>CM043883.1:4461391-5045483 GCA_024034495.1 Camelina laxa
AGCCAAGTATGTTTGGCTTTTTATACAACAAACAAGAGAAGTTTATAGTTTTGAATTGATGTGAATTACTAAGTCATGCGCATCGAACGAGTTACAAATATGACAAACGCTTTTTTTGCAATATCTTCGAGAACAACATAACAAATAAACACATTATCAATTAAAGAATAAGACACATCAAAAGGATATATAAATATAAGAAAAACATAGACGCATGGTGATTTTTTTTATAATTACTAATGAATAAAATGCCATTAGAAAATCCGAATTGTTCATCATATACCGCATAATTCATGAATCGCGTATCTTTAAACACGTTGCCTGCCGTAAGTAGGGTATGTGGAAGTGAGCATGCCGCTATATGGGAAAATAATATGCATGCTTCGTTGGTTCGGCCATGGCTTTATTATAGTATTGGGCTTAAAACATGCTCCATTTGATGGGATGGAAGTGGTCTACAATCAATACCATCACTGCATGCAAAAGTGATGCTATCTTCTAACTGCTCATCCTAGCTTGGTCGTCTGCATCGCTACACACCACTGTTTTGAGCTTGCCAGTTGCCATGGCCCATGGGAAAGTGGTTGTCTGGTTGATCATGATGGATGATATGAAGATATATTTGTCATATATCTCTTAAAAATAAAATTCTATAAGCATTTTTGTTGTATAATGAAGTGATGATTTCTTATGGAAATAAAAAAGTGATTTATATTTTTATATAGAGTAATTTACGGAAGAAAGGAAATATGAATTTGTGATAAATATACATTTATACATATATATAAGGAAGAATTTGTAGGAAAATGTCGGTCTACCAAATCTTGAAATTTTTTTCATTCAAAATCATAATTTTGAGGAGGTATTTTGGTAAAGCTTAGAACTTAGAATTTAGTCATTTTATAAATAGAAAATAAGTATTTTTGAAAATGGATTTCACAAAAAAAAATATTTTTGAAAAGTGACATAGAAAAAATGTTATTTTTTATGGAATCCATTTTCAAAATACTAATTTTTTATGTCATTTTTCAAAAAAAAATTTTGTGGAATCCATTTTCAAAAATACTCATTTTCTATTTATAAAATGACTGAATTCTAAGTTCTAAGCTTCAAATACCAAATACTACCTCCTCAAAACTATACCTTAAATGTTAAATAGAAAACCCAAACCTAAAAAAAAATTATTAAAGAGAGCAAAATTCTATACTAAATAAAATTAGAAGTTATAAGCTCCTAAAGCTGTTCACCTAGGTTTAAACATCCAATTGGGATTCGACGTGTCATTGATTAACATTTACAATTCCAATCGAGATCAAACAACTCAATATTTAACATTTTTGAAATTATATTAAAATACTTATAAATAAGTGTATGTACAACATCTCACCTAGGGTAGAAAATTTTAGATAATGGCTGAGAACCATTATAAATGAAACTAATATGCTTTCAACTACGAATGGAGACATATATGGTGGTGATCAATTAAATATGAGAAAACGAAATTAATTCATGATTATAAAAATGTTTTATTCGTCTGGTGGTCAAAAAAACGGTTTATGATATGTTAGGTCACCAGTTCGATCCGCCTCACATGGACGTTCAATTAATTTCATGATTCTTTTGATCAAATTTGATTTTTTAACACAACTGACTTTTATATTTTTAAAAAATTTTGTATATAAAATAAAAGTTTAAAATTTTCACCAATCAATTGTAATTTAAAGTTTTATATAAGATAATATTTCATAACTGACATCAATTATATATAATTTCACAAAATTTATCAACATGGGTTCAAAACTTATTTGTAAACAAAGTCTCATAGATTTCTCATTTACAACAGCGCACATCGATTTCCAAGCGTCATGGTTGCGCGTGAGCCTATCATCACTCACCAACAAAGAAAAAGAAAAACAATTATACGACCAAAAGACAAAATCAAGTAACGAAGGCATCACGGTACTTAAAATCTCAAGACAAAATCTAACAGCAATTTTCAATTAAGAACAAATCAAACAATTGAACCAATGTTCGTAAAACAAGGATCCACTTCTCAAATAACTAGAGTATAGACTGAATAAACAACACTAACATCAATGAGGAAACAAACGAAACAAAGAACGAACGAGAAAATTTATTCGGAGCTGGTTGAATTGAATAAAAATTGAACTTCTAAATTAAAAATAAAATAAATAATAGTAATAATAATAATAATAATAATAATAATAATAATAATAATAATAATAGTAACAATAATAAACCAATATCAAGAATCGCTGTGCTGACAACAAACAAAATTCAGAAAACATGTATTATTTTTTTAAAATAAGAATGTTGATATAATGAAAGAGGGTTTCTTATTGTAATAACATAAAAATTTGCTTAAGATAGTTATAAAAAATCCAGAGTTTAATAAAGGGTGAGATATTAGGTCCAAATCTGCGTTAGCTCGCCCAAGGAATTGAGTGCATAAGTTCTGTTTGAGTTAGGACAATAATATATATTTGGCTGGCTGTAGTGTTTGAATGTTTGATGAATCTTACTTTTACAAAATATATCAAATTAACTGATCTAATCTATTAGCATGCTAATCACTTCCACTTTATACTGTAATCACACAACAATAATAGCTTATCAGAACATGCATATGAATTCCCCATAATTTTGTGAAAATGTAAAAAAAAATATTTTTAAAAACAGATATCTCAGAAAGACATTTCTAACCACTTTTTTTTTTTGTTTTTCTGGTCAAACAGCTTTTCCATTTACATATATACTCCACTCTAATAAATTAAATTCAAATTGATATCCTGAGTATTGTAAATTACTACTAACAATCTTCCTTTATACATATGTAGTATGGAAACTCCTCGTACTTGATCTTTCATATTAATGCAAAATAAAGTTGACCGACAAAAAAAAAATAATGACACTTCACATTTATGTAATTAATTTAATATTACTATTGTACATATCAAATTAACTATATTTGAAGTAAGAAAAAAAAAAATTAGCTTGTACAAACCAAAAGATAAATATGAAAATTATTTTTGCGCAATAGATACAGTATACACACCTCTTTAACCAATTTTTTATTTTATTTATAAACTAAAAAACTTAATACATATTTTTTTTTTTAAAACTTAATGCATATTAATCACTTTTGAAAAAAAAAAATGATTCATTGTTTTATAGTTTAGCTTTTTTAACAAAGTGACTTTTAGCATTCAAATCTGCATATTGCATGTTGACTAGAAAAGAAAAACAAATCTGGTTTATAAAAATAAAATCCAATTTTCGAGAGGCAGAATAAATAAAAATAGTAATAATTAAAAAAATCTGTTCACGAGAAAAGGAAAAAAAAAAAAAAAAGCTTACGAAGCGTCGTCATAGCTGCTGGGTATATCCCGCGCAATGTTCTAACAAAAATAAAAATAAAAATCATCCTCTCAGCTCCCAAAATTATCTCTCTCGGAGCCGTCTCTTCATCACAATTCCCCCAACTCCTTGATTCTTTTTTTCACCAGAGTCACGTCGTCTCCGTCCGATCCGGGTCTCTACAGAGTCCTTTAACTCTGACCCGACCCGACCCGATTCACTAATGGGGAAACCAAAGGTCTCTACCGATGACGGTTCAAATCCCGGCGAACCGTGTGAAATCTCGTCTGAGGTATTGACTGCTGGTGATCGGAAATTACTTAAGGTTGAGCTTCGTCTTGAGGATACTAATTACGTATCGTGGAAGAAGCTTATGTATGAGGCTAGCAAGGAGAATAACTTGTTTCCTTCGTCGACCGACCCGTCTCTCAATGCTAACCCTAACTTCGATTTTCTCCTTGCTCGGGTGAGTTTTTAGCTCTTACATGCATGTATGCATACTCAGAATCTCTCTGCTCTTGTAATTTCCTTTGACATACTTGTCTCGTGTGTCCGGAGGAGCTGAATTGGGAAATTCTCCTTGACATTGAGCTTGGAGCTAGGGTTTGTGATTAAATTTTCTAGTCTTGGCCGAGTAATTCGAGTTGCGTTTAGATTTGCATAGTTGCAACCTCGTCAATTTCAATTGTGATTGAGGATGTGATCATTTTGCTAATGATTTTATTGATAAAAATCAAATGCAGAAGGCACCAACAGATAATGAAATGGCTGGCCAACCTCAAGCCTATCGTTTTAACTCCGTTATACAGAAGATTGAGAGGCTCTACATGGTTCGTTCCACTTTTTACTATCTGTACAAGTTAGATGAATGTTTGGTTTCTTAAACAGAATATTTCCATACCATGCGTTAGCACTGCTTTTCCCACAGGTTTCTGATTACCTTATACTTAATATTTCAGGGTAGAGATAGTAGTGATGGGGAAGAGCTAGGTGGTGCCCCAGATGATGACGAGTATGACACTGAAGATTCATTTATCGATGATGCTGAATTGGTTAGTCTTGATATCCTTCATTTGGTTTTCTTATGTGATATAAGTGTATATTGATAGCTGAAACATCATATCTTTGCATGCCATTGTAGGATGATTATTTTGAAGTTGATAATTCGCCAATTAAGCATGATGGATTTTTTATCAGTAGAGGAAAATTAGAACGGATGTAAGTTTCTTGTCTACTTTTTGGTCTATGTTGTCACATTACTTTTTGTCTGTTTTCATTTGGTGATATGTTGTGAAAGTAGGCAATGTGCAGCATAATTATTTGGAAATAGACTTTTGGTATCACCTTTCTTTTCCCTCTAATATGGGTTTATGCAGTGTTTCCTGAGGGCAGAAGTATTTTATACAGTTTTCTTGATGATCCTGCTACTTCTTGTAGTAACATATAAACGTAATGACTAGTTTGATTCACCCCAAAACGTAAATTACGTAATACCGTTTTGTAACAGTGTGGTCTCTCATTCTTGATAGGATTCAGGTTTCTCAGTTTCCCTATGAATAGGCTATATTCCATTACTGATTTTTCTAAATTGTGATTCCTTTGTACAACAGTGAACCAACAACTTCAAACCAGAAACCAAAGAAAAGGCGAAGGAAAAAGTCAGCAAAACCTTGCGGCGATGTTGTTGATGTATCCAGAAAACAAGCCAAGATGGCTAAGACGGCTGGGGGAAAGGTAGCACCCTTACTTGCAAATAACTTTTTGAATCTAGTTTATTTTAGAGTTCCAGACCAGACGATTGATTATATGAATGTGAATGTACAGGATCAATCAGCTGCTCCTGAGCCCTCTTTGAAGAACATTTCCAACGATTTAAAGACAGTACCGGACTCAATTCCCCATACTGATGTAGCGAATCATCAGCCAAGGAATGCCACAAGTCCGAAGTCAAAGGCAGCTGATTCTTCTGCCCCCCTTCATCCAATTTGCAGCAGCAAAAATGCTCATCAAGAATCTAACTCCCTTCCAGGGAAATCTCGACCAAATGTTTCGGCAAAATCAACAGTAGTCTGTCAGCAAGAAAACAGTGGCATGCATGACCTGAACATTGCAACAGTAAGCAAAAAATCTATTCCAATAAACTGTTAAGTACTTTCCATAAGTATATAAGTGTCCTCATTTTAGTTAGTCTAAAATTTGAAGTAAGCATGTATTTGGGGGTCTTTCATCTTCTACCTCTCCAAGAGTGATTTCTCTAATCTTTTAGACTGCAGAATCATCTTTAATTGTGGAAGTTTTTAGCATTTAATCCAGAGAGTTCATGTATTAGTTGGCATTTATGAGTCATGCTGTTCGGCTGACACCCACTAAACGTTTTTCTGTACTTCTGTTGCTCTAGTTTTCATCTCCACTCTGGGTTGATCTACCTGGCTAATATTAGCTTCCATGCTTTTTTTTCTTGCATATTATACATCGATTTTCTCTTAATTCTGTAATAACTTTCTCTATTCAGAAAAAAAGTGGTTCAAATGTCAGACCTAAATCCTCGACTCTTGAGAAAGCCATCAGGGAATTGGAGAAGGTGGTCGCTGAATGTGAGTTTCAAATGTTCGATGTATTTACATGCATGCAAAGCTAAATACCATTTAGCAAACGATAATTTCCAATTTATTGCAGCAAGCCCTCCTGCTGCCACAGAGAATCAAGACGCTGATATCTCATCCCAAGCAGTGAAGAGGGGATTGCCAAAAGATGTAAAGTTGAAGCTTGCTAAAGTTGCTAGAATTGCGGTAATTAAACACTTCTGATGTGTGTGTGTGTGTATATATTTCAGTAATCTTCAAGAGGTGTGAAGAAGAGTGAATTTTTCTTTTCTTGAACCAGGGGAGCCAAGGGAATGTATCAGGAGAGTTAATCAATCGTCTCATGAGCATTGTTGGTCATCTAATACAGATTAGATCACTTAAGGTAATCATCTCTATCTCCTGCATACTGAGACTTGTTATCGGAATGGAGTTGTGATTCTTACAGAGGCATTAGAGTAGTTAGATGTTTCAAGTTTCAGGTGAAAGCTCTTTCATTTCAGAAAAAGCTAACAAGATATGCGTTTATTAGCGAAGGAGCTCAAGATCTTACGGTTTAGTAATGATTATTGTTACAGAGGAACTTGAAAATCATGATTGATTCGGGCGACATTGCAAATCGAGAAAAAGATACGAGATTTCAACAAATCAAGAATGAAGTTATAGAGATGCTAAAAACACGAATTCCATTAATGGAATCACAGGTTCTCCCTCTTCTGCTCTACTAGTTCCACTGATCTGATTTTCAAAGGAACTTCGTACATGGTATTTTGTATAGGAACTTTCGGTTTTCTTTATATTTTTTGGATTTAAACATCCCATTTTCAATGATGCACGGACTCAAAGTTCTTTCTGATAATGATTGGCATTGGGTTAAGCACTTGTTTCTCTCTATTCATTGATACATTGAGACACATCTGATATTATTAATGCGCTGACATAAGTTATTTTACAGGCAAACAATCAAGAAGCTGGAACGTCAGATGATTTTCTGGATGTTGGCTCTGTTGGAAAGCCACCTTTGAAGAAGTTTGTCATGGATGCGACGCTGGAGGGAAAATTGTGTGATCTGTATGACAACTTTGTTGAGGTAACTAATATCTTTCATAATTTTACATAAAAACGTTTCCAATGAAATTTAAACACAGTTTGTGCTCTGGTTTTGGTAATACTAGGGATTGGATGAAGATTCGAGTTCTCAGATCAGAAAGCTTTATGCAAATGTAAGTTCCTCGCCTTTCCTGACACTCATGGTCTATTTGCTTTTCAAGTCCATTCAAAATTAGTATACTAGACCTTGCCTAAAATTTACTATATCTTCCTGAGTGATCTTCTTTTGGTTTTATTTCTTCCTCCAGCTAGCTGAACTCTGGCCAAATAGTTTAATGGACAATCGTGAGATCAAGCGTGCCATTTGTCGGGAAAAGGAAAGGCGGAAAGCATTGAAAGGAAACCTTGGGAAAGAGATGGTATTTATCAGCTTTTATAGCTTTTATTTCTTTCTAATTGCTAGCATATGGGTTTGAAAAGTATCCATTTATCATCAACTATTTCTAATAATCGCACATTTCTCTCATTCCTCGCCTCTTAATTTATTGAAGGATCAAACGAAGACAACAAACGGGAAACATACACAACTGGTCCCAAAGTCAGAGGGTACTACGTATCCCGACAAGGATTTAGGTGTTGGAGTTAAAGCTAGTGTTGATCTTAGTAAAACCACCACATCCTTAGTCCACAGTCAACCTGACAATTCAAAGCAGCAACATGAGAAACTAAAGGGATCTTCTAGCAACCCTGCAGCAAAAAGAAAGACAGTCAGAAGAAAGAAAGAAACAAGTGTAAAAGAATCTCACTTGCCCGCAGAGAAACATCTGGTTCTGGGCTTGAAGCAGCAGACGCATCCCCAGGCCAAGGCACAGGCTCCTCCAGACCTGAACCTGCAAAGTTAAAGTACTCCGGCTTAGTTTTTGTTAAGGTTTTTTTGTTTGGGTCAAAGTCTGGCTCTAACGTTGCCTTTATTCTTGGTAGGTAGGTTACTGTCGCTTCTAATTTTTGCGCCTAGTTATGATTATCTAGTCGTTTCTCACGTAGAAGACGAAGTCCTCTCTCCTCTGTACAAAAATAAAATTTTTAAGAGAAGCTCGGTTTTCTTTGCAGTTGATCGCAAAAATGAAGATATATATATTAATTGGCAAAATATCTTTAAACGTAAAATATTCTCTGTTGTTAAATTTGTAGTGAGACTGAGACTCGTTATTCTCGTCAATATCAAGATTAGAATCTTCTAAAATTTGTAACATGAATATATGAGTTTCTTAGCCTTTCTATGGTAAGATTAATCTAATAATGGTAAGTAAATGCAAGATAATTGTTTTTTTCTAACCTGAAAAATTTCTCGTCGGCCTCGGCCCAATTGGGGAACGGAAACGTCATAGAAAACATAATAAAGCCCTAAAAGAGAAATTTAGCTCACTGAAAAATTCCCGCGTCCCCCGATTTGAGAGTCCCCCCCAGTCACAGTCAGTTTACCACACGCCCCGATTCACTCACCGGGCTTGTGGAATCTCGTGCTATGCTTCAAGGTTCGAGCATCCCACCTTCTTCCGCCGATTCTAGGGTTTCAATTTCCTCATATTAACCACCGTGAAGCTCTGACAAAGTAGTCGACTAGTGCGCGGTTAGGTTAACCGGCGGCGATGAAGACGACGCAACTATTTAAAGGTTCCAACGTTTTTATGTCTCGGAATCTGGTTCCCCCTGAAGTCTTCGATACACTTCTCGATGCTTTCAAGCTCAACGGTGCCAAAATCATCCTCTGCTGCGACCCTTCTCGGAGCGGGCCCTCCGATTTTCATGTCATCGCTTCTCCCGATCATGTGCGATTTAAAATTCTCTATTTACTAATTGCTTCAATTGCTTATATTTCTGAAAGAATTTGCTCTTATTGCCATTGTTTTGGGGGGTTTTGCAGGAGAAATTCAAGGATCTTAAAGCCAAGGGTTGTAACTTGATAGGTGAGATGAGATTTGTTTATGTTTCCTGTCACTTAAAAAAAATCAATTGGATCTCTATTTGTGAATTTTCTAAATAAGAGATATGTTTATTATTGTGTGGCAGGTCCGCAATGTGCCCTCTCCTGTGCAAAAGAGGGTAAACCGCTGCCACAAGGGGGATTCACTTGTTGCCTAGCGATGGATGGTCTGAAAGTTCTTGCTTCTGGTTTTCTGATGGATGAGAAGGTACCTCTTTTTTTTTTCCAGAGTAATAGATATCGTTTTTAGTCTATGTTGCTGTATTTATTTCAGTTGCGGTACTAATTAAGTTTGGAAAAAAAATTCGTTTATGGCTCAATTTCTGTGTTTAACGAAAAGACTGACCTCTCTTTTTTTACCTAGTGGAAGTGTCTTATCAAATTGTAAGAAGCATGTAGACTAAATAAACTGATTTTTGTGTTAGAGAATTGTTTTCAGTTGCTCTGAAGGACTCATTCCTCTTAAATCCTAACTGGTTGAATGCAATTTTTTTGAAGGTCAAGATCAGAGCGATGGTTACTTCCATGGGGGGAGTTTTTCTTTCCAAATCTTCTTCTGATGTTAACTTCGTCATTGTCAAAAATGTCTTGGCTTCTAAGTACAAGGTCTATTGTTCAAAGATTGCCATCAATATTCTTTTACCTTCTGAAGGTTCACATCTGTAGATTATAACTAGCTTCTTTATTAACATATTAATGCTGCTGTTTTCCATCATGCATCTCAGAAGATTATTCGAATTATGTTGGGTTAACTAAAAGTGTTTTTCAGTTCATTTTAACTTTACTCCTGTTAGCACTAGGGTATGTTGATAGAGACTAAGATGATTTTTTTCTCTGTTGATACTGGCTGTTGATCTTTCGCTTCGTGCATTTGAGTATTACATTTTTCCATCAGTGCATAGTGCCTACAATAGAAGAAGAGAGGCCTATTCGCGAAAGTAAAGATGTAAAATGCTCCTAATGAAAGCCTCAATATATAAGTTGTTGTCTTCCACTCTTCCTCCCTATTGATGAATTCTGCTTTGTTCATTGTCAGATGGTTGCTGGATGATGTAAATAATACTTTAGCTCTAGGGCAGGTTTATATCTCTGAGTGAAGAGATGCCATTCTTTTCTGAAATTGTTTTGAGTCAGCCTCGTGCCTCCGAGAACTTATCATTATATTTTATATCCTAGAGCAAAGTAGACTGATGAGATTCTTGAGGAAGCTGTTCAAACCCAGTTATGCCTATTTCATTGTTTCAGCTAAATTTATTTTATTATTTTAACTTGCAGTGGGCTCTGAATACTCAGAAGAAGCCAGTTGTTACACTGAATTGGTTACATCAGTGTTGGACTGAGCACCGTGTGGTTCCCCTGGAACCATATAAGGTTCCTCCTTTTTCTGGATTGACAATCTGTGTCACAAGAATTCCAGGAGGTTAGAGAACCGGTTTTTTAAATGTATTTGAATCAGGTTCTTTGTTGATAGTTAATCAGTGACTTATTATCAGATGAGCGTAAGGGAATGGAGAAGATTATTTCAGAATATGGAGGGAGTTACTCTGGTGAGCTAACAAGAAGTTGTACACATCTGATCGCTGATATATCCTTTGAATTTTTTTTCAATAATCTGCTAATCCTAGATCATACAATGATCTTTTGGGCGCATTCAGTTGTGCTGATAAATTAGCAGTCAGGGATTAAGTTACAAGATATGTGACTATAACCATTACGCAGTTGATATGTTGATAATCGGGTTCCTGATCACTAAAGTTTGAAATTTCGTTGTTTGGACATTAATGAAAATTGATTCCTTGACATTGCATACGCTGCTGAAGGTGACAAATACAAAGTTGCTCGAAAATGGGGTCACATTCAAATTGTCACACGGAAATGGTTTCAGCAGTCCATCGATAGAAAAGGTGACGTTTGGTGCTTCTGCATTTTATACATTCTCATACTGATCAGTATATTTGCTCTCTATTAGTTAACAGATTCATCGATACTGATATGCGCAGTCTGTCTCAGTGAAGAGTCATATCCTGTTCTCAGTTCCGTACCCTTGGCACGAGGGTTGCATGATATAGGAATCCATCATAATGGTCAAGAAAAGTTTCCTTTGGCTGCAGCTGTGTCTGTGTCTGTGGCAGATTCATATGCTTCTTGTGCTCAGTCTAGAGACTCAGATGTAGAAGCTTCTGCCTCACAAAATGTTTTTTCTACTTCTATGAACCCCAGTACCGATGTTAAAGAACCAAGTGAAGGCCCACATACAAGGCCGCAAGAGCAAGATATTGATGGTTGTACTGCCAGAGATTCAGAATCCGAAGACAATGACCTGTACTTATCAGATTGTAGAATTTTTCTGCTTGGTTTTGAAGCTTCTGAAATGCGTAGACTTTTTAAGTTGGTCTGTAGAGGTGGTGGATCCCGGTTTATGCTGCTTAACGAAAAAATGACTCATATTGTTGTTGGAACTCCTTCAGAGAGGTAACTGCAATCTTTGCACTGCCAGAGAGATTGTTTTTTCCCTAATAGCTTTTTCCTTCTTTTTTTTTTTTTTTTTTTTTTTCTCTTGTAGCATTGATCCAATACTATTAGGTGGGTCTCTCTAAGCATATTCTCTGTAACAGTGAGAAAAGAGAGGTGAGGAGTATTGCAGCTTCTGGTGTCGTTCAAGTAGTCACACCCAGTTGGCTTGAAGATTGTGATCGTGAGAAAAAAGAAATTCCAGTTCATAAAATATATACTGCTGACCACTTGATTCTTCCAAGAGGTCTGTTGTCGTCTCATTTAACCATTTTTATATCATCGCGGACCCTTGTCATCTCTCCAAGATGCATCAAGACATATTAATGCGTTGTATTACAGTTCTCTAACTGACTTGTTTTTGCGCAGATTCTGCATGCTTGAACAAGGGATCATTTGCAGGGATGTCAAGTATGGAACAGGGTAAAAATACTCTCGGTCAGACCATGGCATATGATTCATCTTCAAGGAGTATCAATGTTTCACATGGGCCGGCAACTTTTTTGGGAAACAAAGAAGCAATGCAGGAATTTGGCAGGAAAGATGAGATTGATGCGGAAAGGAAAATAGTATCACCCAAGCAAAAAGAAACACTTATCTCCCCTGTAACTAGTAAAAGCAAAGTACACCAGAGTAATCATTGTGAATTCGATGGTCAAAACGTGAATGAAAGAATGTCATCTGTATTTAAGGGGAAGACATTTTGTTTCTCGCATTCTTTTCCTGAAGATCGGGTATGTGGTTATTCGAAGAATCAGGTTTCCTTGTCTTGCACTAGTTTCTTGTCTGAGAATACATCTTCGAGGTCTATTCTTCGAGGTCTATTCATTGATGTCTTACAAAATTGTGCAGCGACCTGAAATCGTGGAATGGGTGAATCAAGGTGGAGGAGAAGTGGTGGTAAATGATCCTCTGATAGATAACGCAGATTTTACTATTGAATCCCATGGTGGGTTCCGATGTGCCGGGACTACCCAAATTAGCTATGTCTCCAGTCATTGGGTTCGATCTTGTTTAGAGGTATTATTCTTCTCAGCTTTCATCTGTTATTACTGATTGTATCGTTTATTCTGGTATACTCTATGTCCAACTGCCATACCATCATTCATTTAAACCGTTTATATCCTTATGATGCTTCATTTTTCAGGCTTCTTGTCTAAGTTGTTATCTTGATGATGTAGGATGGTTGTTTACTTGCTGTTAGTAGTCATATCGTCTACTCACCTCTTCCCTGCCAGACACCTTTGCCTGGATTCGAAAGCTTTTGCATTTGTAGTTCCCAACATGACGACAAGGATATAAAACTCCTGTCAAATTTGTGTTATGTACTTGGAGCAAAATTTGTGACAAAACTAACCAAGAAAGTGACTCACTTGCTATGCAACTATGCTAACGGACGTAAGTATGAGACCGCTTCCAAATGGGGAATAGTTTCCGTGACACCTGACTGGGTTTATGAATGTGTTAGACAGGTGGGACTCCAGGGCTTATATATCTTTGAAATATTCTTGTTGACATAAATCTTTAAATTTAAACGGATAGTCCTTTCTATTTTTCTTATGTGTAGAATCAAGTTGTTTGTCCAGACAACTTCCATCCAAAGGAATTGACAACTCAAGAAAGAGAAGCAGGTACTGGCGCAAGTCAATTTCGTACACATTTTTTGCCAATGTCCTCAAGGGACAATGTGTCTCTACTTGTAAGCCACTCTGAAGACAGGGAATATATTCAAGATTTTTCTGGCAAAAACGGTAAAGTTGAAGTAAATAACAGACTTGGAGAAGCTGGAAGGGAACAGAATTTTCCGTCTAAGAAGGCAAAGCTTTTCAGAGATGGTCAAGAAAGTCATGTGTTTCCTGTGGGAGAGCCTCCAAGCAATTGTGATCGCCCTTCGAAGTCCGGAGAAGGCAATGTCTCTGGAAATGATACAGCAAATAGTCGTGAAGTTCCAGATGTGGCGGATATTGAGGATCTATCGGAGCAGACAAGTAAAGTGAGTACTATTTACCTCTTTCTTCAATTTTTCAATCCAAGTAAAATTTTCCCAGTATTCACCTCTGTTCTTCTGTGTAGATTCAATATCAGAAGTCTCCTGGGAGGATTTCAGAAAAGACTGTATCCTTACAGTTTGTGTGTTCATTCAATCTTCTTATTTTTTTCTTTCTCTGAGTCATCAATATTTGGCATTGTTTGACTCCTTGATGATAAAACAGCTTTTTTCAACTAGTGAACAGTACAATACCGGAAATCACTCTGTCACTGGGCTGTCTAGACACTGGATAAACAGGTACTTACATTCATTAAATGCAAATCTGCATTTTGCAGATATTGTTTTTGGTTTTCAACCTCAAATGCTGTGAATCATAAAGAAGTTGACGGACACAAGTTTGCTTGGGTCTAAATACGCATATCTTCATGAATTTCATAATCTCTTCCGTCTTGTTTGATTCCCCAATCCAAACTATCACTATATTGTACTATAATAGTGTATCTGAATGTATGAAGGGAATATATCCACCACTATGTTCTACGTAGGGAGTGTAAGCAGGTTAATATCGTGCAATGATGACTGAGTGTAAGCAAATTAATGATGTGAAATGGTTTTGAGAAAAGACTATCTCAAAGCTAAATGCTGCTCCTATGTGAATTCATGTTTGCCTACCAAACTCTGATGTGTTTTCCAGGGTACATAAGAATGACGACATGGGCAGTCCTCCAGGAAATGCAACTAAAGGCACTTATGGAAACTTTAGTGAGACGCAGACAGAATCGCAGGTTAATATATAACTCTTGCTCTGATTATAACTTGAGATTTCGTTATTGAAGCTTTCATGTTTTGCTAATAGTTGAGTCTCTGAATCTGAGTTTTGGATTTAAAACGAAATTGCACGAAAAACCTTTGTAAAAAATTACAAGAAATGTTGCAGGTTGTTGGTTATGAGGAAGATCTTTCAGGAAGGCAGATGCTTATAGACAGAGTTAAAACACGAAGTAGCATAACGTAAAGAGACAAGGGGAGGTGCTCGTTGAGATAGAAACATCAAACGTGTGTCAGTGTACTGACGAGAAGTACAGTGTAATGTTGCAAAAACATCCATTAAAGAGACAATAGCCACATCAAACAATATATACAGATCAAAGTTCTTTTTCTTTTGTTTTTTGATAAAAGTACAATGAGATCACCGATAGAGTATCTGTTGACGAACGTGAGGTAAACAATTTTTGTTGCTTGTAACTTTTCTTTTAATGGTATCCAGATCCAGGTTAGCGAAGCACCTATATGATAAGGCTAGCTAATCGCTTAAAGTTTGCAACTTACTAGATCTTCATTTAAGAACAAAAAATATTCAAGGTTACTAATATGATGTTTTTCCTCTAATTTTAATCAACTGCAAGAGTCAAAGAAAGGCACACACACGCACTTATATTCATAAACTAAGAACCCAAGTCACAACAAAGATTCATACATCACATGGAAAAACAAAAACAAAATACAAAACCAGGAGAAAAGATACCAAATTTTTCATTTATATAATTTGGCAAATACATAATGGGGTAAGATAAAACAGTGATAAGTACTGTAAAAATAAAAGAAGATTACAATCAGAGAGATTTTACAGCTAGAAAACGAGGCTCCTTAGGCATGAACTTCTGGTTTGCATAGACATCCATGTAATCTCCAAACACAAACTTTGGGTACTTGCTCTCACTTCCTTCCTCCGCCACCACAGCTGGCCCAATCGCGGCCTTGTACGATGGATTGTAGAAGGAAGCTATGGACCTTCTGTTTCCTTCCTCCCTTGCCAACACCCTGTGCCATGCGCTCTTGTACCTGCCATACCCATTATGGTTAAAACCCTTAAATTCAAAATCTCAAAACATTTGTGTACTAGTGTTGTGGTTGTGTGTTGGGAAAAAAGAATAGCCAAGAATATGGTTTTGGTTGGTAGAAGATTAAGAGAACTACCTCCCGTTGCTAAGAACTTCAATCTGATCACCAGTGTTGATAACAATGGCGTTAGGTAGAGGCTGAACATCGATCCACTCGCCGTCTTTCAAGACTTGAAGGCCGTCATATTCATCGTCTTGGAACAGCAAAACGACACCTCCTGCATCAGTATGAGCTCGGAGGCCATTGACGCGCTCCGGGTGAGGACAAGGTGGGTAATGGCTGACTTTGGTGCCAAAGAAAGCTGTCTCTTCTCCATCTTCCATTCCTTCGTTGAAAGCTTTCTTTATGTAACCTTTAGGCAAACTCAAATTCTCATCCATCACTTCCATCATTTTGCTTGCTAGCTTCCTCACTTCTTCTCTGTATTCTCCCATCGCCTCTCTGTTTTTTTTTTTTTTAAAAAACATATAAAGTTGAGATTTTTAAAAACGGGTTTGAAAATTTTTGAGTAGTTTAGAGAGAAGAAAGTGTTTACTTGAGGCCAGAAGTGTTGGATGGCCATTCGTTTTGGTTATGGTCCAAGAGAGTGAAGACATCTTCCCAGTCAACGTTTTCGAGTTTCTCGCCAGAAGTTTTCTGAACCAACTCGTTGAGCAACTTCACGGGACTTGAGGTCTTGAATGCTTCTTCTCTCTCTTTTTTGTAGCATTCTGAGCTCAGCGTCTTCACCTTGTTCAGAAGCTCCAATGGAATCCCATGGTTCATCAGCTACATACATACACACAAACACACAGAGATCAGCACATAAAAAAAAACAGAGAGAAGAGAAAATAGAATGTTCTGTTTTTAGTTTAAAGATCCGAACCTGAAAAAAGCCCCATTCTTCGCAAGCTTTAGCGATTTCAGACAGTGTCTTTTCTCTCTCTTCGCCATTGAGCTTGGAGAAATCGATAACAGGAATCGCCATTTCAGATCCACAAAGAGAGAAAGAGAGAGAGACAAAAGGCTCTGTTTTGGGTAAGTCAAATACGATTCTGTTTTGTAATCAGATTTAGTTGTGAAGATTATGGGAAGCATTAAGCCTCCATTTATACTATTCTTAAAATTTTCCCTTTATTTAAAATAAAAAAATGAAAATTTTAAGAAAAAAACGTAAAAATAACAGTTGACTATTTAATTTAATTTACCTTCGTTTTTACGTTATGTTTCTTTAATGTTAAGCATGCATAGCTACAATTCAACCGTTGAATATTACTGTTTTATACTATAAAGAGATATATGTATCACAAAGGATAATGTTTTAGGATTTTCATATAAATTAAGAAAAATATTTAATGTTTAGATATAGATGCATTATATATTTATAATAATATTTTTCATAACTATTAACTAATATTAGTTCATCAAATTTTAAAAATTTTATTTAATAATTTTTGAAACTTACAAATTTTTAACATAAAAATCAATCTTTGTGATACAAGAAAAAATTATATAAAATCATATTTTATGATACAGAAGGAGTAATAAAAATATGGGATGCACAAATATCCATGTGTTTGAAAAATGTAATCAATACTTTAGTAATAACATACTTTAGTCCATCTCTTTGACTTTTAATAGTCTGATTGGTAACATATCCAAAACTGTAAACTAGAACTGTTACGGAATAGTGCAAAACTGTAAATGAAAACTGTACAAAAAGCTGAGAGTAAAGTTTTAAATAAAATTTTTAGTAAAGTTTTTGTGATGGGTAAAATTTTAAATTTGTACCGTTTTGTTTTGTTTGTGTCACCAATCACACACCATGTACTTTTAAAGAATAAGTTAAAGATTAAGAATTAAAATAAACATTTGCATAAATAATCCTTGGCATTAATGAACTGCACTGATCTCACCAGGCTTTGACTGCTCTCTTTCCCAGTGCTATAATTACCGGTTTCACCGTTAATTTTCAGTTTTAATAAAATAAACATAATTTGAACCGACTTCTCTGAAAGCAATGTATAGTTCAGCCGATTATAAAAGTGTTGTATGCTACGACTACGAGAGTTATGTGTGAATCCGCTATCAATTTTATCAAGTGCTAATTAATCAAGTATTTAACGGTTAGGTCAAAAGGCATAGCTAATACTAGTGTTTTGGTTTTTTGACTTAAAAGTTACAAAAAGAAAAAAAAAGATTATTCCGAAGATAAAAGTGGTACCTATTAGATTAGGTCAAGAACCATAAATTAAAGTGGCTACTTAGTCCTGTCTGAAATTGATAATACCTCTTGATGACTTAAGATTACGATGAGATTATTCAGATATATGATTAACTTAACATAAGAAGAAAGAGACAGAGATATGGTTTATTTTATTTTATTCAAGTTATTGCCTCTTTATAGCTTATGAGATATGAACGTGGAAAGTAATAATAGGTTAGCTAATTATATCCAAAATACTAATTAATAGGTTTTGTTTTCATGGTACGTGGACAAAATTAGGGGAACATGGAGCATTTTTATATGTAAGATAGTTATGAAAAAAAAAATTATGAAATGGGAGGAAAGGTTTATATATTAGTGGAAATAATTGTCTGTACAGCACAGCCATCTCTGCTGTACACATGAGCAGGTGATGCCTCTTTTTTGTCCTTATCCATCTCAATGCCTTTGTCTGAATAATGAGCACAAATAACATAGTCTCTCTACATATGTATATCATTTTTCAATAATTATCAAAGCAGAGGTGAAGTAATTAAACAAAAACAAAAGAGAATCAAAACAGAGATTGAGATCAATATTACCAACTGTGATCTAATCATATATATTTGTGTTAATTTTTTCTAAGATAACTAGAGTAGGAGTAACTATGTGTTTGTAACATATATAACTATTTAACACTAGTATTTTTGTAAAATCTCCCACGACAAAATAATTATCTTTGTTTTTGTTTCACGATGTACTGATGTACTATCCCTAGGCGTACAGTGTACTTTAGTAAGCAAATATATATTCCGTTTGTTTTCTTTAGTTTTGACATTGGATTCGTGTTATTTATGTTGAAATATGTATATGTTTCTACTTTCTAGCTAACACGAATTTTAATTTTAATAGATTACGAAATTTTCATTGATTGATTCCGTTCTCCCATATGTCGGTGTATCTCTTTTTTTTTTTTGTGCATCAATTTTTCTATAAAAAGTTTCAGATATGAATTTATATTTGATATAACGTAAATAATCAAAGCTTGTCGTAGAGTTCTTCTAGAATTTATATCTTAATTATTTGATTTTGCTAGTTGCTAGTTATGATAATTGTTTGCTGTTTGGATCTATCTAGCTATTATTGACATTAATACGTTTCCATTTCATAATGTATAGTTTTAGTTAACATGTAATGGTCAGCTCCCACTATTTCACATGCAGAAAGCCATTGCACCATTACCATTATACACCCTAAAATAGTAATTAACTAATACTATATATATATATATATATATCCCAAACAATTCAGATAGGCGTAAATTATTATTTTAAGAACTTTTCTTTATCAAATTAATTTTATAAAAAGTTTAGTTCTTTTTAGAACTGATAAAAAGCAAAGCCGTCCATGATCACATGGGACTACACTTGGAAGTGGCGTTTTTGTATTAATATAGATTTGTTAATTAATCATTGATCCATTTTTTCAATTAAAAAGAAGAAAGTAAAACCATTTATTATCCAAATGCATTCCCCCGTGCCACTGTTTTAGTAAGATCGACGAGTAATAATAATACTGACAACATTATATATAATTACTCATGCATATATATTTTTTTAAAAAACAAATTGATATACAACTGAAAAAGGTTAAGAAAAAAGAGAGAAATATTATTGGATTAAGTAAGTCTTGAAGGGTACAATAGAATGGATATCACATGGTGCTGAGTGATCTATGTCTCTTTTATGTTGCAGCAATCGAATCTATGGACTCAAAATCTCAGCTTAATTATTAATATCTTTGAATTGTTGTTCTAAGGTAAAATAAAGTACATTAGTGGCCTTCATGTATGCGCACCAATTTCTATTTTTATCAATCAGTCAATCTATATGCATGTTGAAATAATTACACACCATATCAAGCAAGATTAATTATACACTTATAGTGGATATTCATCTGTTTATTTATTTATTACTGTGTTTTGTTGAATGTAAAACATAAATGTCAACCACTATTAACAACCAGCCTAACGACCAACTAGTTATCTTTCCTTCAATGTATGAACATGTTCCTCTATATTATATAGGTAAAATGTTTCGCAGCTACTTGGGCTGGACTATGCTCCAACACATGCGCACACATACAGACAAAATAAATGTCAGTTTAACTACTTGATCTATCGTTATTACATAAAGACATGAATAAACTTATAGAGGTTATGTGCAGAGCACCATAACCATAGATTCTGATACCGGCCCGGTGTACGGAACGGCGGAATCCGGTACCGGAGAGTTGTTCCGTTATGACCCGATTACAATTTTTGACCCGGTTTTTTTTTTTATTAAACCGGACCCTTTTTGGCTAAACCCGATTTATATGTTAAACCCGTAAATTATATTTAGCACACAAAATATATCTCTTCCAAGTTAAACTCGAGAAACGAAGAACATATGTGTTCTTATGTCTAAATAGGGTACGAGGAAGACCCGATTTGGTTTTGAAAAGAGGATTTGTGTTGGTTAGGCGATTTGTTGAAGGAAAATCTGACGACAATCAAGGCCTAAAGTTCAGAGCTTGTAACAGGTTTGTTGATAGTATGATTCTTTCAAATTGGCAAAATAGATCTATGAGATTACATTGGCAAAATAGATGTACGAATATGTGTTAATTGGTTGGAAATGAAGATTAAGGTCGTTGAGGTCGTTGATGAAATAGATCTGTATATAATTGTGTGATGAAATAGATTATTGTGTGAATTTGGTAGGATGGATTTAAGCACGGGTTCATCAAGCATGAGTAGATCTTCTGGAGTTATGAAGAAGTGTGATTGTGGATTGCCAGCAAAGATATTTACCTCAAAGACTGAAAAGAATCCTGGTAGAAAGTTTTTCGGGTGTCAAATGTACAAGGTAATGTGTGTGCGTTTTGGTAGAGCTGTATATAATTGGCAAATTTTGTCAATGTTGAGAGTTTATAATGGTTGTAGGATGGTGGAACTGAGCACTGCAAGTACTTTAAATGGTTTGATCAAGAAGAGGTGAGAGGGTGGCCGCGAAACGCCTTGATTCAAGCTGCAGCTGAAAATCGTGAGAAGGAGAAATTGATAGATCATCTCCAAATGACAATTATGGAACTGCGGAGTGATTTGGAGAAGCATGTCGAAGATGCAGAGAAAGTCATGTATAGGCAACGATTGATCATCACTGGGTTATCCGGATTGCTTGTATGTGCCATTGGGACCATTGTGTGTTTGCTTTAAAAGCAATTGTCGTACGTGTTGTGTTTCTTGTTGTCACTTATGTGTTATTTGTAAAACTATTGTTAGTATGGATCAATTCTGGATTTCTTCTTTTCAGTTATGGATAACCTTTGATTAACCAAATGCATCAAAATTAAGCAAGATGCATCAAAGAAATAAATGGACCAAAGAGATACAAACAAAATAAGTTTGTCTTAATAGATGGAAACCGAAAATATGTTGTCTGCAAGTACAAAAACCCTGATTAATCCGAAAAGAGTTTCTTTTTGTCACAAATCCATCAAAAAGAGACAAAAAAACCGACGTGACATAGACTAACAAGAACTCGCACACCAATTTTCCTAAATCATTGTTTTCAATACCACAACACATCAATCCTGAGTAGTGTTTCCAAAGAGTAGGCTTCGGAGTCTTTGGCTTCCTTGTGGTGCAGTCGATGAAACATCTTGGACTTCAACATGACCTTGGCCTGAGGTCCCAGCTTCCTCATGACCACCTAGTGCAGCTTCCTCTTGAGCTATCATTGCTGCTTCCATTTCTGCTTCATCTTGAGCCTCCAATAGGGCAGCATTTTGAGCATCTTGGGCAAGTTTCCTTCTCTTTGCCCTGCTTTCATCAGACTACAAAGGAAGGGTGATATAAAGTAACATAGTTAACAACAAAAAAACAGATGGGAATTTTGTCAAAAAGTAAAGCTGATTCATACATACCTCATTAGGACATTTCCTTGAGTTATGTCCAGCCCCACCACATAAACTACAATGGGCTATTCTTCCTTTTCTACCAACCTTATACTTATTTTTCTTAGTAGGTGATTCATGTAAACCTTTGATCCTTGCTTTTCCTTTAGGTCTCCCTGGAGGGCGCTTGTAAGGAGGTCCATAAATTCGTCTTCCTCCTACCTCCTCTCAAAATTTTGTTCCATTTACCGGAGTCAACCCTCTACGGTAATTGTTTCTCAATTTTTCTGTCAAATAGTAATCAGAAATGTAGTCCTCAACCTCTTGACAGTTCTCTCTGATTGCACAAACCGCATGGCGACAAGGAATTCCTGTTAAATCCCACTTCCTACATGCACACTCCCTCTTTGACAATATCACACAAAATCCAGTACCAAACTCTACAATCTCATATTTGCCGCCTGTGCTTGAAAGAGAGAAACAGTTCTGCGCCTCATCACATGACTTCTCCACTTCTTTCCTTGCTTTCTTTGTGTATTTTGCAGTCTCCTTCTCAGCTATCTTAAACCGGGTTGCAATCCTTTGCATTGCATCTCTTCTAATCAGCTCTAACATCTCCACAAATGGTTTTTTCCTTGCTTTCTTCAATGTTCTGTTGTAGGACTCTGTGTGATTATTGTGTGTGTCACCACAGCTTGATCCAGTCCTAAAGAAAGCCCTGCACCATTTACGATGATCTTTCTTCAGCAGATCATCACAAGCCCTCGGGTCCATCTCTCTTAAAACAGCCAAGTTACTCTTGAAATCAGATTCATTGTAACTGCTAGCTACTCTCCAAAATAGTGGCTTCAGTGTCTCAGATTTGTGATCCCTTTTAAGGTTTGCGTAGATGTGTCTGGCACAAGCTCGGTGTTCTGCCTTTGGTAACTCCATTGTCATACCATGAATAATGCTTCTATGCATGTCAGAGATAATGGTAATGTTCTCGCCATCCCCCAAATCTAGGTCTACCTTAATCTTGTGAATAAACCACTCCCAGTTGTCATGGTTTTCCCCTGATACAACGGCCCAAGCTATAGGGTAGATCTGATTGTTAGGATCTCTTCCAACTGCGGTAAGCAATGTGCCTTGGATATTTTGCTTCAAGAATGTCCCATCCAACCCAATAATTGGTCTGCAATTCTCCTTCCATGACGTCCTCAACGGCTCAAAGCATATATACATCTGGTAAAATTCATCCGAACCATCTTCTCTAGTGTTCGTGTTGATCTCCACTGTTGAACCAGGCATTGCCCTATTCGCAAAGTTAAGACAAACATAAGGAACAATGACATACAACTTGGAAAAGAAACCAAACAGGATCACAAACAGTTACTTACTTAGTGAGTTGATACTGATAATCTCTAAGTCTTGAAAACTGGGCATTGCATTCTTCTTGCAGCTTGTTAAATGCCCTCCTTCTTGCGGATTGTGACTGTGAAGGTGTGATGATGATGTTGTACCTCCTTTTCATCTCGTCTTTGATTTCAGGCGCACTCATCTCAGGATCTCTTCTAATATCCTCAATAAACAAGTCAACAATCACAGGACTTCTTATTATCTCACATCGCCCAACAAGATGACAATGATGCTCATCATAGTAGGTTTTAACCATCCACTTCTGTATTGGTTTCTCTATAGAACAATAAATATGCCATCCGCATCCTTTGCTCTTACACCTTGCACCAAGTGCAATTTTTTCCCATCTATCAAACACTACATTTCGCCTTGTCTTCAGTACGTAGCGGATCACATTGGCCTTAAACTCCGCACCAGTGGAAAATATTTGCCTCAAGCTGAACACACCATCGGGTAAATTCTTTTTTACCAGCCTCTCTGCTTGTTCTTCTTCATCACCAGAAGAGTCATCAGTTGCAGGGTAGACTTCATCTTCATCTGGAATTTGTTCTTCATAGCTGTCATGGTTGAACACTTCTAGATCCGCTTCACCAACCTCATCTTCTTCTTCTGATTCAGCATTTTCAGACAAACCATCTTCGTCCTCATCAGCATCATCGTCCGTCTCACCTTCAGGTTCGTACTCTGGATCGCCTTCTCCATCACTCAGCTCATCAGGAATTGCTTCGTCATTCCCTACTAGCGAATAAGGAACTGGTTTCTCAATATACACATCCAGCTCTCTCATCCAACGCCCTGCTGATTGCATCTTGTTACTATTCGCTTCAACCCCAAGAGAATGCTTATCTGCGAAATCTTCAAATGGTAGCTTGTACCACATAGTCCCAACCTCGATATCTTTGTCAAGCAACTTCATGGCTATCACAGTTTTGAAGATAGCATCAGGATGTATTTCAAACACATCAACCACTCCATCAATGTAATCACAAACACCATTTGCTTCTTTGAACTGCCCAGAATGATGGCAATTCACTTTCACAAGTTCCTCGTTACTGCAAAACACATAAAATAACATTTATCAGTTGAACAAGTTATATTAAACAATCGCGAAAATACAAAAAAAAAAAAAAAAATCAAAATACAAATACCCGACAACAATATTCTACATAAACCCGACAAGGACAAAGTCATCTTTGTTTTTAATCTAAACACCTTGAAATCGACCCCACAAATTGTTACAAAGCAAAACTTTAAATCTTTAACAACTCGAAAAAACAACAGTAACCAAGAGAAAAAAAAAAACAGAACCAATAATCTATAACTACTTGACAAAACCACGATTTATTTTTTCCTATACGAAAAGCTACATAATCTATAAAAGAAAAAGGAACCCAGAAAAAATCCCCAACAAATACCCAAAATAAATCCCCAAATATGTAAACCCAGAAACCCTAAAATCGCGATTTTAGATTGGAAATCCCTAATCTCGCGAATTTGGAACACACACCACACCAGATTAAAGTCAAAATCCAGATATCATACCTCATTGTAACGAGATTCGTCTTTGATTCACTACCAATTCGAGTGTTTCCTTCTTCTACTTCGAAGAACCCTAGGTAAAGAGTGAAGTTTTTTTTTTTTTAGGTTAAATCGTGAAATGGAAATGAAGTATCGGGTTTGGGTGTTTAACATTACACTTGAGATTTTTTTTAATTGGAACGGTTCGCTCTTAATTAATTAGGTCCGGTTTATTAAAAACAAAAACCGGGTCAAAAATTGTAATCGGGTCATAACGGACCAACTCTCCGGTACCGGATTCCGCCGTTCCGTACACCGGGCCGGTATCAGAATCTATGGTTATGGTGCTCTGCACATAACCTCTATAAGTTTATTCATGTCTTTATGTAATAACGATAGATCAAGTAGTTAAGCTGACATTTATTTTGTCTGTATGTGTGCGCATGTGTTGGAGCATAGTCCAAATAGCTGCGAAACATTTTTCCTATTATATACATATATGAGCTTAATTTGGAGTACTAATTAAAGCTTGTAAGAACTAATGTCGACAGTGCTATAAATCCTCAAATCTAGTGGACGTACTACTTTATAAGTATAGGCTTTACTAATAATATAATTTTTTTGTAGAAACATTATCTTCTTGATTTGCTTACTGACTTTGTGGTATATTAATTTTCGGACAGTAATAAATTTGTTCATCAATAATTGTATTTTACTTCCGGAGAAAATGAAGACACATTAGCTAAGTGTGCTTAGTCCGCAAAGTAAACAGAGAGACGTGGTCGGTTCGTTTTCCATATATTTTGGACCAACTAATTTGACCTTTCCATTAACTTATTAGTATTATCGTCTTTAATCTTTCTTCTTCTCTTTATAACCGTTACCGACATTTTTGGGGATCTTCTCCGACTTCAGTTATATATTTATAATTTTTAATCGTTTTTGCACAAACCAAAAAAACACCTTTTTTTTTTTTTTGGTGTGGAACACACAATATAACAACGTTCTTTCGATTTTTTTTTTGTTTGAATTCTTGATTTAAATGGCTCTATATTACTAATTTAGTAATACGCAATTTGAGATTCATTCCAATCTAACCGCAGTTAGTTCTATCAGTTTGTAAAATGACTGTTTTTGACTGGAGTTCTATATTTTTTTAAAAGAATTATTTGTACAAATACAATGATAGAAGAATGTTATATATATACATTCCTAGTTAGAAGTTACATCTATATTTTTTGATTAGTTCATACGCAATATTATGGGCACAGAATCAATGTACATAGAACCTTATATATAACACGTCATGGTCTACGATTCTTGGCTTTCCATGGACGCGGAGGAGCCAACTTCAAATGCAATTTATTGCAAAACTAATTTAACTGAATAGTCAGATTAAAAGTCAAACTATCTTTTAAATCATTTCTTTTCGATAGTCTCGAACTACGAAATCCATTTAACACTAGGGAGGCCCAGCAATCGATAAGATATTAAAAAAAAAAAAGTTCTTAATTTTCATATATAATGTATAGTCAACTAAAACAACTTAAAGCATTTCGTTTCAAGGTGAGCCTCTCTTAATAATCAGTGCGACTCTAAGACCCATCATTCATTAGCAAAACAAGACCAGGTTTTGGCTCAATCTTATGTCCTTGGACGACCTTTAATGTCAAAGTTTTGTAGTATCTCAAGGGCAAACTACATCTCCATCACACAAAAATTTAAGCTATATGCATACCATGATGGAAAAATTATAACAATCGCCATGAGAAAGGAAATCGAAAGAAAGATAAAACTTGAAACTTCAGTTCGATTAGATCCATTGGAAAAAACAACGTACGATTGTGTGTATAAGCGGATTTATCGCAATGAAGAGAAGGTAATATATTATAGCAGGGGGATTCGGAGCAAAATTAGGGTTCCAATTTTTAAAGATTAAGCGTAATTAACTTGCATAAGAAGCTGAAGAAGTTTTTTGATGTTTATAAGAAGAACCCGACAAAAACAGCAGCTGGAAGTTCAAAGTCAAACACAACAGTTGGTGCTGGATATGATGTAAGTATTCTGTTTAAATTACTTTGTTTTTGTATCGATTGTGTTTGAGATGTTTCAGTTTTGAGCTGCTGCATATTTGTGTTTTGAGCTGTTTCAGTTTTGAATCATAATTTCAGGGCTTTTATGCTTTCATCTCCCAAACAGTTGGTGCTAATGGTAAGTCAGCATTAGACAAGTACTTGGATGAACCGGTTTTGGACATGATAGCATTTAAGAGCTTGGATATTTTGAAGTATTGGAAAGACAATGCAAACCGTTTTCAAGAACTGTCTTCTATGGCTTGTGACATCCTTAGCATCCCTATTACATCATTCAGCATTGGAAGCCGAGTTTTAAGTAAGTATCGGAGTTCACTCCTTCCTTCTAATGTCCAAGCTCTAATTTGATCTAGAAATTGGCTTAGAGGTTTTGAAGAGATTGTTGATCCATTCGAAGAAGGCAAATAAGGAGAAGGAGAAGGAGTTTGAAATATGTGTGTCATTGTGTTTGAACATTCTAGATGTTCATGTTTGCTTTTGGATGTTTATCATTGTGTTTGGATGTTTATCATTCTTGTTCTAGATGAAAACATTTATACTTTATTGCTTTTGGATCTATCTTTTATGTTTTATATGTTGATCAAAATGACTGGCAGCACAAAAGGATCATTTATGTTTATGTTCTAAGCTAATTACACCATTTTTTCTCATTTTACAAAATCTGTTCTATTGTTGTCCAATGAACACCCATGGACAGCCCATAAAATTATGGGCATAAGTGAGCATGGTCGTTAATGGACCGGACGTTAATAGACACAGACAAGTATTTGTCCAAAATAAAATTGGACGATGTTGGACGGGTCAAAATGGACATGGACGCCCATTTTGACAGCTCTATCCATGGCCATCATCCAGTTTGCTTACATAGATACTGAATTATATATAAGGAAATATAAAAATATAAAACCATTTATATAAATAGTCCACAACATGCAGAGGAATGACTAAGAAAATAGATTATAGTAAAACATAATTCTAAAAAAGCAGCATCAACATTCATGTCCTTTCCACCTCGGCGTTTTCACGTTTTGGTGAAGTGGCTTCATCTGATTGAGTAGTTGCTTTCTTCTTCTTCAGAGCTTTTTTTCCTTTCTTTCCACTCTTCTTCTGCTTCGTCGTCTTACAGGCACGAAAAGGTGACGATGTTCCAACTTGTGGGATTCCGATTTCGTTCTTCAGAGCTTTTCCTTTCTTTCCACGCTTCTTCTTCTTCATCTCCTCCCACGGATTCTTCTCCCTCGCACAATCACAAAGAAGTGACGACGTTCCAACTTGTTCGATTCCGATTTGGCTGATATCGAGAGGGTTCCCTCCATTTGAAAAGCTAGACCAGAGAAAAACTGAACTTGGAATACCAAGTGGCCATGGTCATCCAATTGTGTCATCGGGAAACACCAAGAGAACATTGATTCCAAGCTCTTTAAAGGTAGCGTACTTAACATAGTGTTGTTCCCCACATATAAACGTCCATAACACTACGCATCAGGCTTTTGACCCGAAGACAGCATCTCATGAAAACATTTATCGGCTTCAGAAAAGTCCCCTTCTTTAAGCATTCTTGCAATAAGAGTCGTGTACGTACTTTGTGTAGGTTGTAGCCCTAACAAGGCTTCTTTCAATTGTCCATTACTACATAACCCGTGTATCAAGGCATTATAAGTATACAAATCTGGCACGCAACTATCAAACAACATTCTAGCATCATCTAGTTTCCCAGCCTTGCAGTACCCATTAATCAAAGCAGTGTACATGACTATGTCTGCCACTATGCCTTTACGAGTGAGGGAATTAAACAGTCCGCGCGCTTCTTCCATCCGCTCATTTTTACATAGAAAATCTATAAAACTATAGTATGTACGGTGGTTTGGAACCAATCCAATTTCTTGGATCAAACTAAGCAATCTAGATGCACTGTCTAAATTACCAGAGCTACACTGTCCAGCAATCAAAGTATTGTAAGTAATCAGGTCTGGCACCAAATTTTGCTTTTGCATCTTACTAAGAAGTCCCATTGCTTTGTGCACATTCTTCTTACAAAACCCTTTGATCAATGCATTGTATGTAATAACATTTGGCGTCAACCCAAATTCCAGCATATGATCTAGCAACCCACTTGCTTCATCGAGCTTATATCCACTATTAAAGCTCTGAATTAGCACGATATACATACACACGTCAGGCTTAATGCCACTTTATGACATTTGCTTAAACAGATTCAAAAAGCTTTTGATTTACGCCCTGATCCACATAAAGCATCTATAAGCACAATGTATGTACGGACATTAGGACAACAATTGTCATCTTTCATTTCACCATCAAGCTCAATGCTTCATCAATCCTCTTTGCTTCACAAAGACCATATATAAGTTGAGTGTAGGAAACCTCATTTCTAAGGCAACCCTTCTGAGACATCTCCTTGAAGACCTGAAAAGCCGCATCGACTTCTTTTCTTCGACAATGACCCGTAATGAAAGACGTGTATGTGAAGTAATCAGGATCCAATCCAGCTTGAATCAGCCTACTCACATACTGCTTTTCTTCTACCACATATCCAAGCTTACAATACCCATTAACTAATGTGTTAAACGTGTAAATGTCTGGAGAAACCAAATCCTCCAACATCTCCGTATAAACTCTCTTCATTTCCTTAACCAATCCGAATCTAGCTAATGAACTCAACAGAGTATTATAGCACTTAGGAGTAAGCTTGTATCTAAACTCAGAGCTATCGTCTTTATTACTCATTGTTCTACAGAAATCAACAACAAACAAAGCTTCTCTCGCTGAACTGCAACTCTTTATCATCAATATCATGATCTTAGGAACCTCATAAGCTATTCCATGGCTACAGAGAAGACTAACCAAAGATGCGTATGAACTAACATTGTGCTTAAACTTCGACGTCCGAGAGATCCAATCCGAGAAGCTAAGAGCTGTCTGAGGGTCCAGATTGAGTGAAAACAATGAAGAGACATGAGATGGCGTAATAGCAGGGATCAGAGATTTCAGAGATGGACTGTTCTGCCAATTCGGTTCGGAGACAATCGAGAATAATTGGCATGGAAGATTAGAAGAATCAGATTCTAAAGTTGAGAGATTATGTGTAAGCAGAGATGCGGCGGCGGAAAACCTCCTTCTACGGAGGAGGTAGCCGGAATAAGTAG
Organism: Camelina laxa; assembly: GCA_024034495.1. Taxonomy (NCBI): domain Eukaryota; kingdom Viridiplantae; phylum Streptophyta; class Magnoliopsida; order Brassicales; family Brassicaceae; genus Camelina; species Camelina laxa. The sequence goes on from CM043883.1 coordinate 4,491,086, forward strand.
AAGGAGAGGGAAAAGTAAGGAATCTCATTGTCGGAAAGTTATACTTCCAGTTCAAGCAACAACAGCAGGGTTTTGCGAAGACGAGTAAATTAAACCGAGGATTTTACCAAATTCATAGTGTTGCGTATAATACTGCGTCGTTTTTTGTTTCGATGAAACGTCAGCGTTTGGTTCTGTCAGGGTATATATGTAATATTGATGATAAACATGTATTTTATGGTCAATGGGAGTCCGATTTTACCAATTCTTGTATCTCTCTTCTCGATCTCCTTGGTAAAAGCTAATTTGCCGATCTTCGAAGTGGAACTGTGGCAGTGACGAGCGAGAAGAGAAAGATCTATCTAGGGTTTTTTTCAAGGTACTTATCACATTCTTCGAATGAAGCTTTGATTTGTTTTGATTTGCGATCAAGAACATTAGTAGTGTCTGTGTCTGTTGTTACGGTCTTAATTTTGATTTGTTTGGTTTGGGGGATTTAGAACCATGGCAGGAGCTGGAACATCGATGCTAGGGTCTGTTCTTGTGTTTACAGTGATCCTCTCGCTTCAAGAAATTTACAGAGGGAAGTTAGCTTCTTCAGAGCTCTTCACGATCCTTGGTGGATTCACAAGCTCTCTCCTTTTTTTGTTTTCTCTCACTGTAAGCTCCTTATAAATTTTTTACCTCGTAGTCATGGAAATGTATTGCCTTTACAACTCCAATGTTGATCTGTGTCATAAAAGTTGAGATCTTTTTGTTCTTTCGAATTCATCATCTATGTTTTGTTGAGTGTCAATTTCGATTGATGTGCGGTTTATTTTTCACTTGCAGTTCATTGGCAATTTCCAGGAATCTTCTGGCATCAAGAGTGGTTGGGGTGCTGGTATGTCCTTGTTTCTTCTTGAAATCAAAATTGTTCATAAGATTACAAAACCATTGAAATCGGGGTTTGTAGTTTAAGGGCATATACACAGCAGCATCACACTAGAATTTGTTTGCAAAGTGCACCCATTTTCTCAATTTTGATGATGCTTTAAGTTTACATTCTGATAATAAAATATGATTTACTTGGTGGAACATGGAAAATTGTCATCTATTGTCTTATTGGATCTCCTATATGAGAATCACAGTAGCAAACGACTAGAAGTTTGTTTGCCTCCTGCTTCTGCTGCGTGAATGTATGTATTCAAACAAGAGTTTGCAATTTATTGAAGTCTACTTTTTATTTTCATGACAGTCATTCTTGCCGAAATCATAGCTCTTATCGCTGCTAGCACTGTGCATCGGGTTTGTATTACAACCTGGTAAGTGGAAATTTTCACTAGCTCTGCTTGATATATATCCATCCTCCATGTTTTAATCATTTCATACCTCCCTCGGATAAAGATGTGTGCTGATTGCTCTGCTGTTTCTTGATATGTCTGCAGTTTCTTGTTCTCTGCTGGGCTATTGTACGAGGTGAACAAGATCTCTGGATACATGCTATCCAAAACCGAGTCCAAGTCTAAGAGACACTGAACCAGATTGTGTAGTTGGTTTGTTCTGGACTTTAGATTTTGTTTGGCACTAGAAGATGCAAGAACACTTCCAAGTTCATGAACTGGGATACTTGGAAACCTTTTTATTCGAGATCCACATCTTATAGTTGATGTGACTAGTCTGTTTTCTTTGCATCTTATAATCATAGAAAGATCATCTTTTTTAGTTGTGTTTATGTTCTTGGAGAAATAAAAATGGAGTCTTTTGGCCTTAATGTCATATCATCTGCAACCGGGCACATCAACTGTTTCGTAATCATCTCTCTATATAAATATATCCCATGTATCATTCGCAACAATATCAGATGATTTCAACTTCAGTATAAACTTTACAACATTTGAAATGGATCCTGGGCCAATTACATAAACAAAACATGTGCGGAATGCTTAGGATCAGCTATTGTGAGACGTACAAATCTATGTGCTTACCAGGAAACCTAAGAAAGTCAATCACAGAGAGGCTCATTAACCAAAACGTTCATCTTCTCATTAAGAAACTTGAGCACATCTTCTCTATCTTCTTTGAGAAGCAGCTGCCTTAATCTACCGAACGTCACACCTGATGGTCGAATCCCCATCTCGATCATCTCCTCTAACAAAACACAAGCTTTCTGAGTGTCATGCTGCTCGCACAGCCCGTTAATAAGAACAGCGAATGTATGCATACTTGGGAACACCCCTTTCTTCCTCATGTACTTCCAAACTTTATCTGCTGTCTCCATCTCTTTCTTCTCACAAAACATCTTTATCATCATCGTGTATGTGTCTGCGTCTGGTTCACACACTTTGATCATCTTCCTAAACACATCAAAAGCTTCATCTTTCTCTCCACGATCTATCAAGTGGCGAAGAATAATGTTACATGACTTGGAGTTAGGCGTCACACCCTTAATCTTCATTTCTTTCAAAACCCTATACACATTCTTCATCCTGTTTGCTTTGCAAAACGCGCCAATCAAAGAATTGAAAACCGCTACATCAGCTTTCATTCCACATCTTTCCATCTCGAGGAACGTATCAACCGCCTCTTCAAGCCGGTTCTCAGTTCCATAAGTATGTACAAGCACACTATAGATAAAAGTGGTCGGCTTGCAAACGCTTGGATCCATGCTCCTCACAATGCCAAGAGCTTCATCAACTCTTCCAGCTTTACAAAGTATGTCAACCATTATACTATAAGTCACTATATCCGGGTGACAACCTGCATCAATCATTTCCCTGAAAACCTCTCTAGCCTTAGGCAAGTTGGGTTCTTTCCCCCATCCTTCAAGCAATATGCTATACGTTTTGGAGTCAGGCGTAAACCTATCCCTCATCTTCTCGAATACCTCCTGCGCTTTCCTCACATTCTTAGATTTACACAAAGCACTCAGCAACCATTGAATGCCACAAGATTAGGAGGTAAATCATACTTCTCCATCACATTAAACGCGTAAATCGCCTCATCCAGTTTCTGCGCCCTCGCATACTTCCTCATTACGATACAAAAAGTCTCGATATTTAGCATCTTCTTCTTCCTCATTGAGTTGATGAGATCCCACATGAGCTTGTACTGCCTTATCTTCGCAGTAGACTCAATCATCATGTGGTACGCACGAACACTATGCTCGTAATGCCGTTGCTTCTCAGACCATTGAAAGAATCTGTATGCCAACAAACCAGCATTCCTGAATCTATTTAGAACATCTTCTACAACTTCTTGTGAAACCCTTAACCCGATTTGATCTAAAGCCGAGTCAAGCACTAATTGTGGCGAAGACATCATTACTTTAGATATGTTCTTCGCCACATCCGTAACATCTCTCGCTTGTTGTTCGCTTGAACTATACAGCCTCGCAGACAGAACACTCTTACAACATAATCTGGATTGATGATTCAGAATCCTGATCGTCATGGTTGATCTAACATTCCCAAAAAAAACAATGTGAGGCATTTCGTCGAACAGGTGGTGAACATTATTATAGTTGTGTTCACAATTAATACAGAAACATATCTATGTAACACACATATGGCGTTATCAGAAAAAATTAGGTTTTTGTTTACCTTTAGGGATCAAGTGGGTGTCTTTCAGGAGTGGTGGTTTTGCTCACTCGGTGGCAGGGTCCAAGGACGACGACTGAAGAAGACGGACGAGGTATACGCACCGTTTTTGAGAGTAAGATAAATGGGCCACGTTTTTAAGCCCAGTAAAAAAGGAAGAAGGCCTAAATAGCCCAATAAGCTAACATTGGCGCGTCGACTTAAATAAAAGAGACAAAGACTAGAGAGAGAGAGAGAGAGACAAAGCTTTGAAATTTACCGGTAAACTTAAGCTCCTCTGAAACCTGGAAACGGACGACTCACTCACTCGATCGGCTTTACTAGTGTGGGTGTTACAGGTGAAAAGATCTTTGATTTTGCGCCGGATCGATTTGAAAGGTTGTGTCTTTGACTTTGATCATCACTTGTTTTATTTTTTTTGCTCGATCAAAATTAGTGGGCGATGGAAGATTTCGCTGTTCTCGTGACGGAGCGATATGGGTTAAAGCCACAAGGCAAGTCTGCTCCAATGGCAATGACTTCATTGAAGAGATCGGTCAAACCTAACAATGGCGAAACCGCAGAGTTGACCTCGTATGGTTCTTCGAATCATAGCCCTTGGGACACGGATTTTATTATTGATTTCAAGTTTGACGGTGGGGATGAGTTGAACAAGTTTTCTTCTAATGAATATGGTAAGAAAAGGTCGTGTTTTAGTGATGACGAGTTGATACCTGGATTTGGTGGTGGAATTGGTCAACCAAGTAACAGGTTTGTTATCATCATTAGTTCAAACTCTTGGCTAATTATTTTTAAGATATCTGTCCGCTGCTGTATCATGAGAATTGTGTGATTGGTTTTTTTAATTGTTGTTTCAGCGCGACCGATACATGGACTGTTATTGCTGATGACCCTTTTGAGGTTAGACCATCAAATTTGGTAGATTCATCTTCAGGTATAGATGTGGTTCCGCTAACAAAACTCGATGTTCTCCATATTCTCTAATACAGGGGAATGAAAGAAGCGTTGATCTTTTTTGTTAATCAATACTAATTTTGTGTTGTTTTACTTTTTTTGGCACAGTTACGAATCCAATAGTTTCTTCTGTGGATGAGCTTGCAGAATTTGCTAGGGGTAGTTTGCATTGTAAATCCCTGGATTCTGACAATGTTGTAGATGTTGAAGAAAAGAAACAAGAGTTTGGTGTAGATGACCTCGAATCCATTTTCATCCCTGGGTCCAACAACAATGTACCAGATTCATATGCTACAACTGGAGTAAGAAACTGCCTTCAAATGTTTTAAAAAATTTCACCCTTATGAACATGTTACCAATTTACAAAACGTTGTTCTGAATCTGAATTCTGTATATCGTCTTTTTGATCTTGCAAGGAAGAATTTGGTGTGCCAAAAGAGAAATGTAATGAAGGTTCGCTTAGTACAAAGAAACCTGATGCTCCAGCACATGTCCTGGATGAACTTTTTCCACTCTTTGTAGGTAGGCGTTGTGGTGATCTGTTTTCTTCAGTTATTAGATTACTCATATATTATTTCTAAGCCATGTTTCTTATGCAACAGATGACCCGTTTCTTGGAGAATTTAAGGCAATTCCAGGGGAAAGTGACAAAAGAAGAATAGCTAGATGGGAGCGTGAACAAAGAATAAAGAAACAAATGGTATGCATGGATTTTGCCTTGGTTCTTTTTGTGCAACCTTTACTACATCTATTATGATATATCAACTGAGCAATGTTCCATCTATTTGTTGAATGAATGGAAATTTTTTTCCAAACAACTTGATGTGCTTATGTAAATGCTTGGTTCTCCTTGCATTGCGATACATAAGCTTTTTGTAACCAGTTTTCTTGTTGAGGGTGATTTATTACTGCTATTTCTCATCATAGTTTTAGCTTGCACTAGATTCTATGTTACACTACTCAATGCCTTCTTCATATATGTAGAATCAGGCTGTATCTGATATGAATGACCGTGATCGTCAAAATCAGATTGAACAAGAAGAAAGGAGTGTAAGTGATGCTAATTTTTTCACATATTTTTTTTTATAAAACTTCTTCACTATCATACTTTTCTTTCAAAACCATTGGTAATGTTAACATAGTTTATCTTTCTTTATAAAAAATGGTTTAAAATCCTGTTTAGAGGATTTCTGAGACCCTTGATGCGGAGATTAAGCTTTGGGCTGCTGGGAAAGAAGGGAACATGCGTGCATTGTTATCATCGTTGCATCTCGTAAGTAGTTTTAAACCAACTTTTGACTCTTACATTGTTAAATATCTCGTAAGTGGTTCTCAGTAAAGTTTTATCCGCAGGTACTCTGGCCAGGGTGTGGTTGGAAAGCTGTCTCTCTAACAGATTTGATCACTAGTGCGGCAGTGAAGAAAGTCTACAAAAAGGCAAACTTGTATGTACATCCTGATAAAGTTCAACAGAAAGGAGCTCAACAAAAGTATATAGCCGAAAAGGTCTTCAACATTTTGAAGGTATGTTTTTCCACAGTTTTTGTCACAATAAATGTGTTGTGGAATATTCAATTTCTTGAAGAGTTTCGGATCAGTTCTCTTAAGTTGATGCTTAAGTATACCGGCTTCTACTATAAAGTTTAGGTGTGAATATGATCTAACGTACGTCCACAAATGCATCTTACAGGAAGCTTGGAACAAGTTCAACAAAGAGGAGCTATCCTAAAACTGTTGGACAAGTTCAAGAAAGAGGATATATGTGTATACAACAAAGTATGGGTCAATTCGTTCAAGTATGGTATTATATGTTTGTGGACAATACATTAGTCCGGCCGAACTCGTTCACATTTGATGTACAGACTTTAATAATATTTGGTTGAACGACCAAAAGAATAGATAAACTGATAAAGTCAATATGTGTCTTTAATAGCCATAAATTGGAAAGCTAACAATAAAATCACCTTAAACAAACAAAGAAATAAAAAAACATATTCCGACGAGCGTGATCGAAACGGGCGATGGTTGACCAGCAGCGTAGTCGCCGTGTTGCCGTGGTGGCGGTTCTGCTATTGCAACTGGTGGTAGTGAGCGATCTGTGGAATACAGTGGGAGCTGCGAATTCGGTGTCGGCTTTCGTTCAGAACGCGATTTTGTCCAACAAGATTGTCATCTTCTCCAAGTCCTACTGCCCGTAAGTTTTAACTCTTTTCTCCTCTTCGTTTTGTCTCTCTGCAATTGAAAAAAATTGTAATCTTGGTTCATATCTTAATCCGATTGTGTTCTTTAACTTTGTTGTTAGGTATTGCTTGCGGTCGAAACGTATATTTAGCCAACTTAAGGAAGAGCCATTTGTTGTTGAGCTTGATCTGAGAGGTATGTTATGTTCAGGGACTCTATTTTGTCACCTCACCCCGACCTTGTTCTGAAAGATTAAAACTTTTTCGGGTATACCCTTCTTGTTATTTTGCAGAGGACGGAGATCAAATCCAGTATGAGCTTTTAGAATTCGTTGGTCGCCGTACTGTCCCTCAAGTTTTTGTTAACGGCAAACATATCGGTGGATCTGATGGTATGAGTTTGCTCTCTCTCTCTCTCTCTCCAAGTTTCATTCTTTTCTCCAACTTTCCCTTTCATTTCAAACTAAGCCTTGCATTGTTTTATCTTGCTTGCTTCCAGATCTTGGAGCTGCTCTGGATAGTGGTGAGTTGCAAAAGCTTCTTGCTGCCAGTTGATTTTTGCACAACTTGGAATGTGAAAATTAATGTGATTTAGAGGAAAATAGGGATACTATTTGCTTGTAGTAGACTGAATAAGTGATATTGGTATGTCTCTGTGTGTCGATTTCTCCTTATATAAGTTATGATGATGATGCATTGATAAAGTCTTGATCTTTCGTTATCACCATTGCTCTGGTGATGGTTTTGCTTAACATAGTCCATACTTGTGTGCTTTATAGCAAATGGTTCATACCGCAAAGATCAGATGACTGTTAAGAAGTACAAAAACAGTGATGCAATTTCACCACAAACTGGTGTTCTCAAACCTCTTCTATTGGTATATATATTATTATAGTGCTACTTCATGATTCTCGAAGAAGATCTGCTCGTTAGGATTACAATTCTTGCCTTTAGGCTTTGGAGAAGATTACAGAGAGGAACTAACAGCATTATTGCTTTTATCTAAAGCTGATCAAAATTCCCAATTCATAATTCTTGGTTCTCTTGACAGTTCTTGATTCATCCTTTGTGTTTGAAGTTGGACTTGGTCATTGCTTTGAAATGGCTAAGTCACAAGTTTTTCAGTAATTGCTTTGAAATGGCTTGTAGGACTTTAGATCGAGAACAATTCCAGCTATTGACCCTGCAGCTGCAGCAATGCTCACTACCAAACACCCTAAGCTGAAGACTTGAAAGCAAACCCATCTGGTGCTCCATCTAGGTATCTTCTTCTGCGCAATGTACATTTCCACCGGGAAGTACACTGTCAACGGCCAAAACCCGAGTGACCCGAGCAGACCCACAACGTCGTTGAAAAACGGAAGAAGCATTGAGATAACTGTCGTTATGATGACAAACACTGTCCTCCATATCAACCTGAGTAAGCCATTTACACACCACAAAAAGCTTTGATTAGTACATACACCTCATGTCCAAAGCTCAGATCCTGTTAGTTTAACTGCAATGTTTTGTACCTGAATAAGTTCAAACGGAGAGGCTTGAAACCGGGAATAGGGATTTTGATATCTTTTGCGATGAACTCGCTATCTGGGAAACAAATTGAAGCTTGCTTCTCGATGAAAGCAAACAGAGGTTGGCAATAGACTTGGTATGCACCGATAAGGTGAATCACAATGGCTGCATTTGCAATGTCTAGAAGCCAATAAGGGTTATAAAACCCAAAACCGGTTAAGAGGTTTCCAGGAGACAAGTCTCCAAAGGCTGCATAACCCATACAACCACACAACATGTAGAAGATAGTTGTTACACCGACGCTCACAAGCGTTGCCTTCTTCATCGTTTTCTCTTCTGATGGTGGTGACTTTACTGTGTCCTGTTTCAAACCACAAACAATAATACTTCAGGATGGGACCAATACTAAATGGCTTTGATCATAGACTTGAAACAAAAATGTTAGGAGTACCTGAATCTCTATGAGAATGATGGAGTAAGAGTAAGCAAAAGCAATGTTTCCAAGAGCTTGAAAGCTTCTCCATATCTTCTGTGTCTCTGTTACTGTTCCTATGCTAATCCCAGTGAGACTTCCCTTCACCTTCCCATTTACTGATGAAACCAAAATAAAGACAGAACAAACATAACTGAAATTATGAAATCTCTAGCTTAAGACCCTAATTGTTTTTTTAGGTTCAAAGAACGAACCAACGACTTGGGCTATGCCAAGGGCTAGACCAGCGGAGGAATAAGTGAAGGACATAACGGCGGCGAGGATTGAGAGCCACCAAAGTTGATCAAAATCTGGAATCTGAGAGAAAAGAATCTGGACTAATCCAAAAGCAATCATGTAAGGAGTACTGTTCATCTGACATGGATCTTTCCCTCCACTGTTGTGAAAACAGTTGGATCTCTTTATTGCCCTGTTTTCAAAAACAAACAAACAACCGTTGTTATTTTTTTCACAAAACTCGTTTGACCCATTACCAAAGTTCGTACGTAACTTATAGTGTTTAACAAGTTAGAACACTCACATCATGCTTATAGCTGAAGCAATCGTGTAGCCAATTGCATTACCAAATATATTAAGATACTGAACAATCCCACATAGCGTCACCTTCACGCCACCTGTCAAGAACAATGAAACATGTTACGTTCTGATGTGATCCCGTTTTCTTAAGAAACTCTTCTTCAGGTTTCGTGATTGCCTAGGTTTGATCGGACAGCTCCCATATAAGTGTAGTTCCTCTTGCCAGAGATAGGGTCGCCAGAGCGGTAACAGGAGGCGAGGAGAGAAGAAGTGAAATAAGTGACGACGGAGAAGAGCAACATCACCACCGGTCCGGCGATCCAACCTAGCTGTGCCGTAGCCCATGCTAGTGACAAAACCCCTGAACCTATCACAGCCGTGATTATGTGTGCACTCGCCGTCCAAACACTCCCTAAAACCCCATAAATTAATTCCAAAAAGACTTTATAACTTTTCTCATTTTCCCAACGTAACTAAACAGAACAGCTGAACAGGTTCCAACTTTGGCCTCACTATATGCTAACTCTATTAACACATATACTTATATAACTAAGTCTCAATAAGAATCTGAAGTGGAAACATTTTTACCAGTTCTTTTGACTTTGCCGTCGTCGTCGAAGCATTTGGACCCGCCAGTTTGTGGTGGCATATCGATGGCGAGAACTGTTTGCTGGCTACGAACCATTTTTGTTTGTTTTGCTCTGTTTTTTGTTCGTTTGTTCAATGTATGAAGAAGTTACATGCAGAGTAAGTCTTTGCAAGAGTAAAGTTTAGAAGATAAAAGATAGTAATATGGGCCTCTTTTTCAGAACTTACTAACTCTGTTTGCAAAACAGTGATTCTATAACTGTCTGGTTCTTGAGTTTTCTAAATCGAACAAGAAGAAGAAGAGAAGGTGGATGAAGAGAAACTGAGAGAGTGGAGTGCAGATTTATATACGCAGAAATTGTTTTTGTTTTTGTTTTTGTGTATCCATTTTCGGGGGCCAAATTAAACAGTAAAAAGTAAAAAGGTGTACTAAAATATATATTTTGTATTGGTAAAAAGTTGGTAGGACCATAATACTACTCGTGTTACTTTTGAAAAATTTGACCTGCATGATTTGTATGAATGATTCGATACGAAAATATATATTGAATAAAAATAAAACAAAGAAAAAAGAAAATATGGGCATGGAAAATTGGAAGTCCAAGATGAAGATGCTGACTTAAATGTCTTTTGTTCAGCTTTTTTGAAAATAAAAGAAAACATATATGACTTATGTATGTGTGGTACGTTTATTTTCACTTACAAGTTACAACTAGAGTTTATTAGAGTATTCAATAAAAATAAGCTTGTACTTATATAACAAGGGTTTAATTTATGAGATTAGGGAAAATAAAATGTTGTTTAAAAAGAAATAGGCATTATGGTAATGTGCACATTGAAAGATGAAATGAATCAAAAACGAATTTGTTTTTATCAGTAAGAAGTGTTAATGACGCATCTAAGATGTAAAACGAGCATTCATGTTTCATGGCATATGGAGAGATGGATGCCGACATGTGTATTGGATGTTAAATAATGAGTGCACGCAATCATGTGTAAATTTCAAAATGATAACTCAAAACTAAAAGGTGGTTTTAGTACTGTGATCAATAGTAGCACACACTGACACACACATATATATATCTTACCTAGAATTCGATAGATTAGTATATCACCACCTTAGAAGTTTCTGCGCAGGTAACTCACTTATGAGGCAGGCGTGTAAGCTATCTTTTCTTCTCAAAATGAAATATTTTTGATTACTTTTCCCAACTAAACTCATTAAAACACACAAATTAAACTGTATTGGATTTTCGTGGAGAAGGAACTGTCTCATGAGTTCATCAGCTATGTAAATGACTGTTAATTTATTTTCAATTCAAAAAGAAATTGTGTAAAAAAAAAGTATAAAACGTGCTGGTTAACTATATATAATACCTGAAATTTTTTTGATTAGTTATTTGCGTTGCTGTAGTATAAAGTTGAGGTTTTCTCTTGTTGTAAATTTTCTATATATATCAATGCTCTATTATAATTAAAGTTACTATATATATACATTTTTCTTTTTCTTTTTAATTATAATACCGGAAGTTTGGCTCGTGGGAAACCAAATATTCCATAAAGGACTTTAGAGAATATTTATCGTCAGACAAGTCATTAGCCTAAAATTCAAGGGACCAGTTAGTCCCCAAATATATAAAGGGAATTCTATTGATTCAGATAACATATATTAACCGCAAAATTTGTGTACTTTGAGGAAAAAAAATTAAGAATCAAGATCTCAAGGAGATCAAGAACAAGAATAAGGTTCAGATCGTCCACTTATATTAGTACACGCACACAGCCATCCTCAATAACGAATCAGAAAAGAATGAACCAGAAACCCCTTTCATCATTTCAACTGCACTTTCTTCAACTTGATCCCTTAAAAGTGTTATCTTCATTATATATACCCAAATTTATATTATATCTCATGAGTATAAACTTATATTGCCATGAGTATATTATGACAAACACTTGAATTGTCTTTTTCTCCTTTTTTTTTCAGCCACTGCAGTGATATATCTCATTCGAATTTAGAGAAAGAGGAGCATCAGATTCGTTGCTTACTATTTATCGGTTAGGTTTTTCACTTAGGTATTGTGCTACAATTAGTATTTAAATAAATGCTATGGATCTTAGAAAAATATCAGTTTTTGGTTCCTTCCAATATAAAATCTAGTATAATTATAAGAATACTATGGTGTCATGCTATATACTTAATTTTTTGGTTACACTGTTTAGTTCAAGAAAAATATGTATTGTCTTTATGTATAAAGAATTAAAGATTAGTTGAAGACAAATATTTATTGTCTTTATATAAAGATCAAGATGATGCCTAGTTTGTTGATATAATGACATCTTTTAAACAAGGTTTGGCGACCAATTGACTATATCTTGTAAGAAAACTATACTTATTTAGAAAAAGAAGAATCGTAACTATGCACTATAAGAATCTTTTCAAACTTGTAGCTTTCCGTCATTAATCGACCAACCCACTCCGTGACTACAAATATCTAAAGAGGAGTTCATTAATCAATCCTCAACATTATATATATACAAAATCTATACTTTCTTTGACATGGTAATATCATAAAAATTCGATCCACTATAGATCGTATTTATCAATTTGTAATGATCATTGAATAATTATAATGCTCATGGCACTACACTTTATTGCAACTCGCCAAGTAAAAATTAATAAAAGAAGATTGTATGATTTTAATGGGCAGAAGAATAATGTGTGAAATTTGAAATCTTATCAAAAAGTGTTGGTTTTGGATTAGTATAGCAGAAAGCTCTATGGATAATATATAGAGATTGGTTTCTAGTGAAACCAAAACTGGGTTAAAATTATGTAAAGAACATTGCAATGCCGTTACAGCTGAAATGTTTGAACGTTAGGTAGCAGAATATATAGACTTGTATATATCATATTTTATGGATCGGAGTATATAATTGCATACAAACAACTTAATTCAATGCTCACCTCATCAAATAAGCGTTTCCTTGACTCGATTACTCGATCTACGTACGTTGCACAAATAATGCGTAAAAGTAATGTGTCAAAAACACTATGACACTTGACTGAATTAATCAACTGCTTTTCTTTTAATTCCCATCTTCTTTTCCTACTAGGAAGAACAAACAAACAAAGGAGGTTGAACCACCCAGACCACATACTACGTAGCTCAGAGCTTTGTTCATATGTACATTACTTACTAAAGAAACAAGCGTTTATATGGATAAGTAGTATTTTTTCGTCTACATATCTATTGAACTGAATACATTTGCTTCACCCAGTGAGTTTTTATCGACAATACCTACAAGACAAGAGTGGAAGAAAAAAGAAGATACCGAGAAGCCTAGCAAAGGAATAGCTCTTGCGGTAGTGATGTGGGGCAAAGCTTCTTTGCTGCAAACTTGTACTGCCAGGATAAGAAAAAAGAGTAAGCACTTCAGACATTTATTTGAAACAATTCGTAATAAAGAAAGTGGAGAGTTTTTTACGTTGTGCTGACTGTACTTCTTTCTGACCGCAACTACATCAGATGAGGGATTCCCATGACACAGCTGAAGAAGATCCTTCACGCATGCTTCCATATGTGTAGCCTTGTACGATGTGTAATGCTCTAACGTAGCGTTCTGAAAAACCACCAATTTAACAAGATTCAATATAACACAGAGTTGCATAAAGTTAACTACTGAGATATGCAGTGGTCATACCCATGGTTTTCTTGAAGGGTGTAGTATGTGTTGTGTCAAGAAAACTGCAGAGGCTGCAACGAGTGATGGAGTGTATCGTAGCATAGCGTAATCTAACAGCGATAATTCGGTGAGATAGCAGGCTAGATACTCGGACAGCAGTGATGGTACCTAATACAACAACCAGTCAGTAACGTATATAACACATCACCCATTTCCTAGAAAGCTCATCTTTAATTTTCGTATAACAGTATACCTCCTTTCCGCCTTGAGCAGCACGAAGAAAGCGCCTAACCACCATTTTTACAAGTTAAGATCAGCAAAGAACCACAAAAAAAAAAAAAAAGATGATTGAAGTCAACATCAATATGACCAGAAGCTACCTCAAGAAACATTTTGCTGTTGGAGTTGTTAATTCGAACTTCAAGTAGTTCAGAACAGAAGACTCCATCTCCAAAAGCTGTTCGAAAGCATAAAGGTTAACGACTTATTACGAGCATATCAAAACCACAAGAAGAAGAGTTAGTCCAGGGAAGACCAAAACACAAACCTCGTTTCTTGAGTATGTGTTATCAGTGATATAACAGAAATCCTCCACTTGGGGCACACACACTTCTTCGTATTTTCTGGAATTCCAGTTTATCTACTGATTAGAAATTGCATACTATTGAAGAAGAAAAAGGATGTAGCCAAAGGGTAAATATCAATATTTCTTACGCTGCAATCATCATGCAGACAACACCAAGTAATTGCAGATTTTGCTTGGTTATTACACTGCCCGTAAGATACCGATCTACATAGTTCACTGCCAAGTACAACGTCTCAGACGAAAGCCGATACTCTTCAGCAACCTGTACGTTTATGAAAATCCAGAGAAAAGCTTTGTAACTTCAATAATACGCTTTCTCCATTACTAAACTTATTGCCTTATCAATGTAAACTAAATATCTTGCAATTAATGAACCAGGATTCATCAAAAGCTTACCTCCACGAGCCAGTCAATCAGTATAGAACGCATACTAGCATTGATGTCTGGCTGAATTCTTTCCATGTAATCCAGAGCCGGTCTTTTTTCTAACTGCAGAGAAGAATAACCAAATTTTTAAGACGTTTCAGAAACAGAATCAAGTCAAACTGTGGCAGGGTAAAACTAAAGCAATCCTACCTCGGCTACACGCAAATGCTGGTAGATATCAGAAGCAAAGGCACCACAAAGCTGTGGATCCATCAAGTTACTATCAATGTTCACAATCTTATCATCATTCCCAAAATCAGTGTTTGATGACTCTGCATACTCCGGGAGAGCAGTACTGCTCTCGACCATGTATTCAACTTTGGGACTCTCCAAAGAGTCATGAGTGGATCTAAACTGATCTGATTGAGTGGGTGAGGCATCCACGGATGATAGAGGAGGTGATGAAGATAGAAGATTATCATCGATTTGAGGCAATACAGTGTCTTCGCAAGGAACGATTACGTTTGATTTCGCGATTGACTTGGGAGGTAAACCGCAATCGAGAATTCCCAAATTCCAGTTACGCGATAAAGCAGGTTTTGGTGGTTTCTTCGATTGGCCGATCTTATTCGAACAATGCACCTTGAGAGATGTAAACATTCACAGATTAAAGACTTCAATTTCCAGGATAAACCCTAAAACTACGATTCTCGAGAAAGAGACACCGGAATTGAAATGGAAAACAAAAAAACGAAGATGAGAGAATCCAATGTAAACTTACTAGAGTAGACGACGATGAAGAAATTTTGGAGCCAGGCTTCTGGTTTGTGATGTCGCCGAGGGGAACACGACGGTTACCAACATCGCGGAGTGAGGAGGTTCGAGTCTTGGCTAAGTTCGGACGAGGGATCGGATTCTCCTGGGATAGTTTCCTCGAAGACGACGAGGAAGACATCGTTAACAAAGAAATTGAAAATCTCCGGCTCGGTGTTCTTGTATTCCGGTGAGATTTAGGGTTTCTCTTCTGCGAGAGAGAGATCTTGAAGGAGAGAAGAAGAGGAAAATGAAAAACTCGGAATAAATTATTTCTATTAAAGTATTTATAAATTCAATAAATAATAAATGGATCAATCGTGACCGTCGATTGAAGTAAAAAACCGTTACGATTAACGAGTGTTTTAGATCCAATTGTGGGTCCTATTATAAGTTGAGCGCGAAACTTACAGGGAGAGAGAGAGAGTCAAAGCACACCCTCTGTGTGACTAAGAGAGTTCTTAGTCATATTATATTATTTGTTCATAGATTATTTGGGATGTTGTGCTTTTTATGTTCCATGCACTATTATATTTATCTCTTGACATCCCCTAAAAACTTTACCCAATAAATTATACGTTTCAGACTGATTCAGTTATATTTTCAAGCGAAATTACATGATTTGAAAAATTGAGTCAATTATTTCAAAGTAATGTTAAAAACTGAAATTTTGGAATTAAGCTTTCAAGCATGAAAAGACTAAAGAAAATTCTATCTGATTGGCCTTCACATTATTTTCTCGGACCATTGGTAACTGAAAAAATAAATATATTGTTAGTATTATTTATTATAGTATTTTAATTTAAATAAAATTAGATTTTTTTGATGATGATAAGTAAAAGCTATAATTACGATTATACTATAAAAGAGCCTCAACTTATCACTTGCATGAAGAGTTTCCACGGGATTATCAAATCACTAATTTTCTGGTGGTCATACCTCTCAAGTATAACAACTGCGTCCCTAAAGTTGATATCTTCTATGTTAAACGTACTCGGGTTTTAGACACATGGGGGAAATTAGTATACCTAAACTGAACACATGGAAGACTTTGTTGCTCTGGAAGAAATTATTAATGTAATAATGTTTTTTTTTGTTTACTTAGATATTATTTCTGTTGAACCATCTAAGAAGTCTCTATCTTTCTAAATTTTTTGGATTCAGTGGAGGATTTCTCTGGTATATCTTCTTTTCTCTTCCTCATTTCCTTATAGTAGAACTGTTTGCTGGCTACGAAGTATGAACCATTTTTGTTTGTTAATTGTTTTGCTCTATTGTTACATGCAGAGTAAGTGTTTGCAAGAGCAAAGTTTAGAAGATAAAAGACAGTAGTATGGGCCTATAAATCAATAATCTCTATAAATAAAAGGCCCATTAAATTTTAAAATTTATAAATTGGTCTGAATATTTTAAATAAAAGACCCAAATTTTCTTTTAAATGCTATTATTTTACATAAATGGGCCCTTGTATTTTAACAAAGTTAAAAATAGGCCAAGATTATATTATAAAATAGTCCATATTTTATTATAACATTCAAAAAATTCTCAAAAAAAAAAAATATGTAACAAGAAATTTTTTTTTTTGGCCCAAGGGTCTTGGTTTATGTTGAACCGGGGCTGGACATGGCTATTCACATTTGCTCGAGAGGTAAACCTATAATCCGCTACCTTTCCATAACTCACAGTGAGACAAACAACAAGGCATTACGAATAAAGATTTTGGGGTTTTTTTTTTCCTTTACTTTTTGACAATGTCTTTGAAGCTGATGAAGCAAAAGGCTAAGATCTCGCATCAGCAAGCTGAAAACAGATACGGTCCTTCATCTTTCATGAGCAAATGAATCTGTAAATCAGTTTCCATTAGTCCCGGATGGCTAAAAAAGATCTTATAATCTTCATTTTATTATGGGTTCAACGTCTTGTATACAATGCAGGATGAGAGTGTCCTGCTCTTTCCGCAATTCCAGTAAAAAAACATTCAACCGACTAGGTGGTGGTCATTTGAAGTTTGGTTTCATCTTATGTGACACATATCATCATTATCATCATCATTATGCCTTGCTAAAATATATTAAAGACTACATTGGAATTCTTTTGCAGACAAGACAAAAGTGAAGTGGTTAGCCCTTTTGAGTTCATGGTAGGGAAAGAGTCATTGATCATTTCAAAGTTTGAAATTTTTTACCCACAAATTTGTTTGGTTTAATTTTTCCCTTTCACGTCTAAATCATGGAAGACCGCATGCTGATGCTGTTACTATTTTAGAGCACTTGATATTTCAAATCTTATAGCCCTATAATTCTGTTCATCTATAATCTATTATTATAAAAAAGTAGTCAACACATACATAGATATCATAAACATATACCAAAAGATGAATTAAAATAAAGAGTTCTGCCTGACTTTTGTGATTATCAATTAAAAAATCTTTTAGTATTGCCCTTGTATTGGGTTCTAATCTTCAAAGTAGCCTAATAGGTAGGTCTCATGACCTTAGATTAAAGATGTATTTTTTGTAAAGAACTTGGTGAAATTGAAAAGTTAAGTAAAAAAAAGGGTAGGGACCAATTGAAACCAAGTCAAATTACACAGAGATAAACTTCTCTCTAATCTCTCCCGCCACCCACTCCTATCTTCCTCTAATCTCGCCTCTCATCTCTCTCATTCTCTCTCTCCACTCTCATCATATAACGACATTAAACTCAACTCTTCTTATTCCAACTCTCTAAAGTCTCATCTCTCTCTCTCTCTCTCTGTTTTTGTGTGTCTTGTCTCTTCTTCTTGGGAGAGCTAAAAACAGAAATCCAAATGGCCATTGTCGATGTTGATGATTCATTCAAGAGACCAGGAACTGTACCTTTCAGCTGGGAGATCCGACCCGGTGTACCCAAAACCCGAATTTCTCAACCCGGTACTCCTTTTCTTCACCCTCCAAAGAAGCTATCCCCTCTCCGTTTAAAACCATTGTCTCACTCTCAGCCACTTTACCCGCCGGCGTTATCTCCGCCGTCGTCTTCTTTCATCTCCAACTCAAAAAGCCGTCCTTTATCTCCTCTCACTCCTTCTTTTTCTACTACCCCATCAAAGCTAAAGCCACCACCAACACCGTCGTCGCCTTCTGTATTCTACTCTCCGGGACCTTCTTTCCGATCATCTCCTCGAGCTTTCTCGGAACGGTGGCAGCCCCATCGCCCTAACCGAATCCGACCCGGATCCGAACCCGAACCCGAACAAAGCTCCGATTTTTCCGTAGCCGGATTCGGGTGTTTCCCGTCTCCTAAATTTAGGCTGAGGAAGAACAAGAGCGGTGGTAGTAGCCGGAGAAAAAACCGATCGAGATCGGAGAATGAATATTACTGCTCCGATATGGAGACGATGTCGCCGTGGACTGTTTCTAGCCGGAGATCGGTTTCACCAAGATGGGACTCTCCCAAGTCGTCCTTCTCTTCTCTCCGGTTCTCACCACGAATCACCAACGAAGCTGAGTGGGTCGGGTTTGGGCTCTTTTGAGCCCAACAGTTTTCAATTCAATGATATGGCTCGAGATCGGTTCTTTAGCCATCCGAACCAAGGAACAAAGCTTTAATTGAATCGCTTAATTCAAATTAAAGCGAAAATCTTGGGCTATTAATGAGTTTTTTCTAAAGTTTAGGGTCCTATATCTAATATCATTGGAGTTTTCACATCTTTGTAATATAGTATAATTTGTGGAAAATCCACAAAATTTTGAAGTGTTGAGTGCGGGAAGAAAAGATTGTAACTTTGTAAGATATAAAATGTTAAATTAAATTTTCTTATATTAGAATCTTTCTAATTTGAACTACAGAAAAAAATAAAATACAAAACAAATTTCTACTAGTAATTAAAAACTTTAGAAATTACAAGTGACTGGTCGAATCGGTCAATTTTAAAGTATAAGGCAAAATAGAAAATTTTTAAAAAGTTCGGAGATGTGTGTACTCTCCTGAGTTAGTGTTAACGAAACTCGAAGTAGCAGCCAAAGTAGGAGGAGACCATGATGAAACCGTCGCAATGCAACCGCATTATTGATCAGCTCATCGCCGCAATGATTCAGAACCGTCCGTTCGACGCCGTTCTTGCTTCTTCGACGGTCGCGAATCCATGGTCTCAGCAGCTCGTTTCCGATGTTCTCCGCTCAATCCCAAGATTCTTTTTCGTCTCCCCACGATCCATCGGTCGGCAAAAGGGTTTTCGTCACCGGTCACCGTTAAAGCAGAGGAACCTCCGTGAAGAATCGCAACGACGCCGTTCC
The DNA here is from genome assembly GCA_024034495.1 of Camelina laxa. Classification (NCBI taxonomy): domain Eukaryota; kingdom Viridiplantae; phylum Streptophyta; class Magnoliopsida; order Brassicales; family Brassicaceae; genus Camelina; species Camelina laxa. The sequence goes on from CM043883.1 coordinate 4,510,611, forward strand.
GAAGTCCTTGTTTTAGGTCCCGGCGCATATATGGATCCTAAGAAAGTTTCACTCGGGTTGCAGAAAGCTATGGAGTTCTTCTTTTGGATCGAAACCCATTTCGGGTTTGATCATAATGAGGTCACTTGTAGAGATATGGCTTGTCTATTAGCTAAAGGCAATGACTTTACAGGTCTCTGGGATTTTCTCCGGCAAGTCTCTAGAAGAGAGAACGGGAAAAATGTGGTTACCACAGCGTCTGTAACGTGTTTGATGAAATGCCTAGGAGAAGAAGGTTTTGTGAAAGAGGCATTAGCTACGTTTTATAGGATGAAGGAGTATCATTGCAAACCTGATGTTTATGCTTACAATACAATCATCAATGCTCTTTGTCGAGTTGGGAATTTCAAAAAAGCTCGATTTCTGTTGGATCAGATGCAATTACCTGGTTTTAGATACCCACCAGACATCTATACTTACACCATTTTAATAAGCTCATACTGTAGATATGGAATGCAGACCGGTTGTAGAAAGGCTATTAGGAGAAGGATGTGGGAAGCTAATCGAATGTTTAGGGAAATGCTCTTCAGAGGGTTTGTACCTGATGTGGTGACTTACAATTGCTTGATCGATGGATGTTGCAAAACGAATCGTATTGGTCGAGCTTTGGAGCTGTTTGAAGATATGAAGAAGAGAGGTTGTGTTCCGAATCAGGTGACTTATAATTCTTTTATAAGGTATTATAGTGTTACTAATGAGATCGAACGTGCAATCGAGATGATGAGGACAATGAATAAGATGGGTCATGGTGTACCTGGTTCAAGTACGTACACGCCGCTAATACACGCTCTTGTTGAGATCAGGAGAGCGGCCGAGGCTCGGGATTTGGTGGTGGAGATGGTGGAGGCCGGGTTGGTTCCAAGAGAGTATACATATAAGTTGGTGTTGGATGCTCTGTCTTCAGAAGGTTTGGCGGATACACTTGATGAAGAGCTGCATAAGAGAATGAGAGAAGGAATAGAAGAGAGATATAGAAGAGTCATGAGTATCAAACCAATCATGGCTCGAAAAGAGATTGTCGGAAAACCGGATTTTCACGATATTGACGTTTATGAAAATTCTGCAATAGAGGAAACCTGACAGATGGAATCATTCCTGCTCAAGTTTTCATGGCTTTCATGATGCATTAGATAGTTTGATTGAAACACTAATTATAGACTTAGTTTAAGCCGGAGCCACCGGAAGATCTAACCACTATGTAACTCAAACCTTGTATTGTGCTTTTGTAATATTTCATTAATACATTTGTTACTTCTTCACAATAAGAAACAGAAAGAGAAGAAAACAAATAAGAGAAATCTATACTAAAGAATTGGACTCTCATGAGCATTGAGCATGAACCAGCAGGGATTTAGCAGCGTGTGGACATGAATCACCTCCAAATGTTTTGCTCCATACTGGTACAGAACACCTACTCTTGTTCAGACAAGCCTACATACATTCACAAGAAAATTATATTTGAGCTTTATGTTTTCAACAAAAGGCAGAATTCACAGGGACAATAGTAGCTACCTTCTGTGTGACTGCCAAAGATTTGGGTGAGTGACAGCTTCCAACAGAATAGCTCCAACAATTTCCATTTGGAGTACCAAAGCTTGCAAACAATACCTTCGAAATTTTCCTGCCATTAGGACACTGGAGCTGAAGCTTAGGCCTCTTATCATACTGGTGTTTTAGATGTCTGTGTTTCTTTCGGTTGTGGCCTTTTCTTCTCTGAGAAATCACAGGAGAAGGATGTGAACTGGAGACATGACCACAGACTTCGGTGATTGATACTGTGTCTATAGTTATACCAAGAGGATTCCCTTCTCTTTCTTCTTCCAAAATGACTAGAAAGTTACTAGTGGGTTTAAGAAAAGATCGCGGTATATGGTACCTAAAAAGAGGAGAACATAGCAAAGAATAACATTTAATTCATATACCACGATAATTCATATAAGAGAGTGAACAGATATATCCTACCATATCTGAGAAGGGTTCCCTTTGAAAGTATGAAAGGAGACCCAGTACCGACCAATACTCTGACCATTCACCCAAGCTTCTCCTTTTCCCATTGACCCTAAGTTCAAGGCCACCGGATCTGTCCCATCTGGTGTGTCAAATGACGCCTATAGAAATAAAATATCTCAGAGAATGAAGTTTTGACTAATATATTGAACTAGTACTATTTTACTAATCTGTTGTTCTACCTTGTACCAAGTTAGAGGCTGACTTTTGGAGTCTCTGTACTTCCTCCACTGAACTTTTGCCGCCCCATTTTCTGTGTAAACATGAAATTTCTCCCCTTGCAGCCCAACCTCCACAACAATATTGAGCCAGTATCAGTTAACATGAAGGAGATAATTAACTTCTGTTGAAGAATAAAACTCAGAAATTTTTTTACCTGATATCCCCAACTATAGTTGTTGAAGTACAGTGAATGTTTTCCATTCCAAACCTTTACGCTCCGTGATCCAACGACTCTCCTTTCTAAATGTGCCCCTGAATTCTGTGTTCCAAAGAGAGACGGCGTCAGAAACAATGTACTCCATATGGTTTTTTGATATTTGCTACAAATACTGATCTAGAAGTACTCTGTTTGGAGCAAATTGAAGACGTTCAGAAGAAAAGATTGGGGCTCACCGGTAATCCTACCATTACGCTGAGTAATGCGATGTTATTTGTGCCATTATTCAATGACACATTTTTCTCCAGCAAAAATCTATGCGCTTTGAAAGTTCCGTGCATAGAACCTACAGAGAACTCAAACTTAGAAGCATTTAACTTTTATGATGCCATAAAACCTTTAACTTTGAGTAGGATTCAACGGTAAAAAGGCATACCTACAAACTTCCCATTAACAAAGCCGTGTAGAACATGTCCAAGATGATTGACTTTAAGAACTGATTGAGCTCCTTCAGGTTGCTGAAACCTTTATTCCCAGAGAAACATTATAACTTAGAATATCCAACACAGAATATACTACTTATATATCTTGACTAATGCTGTATATCTTAGGGGATATAATTGGCTTTACCTAGTTGTTTGCCACAGATAGTCGGAGGTATCCTGTGTTGTATTCATGTGCTCAAGCAAAGACTCTGACCGTATTGACGTTTCACTGAAACTTGGGACAGTTTCTGTAAACTCCTCCCACATGTGAGGAGAAGACAACTTTTGTCTTGGTTCCCTTGTTCTGGTGCTGTATTGCGCATTGACCTATCCACACCACAAAATACAAATGAATGCATCACAAGAAATCTGCATTTATAATAAATCTTGACGTAGGAGCTTACCTTGGCAGTGTTGAAGGCTACATTCTTGCAGTCTGGCAAGACACTTATAGATTTTGGAGACAAAAGATATGAAGAATTACGAAACTGCACAGTAGCTTCGCATTCGTCTTGATTCACAAGTAAGGCAGCGCATAGGTTTGCCTTCTTCCCAAACACAAAGGCCTGTTAAATAAGACATAAAGATCACTATTCCAATATTCTTCATGATATCAAACAGGAGAAGACACTGTTGGTTGGAATGTACTTACAGTTTGTAGTTTTCCCAATGATATTGTAGTTTGCAGTCCAGAAAGTAAAGGCTTTTCACACAACTTAACTGCAGCATGTAATTCCTTTAGGTGTCCCCATTTTGGTTGCCTAAGTAATCCTGCAGCATGTAATTCCTTTAGGTGTCACCAACCATGTATGTTTTACTTTCATCAAGTGTGTGAATGGCTTGAAAAGTTACCATATTCATCAAGTGGAGCCTGATCATAATAACTGGTGATCACAAACTGCGAAGCGTTTCTCCCGAAGTTTGTTCCTCCATGATACTAGAATAAGATATAGTGTCAAATCAGTATTACTCTTGCGTCTATTATGCAGTAGAGAATTTACAAAGAAAAAGAGAGTGAGACTGGAAACGTACCATGTAGTAGTTTACAAAACTTCCGTTCTTAGCTATGAATAGAGCGACCTGAAATGCTATATCCTCAGCTGACCTTATCAGTGGTTCGTCGCCATATGTTTGATAACTATACAAAGGGAGCAGCTGAAAGTTAATTACATATTTGGGAACTGGAAAGCAACAATGTAGTGAATTCGAAAAGGAGACCATACAAACTCGTCCAGTTCTCAGTCCATATTGCAGGTTTGTTTAGTGAATTGGGTCCTTTAAATGTTTCTCCACATTTCCTCCCATTGCAAGCATTAATCTGATGCAACATAGAAACCATAAGATAGCTAAAAAATGGAAGATGAGCCGCAATCCAGAACAAACGTATAAACAAACTAACCACAGGGTCAGGGGCATCATCTTGCTTGCACATGACCCATGGCACTCCTGTCTCAAGCTTCACAGCCATTTCTGCTGCCCATTTGACATATGATTTCCCATCTTGTCGAAAAGCTCTAGCTATCATCCCATACTCGTTCTCAATCTGTTTTTGCATACATAATTCTGAGATCACAGGAAAACAAACAACTTCAAAGGAAACATAAATGAAATAACAAAAAGAAAAAACAAAATGTAAAAACCTGTGAGAGTATGATAGGTCCTCCTTGTGAAGCATACAACTTCTCCGATTTCATCAGCTTAACAATCATTTGTGCATATCTCTTCATGTGATACTGCAAATAAAAAATGTTATCATCTTTAAAAAAACATGGAAGTATGTATAAAAGCCATTTGAGTTCAGTAAAAATATGAATACCTTGAAAGGCTCATTATCTGTTCTAAAGACAATCCCTTTGACATTATGCAACCAGAAAGGAAAACCCCTGCAAATGTGTTATTGTAAAAACCTAAAATTAAATTCCACGAAACTAATCAGAAATATATATATGAACGATCTAATAACGGTCAAAAGAAGAAGAAGAAGATTATACCCATAAGACCATTCACCCTGGATAAAAGGTCCAATCCGAAGACAGACATATAAGCCGTGCGCTTGTATTTCCTTGATGAACTTCACAATATCACGTCTTCCACTGAAATCGAACTGCAGATATGATCACAAATACACATCAATCGCATAATACCTTCATTTAATTAGTCTAAACAGGGAGGAGAGAGTGACGAACCTGTCCTTGTTGCGGCTCGTGAATGTTCCAGAACACATAAGTGTCTATTACATCTAATCCTCCTGATTTGGCCTTTCCTATCAAAGACGGCCACATCTGCAAGTTCCGACTTCCATTAATATTTTTGCCGAAGAAGAGATGCCGCCAAAATCATTAAGGCAGTAGACGATTTAAGTGGAGATTTTAATAAAATTTCAGAATGTTTGGGGTCGAATAAGAATATATCAGAAAATAAGAGTACTCAATCTCGAAAATTGAACAAAGTTATAAACGGCCTAGTCGAGATAAATTGGAAAAGACGATCTTATCCTTTTCTCTCTCTCTCTCTGCTCTAACGGCTCACGTATTTCGTCTTCGAAACCTGCCCGCAGACTATAGTGTGTGCTAATTCACGTGACTGATCGGCACGATTTCGCCGGAAAATTTGAAGAAATTAAACTCATACGAAGTTACAAAACGGATACAAAGTTGGAGACGGCGAGAGAGATAGAAGGACCTGAGGAGTGCTGCGAGTATAATGGATGGAGCCAGAGAAAAGGATCTTATGTTTGCCGTCGATGATCAGCGATCGCCCGTCGTAGGTTACGTTCGCGGCGTCTCCGGCTACTACAACCGCCACGATGAGAATGAGCAAAACTAGCGAATACTGAGAAATCGTCATTTCTTATGTAAAAACAAAACACTGACGTTTGATTTGATGATTCTACAGAGTTTTTATAGTACTTCAGCGTGACACTGCAGGCAGAGTCTCAATAAAGGTTCTTTTTTCTTTTCCTTTCAAATCCCGGTTTAATTAATATGATAACAGTTATTGGGTAAATCCTAAAATTAAAATAAAAAAATGTGACGTGTGACCTGTAAGCCCAAGAATGCCGAGGCCCATAAGTGTCTATTACATCAAACCGCAAATAGAGCCGGTTTGACTGATTTCGGGTCACGGTCAAACCGGTTGACGTCGATCAATCAATCTGGTAGTTGAACTGAATGAAGAAGAAGACTGAAGACTGAAGACAGAAGAAGAAAGAGTCGTCGTCAAACGCGTATAACCGCACGTGTTGCACGTGAGAAATTTCCCGCACAAAAATCATACTCTTTTCGTCTTCTTCCCCAAATCTGGGGATTCTGGGATTGAATTTGAATCCATGGATCGTGCTTTAACTTCCCGTTTTGATACTGCCTCCTCCACTCTCTCCTCTTTCCGATTCCGACATAGGAGTTCTTTAGCCGTCACTCGGCGATTGGCGCCGGCGATTGTTTGCGCGAAACGATCTCCGATCGATGGAGTGAGCGACGAGCTGAATCTGATTGCTTCACAGAACTTAGATCAAGCTCCAGCACGAAGACTAGCCCGTTCTGCTTTTGTTGACTTTCAGCTTCAGCTCGATCACTGCTTGTTCAAGGTTTCATTGACTCTTTTAATTTTAGTAACAATCAAAACATCATCTCCTTTCTAATCATCAATCTGGATCTGGTGACAGGAAGCTCCGATTGGGATCAGAACAGAGGAGGTAAGCGCAGTGGTATTTTTTGTTTATTTTAGCTTTGTGCTTGTCTGCATGCATAGTCAAACTAGTTGCTTGGTGTATAAATGATAGTGGTATGAGAGAAATTGGAAAGGGGAAGAAATTTTCTGCAAGAGTTGGTTGCCCAAATCTGGCGACGAGATCAAAGCTTCGGTGTGTTTCTGTCATGGCTATGGAAGCACTTGCACTTTCTTCTTCGATGGTTCGTTTGATATCTCTACTTATATATCATTAGTTGGAAAGGCTCTTGTTTTATGGTTTCTTTCACAGGTATAGCAAAGCAAATAGCAGGTTCAGGTTATGGAGTTTATGCTGTAGACCATCCTGGTTTTGGTCTTTCAGATGGTTTACATGGTCACATTCCAAGTTTTGATGACTTAGCTGGAAATTGTATTGAACAGTTCTCTAAAATGAAAGGTATTGTACCTGTTATTGCTTTTGTGTCGGATCTTTCTTTTTTGGTTTTTTTACTTTAGTTTGTTTGATTCTTAGGGAGACCTGAATTGAGAAACTTGCCCCGGTTCCTGCTTGGACAGTCAATGGGAGGAGCTGTTGCCTTGAAAATTCATCTGAAAGAACCTCAAGCTTGGGATGGTCTTATCCTTGTTGCTCCTATGTGTAAGGTAAATCCAATCCCTGCATAGCCTTCTAAAAGTATCTTATGTTTGCCTCTAGTGCTAGGATGTAACTGAGGTCTGGTGATTTTTTATTCAAATCAACAAATAGAGTTTGTGAGTATTTGTATTCATTGATTGCATCTGGTTAGTTCATGTTTGAAATACCGCTGACCTTGAGTTGTCTCAAGATTTCAGAAGATGTAAAACCTTCTCCGCTAGTCTTGAAGACGTTGATCTTGATGTCGACATTATTTCCAAAAGCAAAGCTCTTTCCAAAGAAAGACTTGAGCGAGCTGTTCTTCAGAGACCCGAGTAAAAGAAAATTGGTACTTTCTCTTTAGATTTTCAATGGAACACTTTCTGAGACATCTTTGCTGACTTCCTCTTTGATTTTTTGTTCTCTGTGAATCAAGTGCGAATACGATGTGATTTGCTACGATGATCAAACTCGTTTGAAAACCGCTGTTGAGCTTCTAAACGCGACAAGAGACATTGAGATGCAAGTTGACAAGGTTATGTGTGGAACCAAAGAAATAAAGTAAAGCTCTTATCACAGACAGGCGCATCTCTAATAACTTGTGTCTTTTTCTATGTTGCAGGTCTCGTTGCCACTGTTGATTCTTCACGGAGACGCTGATAAAGTCACAGATCCCACAGTGAGCAAATTCCTTCACGACAATGCAATCAGCCAAGACAAGACTTTAAAACTCTATCCAGGTGGCTACCATTGCATTCTAGAAGGTGATACAGACGAAAATATTTTCACCGTAATCAACGACATAGTTGCTTGGCTCGATGCCCGCGTTGCTCCCAAGTAAAGTTAGATATTATATATCTCCACGATCCTATATTTATATAACTGTCTTCTGAAAACTGTAGAGTCTTTGCGATTAATAACATACGGAAAAAAAAAAAAAGGCTGTGGCTTATACATTGAATACAGAACATTGGCCCTTTCTTGCTTAGCTAGTGCCTCTAGTGCTAACATCAACCTCAGAATCAAATTAAGGACTGATTCTCTCATTTGAACGATGTCATTCCTACTACCGTGAGAGCTGATCGTTGCACCTTCACTGTCCAATTAAGTAGATTTGAGGATACTCAACCACTTGTAGGCTTTTGTATTTTGAAGCCCAATAATAGGGAGGCCCATTAATAAGAGAAACAAAAACAAAACAAAATCTCTAGATTTTCGTCCAAGCCACCACCGTCGACTTTACTAAATTAGCTCCGTTCTTGCTCAGATTTCTTCTCCGTTAGGAAAACATCCCAAAGTTCCACTCTATAAACCCTAATTTTTCCGATGTCGGTAAGTGTTCTCCTTCCCGAATTCGTCTTTCAATTTCGATACTTTTGTTTGTTTTGCGCAATGATTGATACTGAACGATGGATTGGTGATGCAGATCTTCGAGTACAATGGAAGTGCCGTCGTAGCTATGGTTGGGAAGAACTGTTTCGCTATAGCTAGTGATCGAAGACTTGGTGTGCAACTACAGACCATAGCTACCGATTTTCAAAGAATCTCCAAGATCCACGATCATCTCTTTATCGGACTTTCCGGTCTCGCCACCGATGTACAGACATTGTAAACTCTCGTTACCATTCCATCTTCATATGTATACTCTTTATCTTCTCCTCTACCCAGAATTTTAGTTGAATTACAAAATTTAGGGCTTTGTTTTTCTTGTTGTTTGTTATTGGGAATGCTGAAGGTACCAGCGACTTGTATTTCGACATAAGCTATATCAGCTTAGAGAAGAAAGAGACATGAAGCCAGAAACTTTCGCTAGTCTTGTATCTGCTATTCTTTACGAGAAAAGGTTAGTGAATTGTCTTCTCCCATTTTGTTGTTTAGTTCCTTGTTAACCTTAATCAAGCTGATTCCTTATAACTTCTTCGTTTCAGATTTGGTCCTTACTTGTGCCAACCTGTGATTGCTGGCTTGGGAGACGATAACAAACCTTTCATCTGCACTATGGATTCGATTGGAGCCAAGTATGCTCACTTCTTTACTTTTTCTGAGTCTCCTGTGATAGCTAATGTCATTTAATTTAAGTAGTCAGTGAGTTTAATCCTGAAACTTTCTAGGTGAGCTAGAAGGGTCGTCAATTGGTATTTTGGTTTTAGTTGAAATATTGTTCTGGTCGTTTGTCATCCAATGCAGTGTATGCATGTCATATGAGTGGACTTATTTTACATGTCTTGAGCTGTTTCAAATATGAGCTCTGCTATAGTTGAGATTTTACTGAACATGATATCTGCATATTTGCAATCGCCTGCATGCCTTAACACTTTGTCTTCTCTAAATGCAGGGAGTTAGCGAAAGATTTTGTTGTCTCTGGAACTGCTTCAGAATCGCTATATGGTGCCTGTGAAGCCATGTTCAAACCAGATATGGTATGTGCCGTAAAAAAAACTACTTCTTTGTTATTACTAGATCACTGAAGACCCAAATTCTTCAATTGCTAAGATCACTAGAACACTTAGTAAAGCACTTCTTGTGTAAGAATTCTATTGTAGAATCTTGATTTGGTAGGAACTAGAACTCCAATAGATTTCTCTTGGATATCTTCTTTTGGCTTAGGAATGAGGTGATCCAAATTCATTCCGTGTTTTAGTTATACTGCCACGATTTTCCTGCTATAATTCAAATGGAATCATTCTAAGAAGTGCATTGTAACAGACTTGATTAAATTCCAAACCATATCATAACTCGACTCAAAAAATTTTGACTTTCAGGAAGCTGAGGAATTGTTTGAGACAATTTCACAAGCACTTCTCTCTTCAGTTGACCGGGATTGTCTGAGTGGATGGGGAGGACATGTCTATGTTGTGTAAGTTTTGTTCTCCTATCGTCTTCTTGTATGTATCATATAAATAGTAACATATTTTACTGGTGATGTTATTCAGAACACCAAATGAGATCAAGGAGAAAATTCTCAAGGGAAGGATGGATTAATCTGAAATCACATATCTGCCTTTGTCCCAAGTTCAGTTTTACCCCTTTATTCGGTTCGGTATAAGAACTCTCTCGTCTCATAGTAACTGTGTCTTGGCTGATACTGCATATTTTGGGTTCCTTCTTTTGGATGTTTAATTTGCAATTGATAGAGTTAGAAGAAAATGAAGAATAACACTTGTTGTCTTGTTCCGACACTCGACCATGCAATGTACCTTTTTTCTGGTTAAAATGTGTACCAAGTGTTCCAGATTTCTGGTTTGTCTCTGTCTTTAGTTTTCAAGGTTGGTTTTATAGTCTCTGAATCAAATCATGTTTGTTTTATAGTCTCTGATACATTTCCGACAAAACATTTGGGTGCTTTTGAAATTCTAACATTAAAAACTTTTTATTGCTAATCGTTTTGGATTAACATGTGACCGAAATCAATTGATAGACCATGATTTGGTTAACACTTAACACTAGTAGTCTAGTACTACAAATAGAAACGAAAAAGACGATACTACAAATAGCAAGTCTACAAAATAATAAACATTGAAATATGCCGCAGAAGAAGTAAACAAACAAAAGCATCAATTAACACCGACGATGGTTTATGTCTATGACATCGTGAATGAATAAGTCGCATGTCCTGGTTCTGTGTATGGCATTAGATTGAGCCAGAGCGGCTTAATCCGCATGGCAAACGTGTGAAATAAATGCGATGTGATGATTTCTTATAAAGCACGTACGTGGCATGTGCATCAGTTCTGGTGGCTACACGAATTTAAACTAAATCCTGCCGACCTGATTTTCCTCTCGGTGGGTGTTCGTTCTTATGTGTGTTCCGGCAATCATGAGCGATGCTCGTAAAAATTCATGCATCTCATCATTTAATTATAATTCGATGGACCATACACTTCCTGTGACGTGTCTACGCCTTCGGCCACTTTTGAGCTTTTTTATCAAATTCAACCCACCAAAATAAAAAGCGGCAGAACAAACAATGTGGCTCCAGGTGGCAAAGATCCAAGCGTTTATCTATTTAGGTGGCACAGGCGGCTCGAGATGACGTTCTATTGTGGACTCCATTGAAGACAATGACAGAGTTAAGTGGCATTAGCATAAGTTGATAACTATGAGATGCTTTTCTAAAAAAGAAAAATCAACAGCTGCGATTCTTCTTTTCTCCTTTAGTGTACGCTAAATCCTCGTCCTATGCGTGCTAATAAAGAACGAAACTAAATTTATCTCTTGAATTTGATTGTTAAAATAATGTTATATACGATAGAGGTTACTTAAATTCCACAATATTATGAAAAGCAAGGACTTTAGTATTGATCTCAAATGGAATAAGAGAATCATTACTTTTTAACTTTTTTAATTACGGCGGATATATAAATGTACGCTAAAGTGTGATAATACAAAAACTTTATTATAAAGATCGAAGAGAACAATAGAAAAGCCTTGAAATCTCTCATGAAAAATCAATGAGAGATACGGTCAACGTTGAGTCTCATTTGGGAAAGTACACGCGGTGAGATGGAACGTGTCGATTCTTATCGCTCTTTCCCAAAATTGACATGCCTTTCGGACCGCTACATTCCAAATAGTCTGACGTAAGCAATGACAAAACCTGCCTACATTACCGTTCGCCACGTGTCGTCCCTCTCCATCTACTTACTTCAAAATGAATCCTCCACTATTCACATTTTTTCTAATTTTGTTGAGATTCTCATTCCAAACAAACTCTATGCCCTTGTATAGCCGCCAGGTGTCCACCTCGTTCGTCTTATATAGTCATCCCTCTTCTTTGCTTCAGAAGTTTCAAACATATTTCTGATTCTTTCTTTGCTATAAACAAAGGAACAATATAGTAGAGGGGGAAGAAGGTAAATTATGATGAAACTTGGGGCCGATTTGCAATTTCCACCTGGATTTAGATTTCATCCGACGGATGAAGAGCTGGTGCTCATGTATCTCTGTCGTAAATGCGCGTCGCAGCCGATTCCTGCACCGATCATCACCGAACTCGATTTGTACAGATATGATCCTTGGGACCTTCCCGGTACGTTTCTTTCCTCTTTCAAAACACACTATACAATTAACCGGTTTAATAATTTAACAAACCGAATTTTGTACAATTTAAACAGCCATGGCTTTGTACGGTGAAAAGGAGTGGTATTTTTTCTCACCGAGAGATCGAAAGTATCCAAACGGTTCGAGACCAAACCGTGCAGCTGGTACTGGCTATTGGAAAGCTACCGGTGCTGATAAACCGATTGGTCGTCCTAAACCGGTTGGTATTAAGAAGGCTTTAGTGTTCTACTCCGGAAAACCTCCGAATGGAGAGAAAACCAACTGGATTATGCACGAATACCGGCTCGCTGACGTTGACCGGTCGGTTCGCAAGAAAAACAGTCTAAGGGTGAATGAGTGAAGAACAAAACCGAAATCTGAATTATGATTCGAAACCGGGTTTAGCTAACCGGATGTGTTTTGTTTTTTGATTTTTCAGCTGGACGATTGGGTATTGTGTCGTATATATAACAAGAAAGGTGTCATCGAGAAGAGACAGACCGGAATCGTGAACGACACGTGTTCACCGGAATCTGTTGCGAGATTGATCGCCGGCTCGGACTCGGAGCAAGTGGTGTCACCGGAATTCACGTACTGTAACGGTCGGTCGAGTAATCCCCTTGAGTTTCCGTTTAATTACGTAGATGCCATAGCCGATAACGAGATTGTCTCACGGCTATTGGGCGGCGGGAGTCAGATGTGGTCGACGTTTGATCCACTTGTGGTTCGGCAGCAGAGAACTTTCTAAAGTTTTGTCTTCCACGTACGATAATAGTTTAGTGGAAACTGACTGACACGTGCGGTTAGGTGGTTTGAAAGCCGCCACCTGAGCCAGAAGGGGTAGTGACGGGTTTTGGGCTTTTCAGCAACATATTGGGCCTTAGCTTTTTGTTTCTCTCATCTATTTGTACGAGCTACTACTGTGTTGTATTATTGCTCCACAAAGCAATATTATCCAACTGTTTTGGAATAAGAAAAATTACAAATTCATTTTTAAAATCATCTTTTATATACTCTTTTAATTATGAAATTTCTACCGTAAACTACAGTCTAGTTTTGTTATATAGAAGTTAAAAATGGTAACTGATATATGTTTTGGGAGGAGGAGAATAGCGAAGGGGAAGCTCGAGATCCGATTAATACAGACTGAGTCGAATTGGAAAATTGTCGGTAATGGTAGGGTCTGACAGATAACAGTCTTATCGTTGCAACTTGCATTCATACAAATCTCACTGTTCGCTATAATTTTAATTTGTTTTTGTCTTTTTGTATATGTTTTAAATATATATATTAGATTTTGACACGAGTTTTTTTAAACCGGTTGGATTGTTTATTGGAGTCGAAGGTCGAATACTACAGCATCAACAGTGTCATCTATCGAAAACGATCGACGGCTGAAATCGTGAATATTGTTGTTTTATGTGAAGTTCTTTTTGAAATAGCGATCTAACTATTTTATAGTACTACAAATCTTCGTGATCTTTCTAGCTAGTGGAAATTTAATGATATTTTTCTTTTTATTTATTTTTTATATTTATTCTTAAGAGTGTGATTAATATCACATTAATGACAAATTAGCAATGATTTGACAAAAGTCATTTTCAAATGGATTTACATTAATTCTTGATATCTTTTTCTACGTGGTCCCCTAAATTATTTATGTTTTAAACTGTAGTTTTCAAGTTTTCATAAGTTGTGAATTGTGAGTTAGAAAATGCCAATAATTTATTACAGATTAAGGTTTTGTATTATAAATGGTGTAGCAATTCATATATGGAGTATATAATCTGTATGATAATCTTTTCAAAGTGTTTTAACAGAAAATAAAAATAAAATTTTGAAAGTGAAGTGAAATCAAAATTAGAAGCTTTGGATATATGTATTAAAAAGAGAAAAGAGATGGGGCCGACATATTTGTTGCCAACTGAAAAAATTATAGACAGTCGGCCTCACTCTCACTGGTGGGAGTAGGGTTTTTAAGTCCATGTTAGGTATGTTTGTTGTTGCTCTTACAACCTTCACTTTCAATTCACAAAACCAAATCTATCTTTACACTTTATACTACTAATTTATTATTACTATTAATTACTCGTGTTTGGTTTCCAAATAGCAACAGTTTAAAACCTCATATCTAACATACCATAGATACGATATACTAATTAAACAGTGTACATGCATAATGTTGTGCGTCTATTTGTAGCAAAGTTTTTATGAATACTTTATATTACTAATAATGTGTATATATATCTTATAGAAGGGCATAGAAGTTTCGTTGCAAATAGAAAACAATAATCACATTACACCCAGAAAATAAAAGAGTTATACAAAAATATACTGTATAGAAAAGTTCCATCTTCGACAAACAACATATCATATATATAATTTTAACTAAGTTGCGCGCAGATCCGAGATCACGCCTTGGTTAAATTAAAAAGAATGAGGAGAATCTTTTTCTCCCTACGTTAAAATTTTAAAACTATAATATTTTTGGGAGCCTGTGCTGTGACTTGCATTGCATGAGGATCTCTGTGTATAAAGAATAGTAGATCATCTAAAATACAAAGCCAGAGTTAAACAAACACAATATCACTGTCTAATGAAATTCTCAATAAAGAAAATATGAATAGATAGCTATATGTCTCTTATATGAATAGCATTGAGTGCATGTTTTATAACGTGGAAACATTAATTAGTTTAGGGACCTCATCCCCTTTTATATTTTTCTACGTTATTTTTAACAAATACTCCCTCCGTTTTTTATTACTTGTCGTTTAAGATTGTTTCACACAGATTAAGAAAACTATTAAATTTTATGTTTGATCCCTTTTTAATATATTTTCAAATTATTTTATTGGTCAAAACATTAATAAAGTTGGATAGAATTGAAATTTTTACCAAACATTTGCATTGGAAATCTAAAACGACAAGTATTGGGAAACAAAAATTTATCTCTAGAATAACAAGTAATAAAAAATGAAGGAAGTAACAATATATATATTATATATTTTTGGTTAAAGGATCTTCAATTATTATAATATGTTGGTGAGTTGTAACAACATATAATTTGATAAAAATGATTCTGAATTAATAGACCGACCGAAATCATAATATAGTTTGGAAAGACATGGTCAAGATTCAAGATGAAAGATACAGTGACACATCATTGTCCATCCTGCTTTAATAAAACACAAAAATATAGTACTAACCTTCTGTTTCTTTTTTTATAGACCTTTAAAATAACCGTTTTACTTTCTTTTTTTTACTGGTTTTGGCATATAACACAACATAGAACTATTCCGAGTCCAGTCCGAAGTAACTTCTGATAATAAATGTTAAATAGAAAAGGTAAAAAGAAAGAAAGAAGTAAATCAACCGAACAAACTTGACATTGAAAAAGTCTAAACCAAATCCTGTACATTGTTTTAATCAAATCAAAACATTCACCTATCAAAATTTTTTTTTTTTTCAATCATATGATAATACTTTTTCAACTGAGGCAAAATGTCAATTAAGTATTTGAATGCTACTGCATATAATTAAATACAAGGTTTTGATGATAAAACATGGATAATTAAGGTAAGAAAAAGGATAATTAAGGGTTGGGGAATATTAAAAAATGATAATTAAGGAAAGTAGAAAAAAAAAAAACAAAGGGGGGGACTGTTCTGTTCTCTTCTTCTCTCTCTCTCTCTGCTCGTACGTTCTTCTTCTTCTTCCTCATTTGATGTAATTCACCATTTTTTTAGATTTCGACAACGACAAAAGCGAGAAAAAGGTGATTTCATATCTGAGCTTTCCTCGTCTATTATTATAATCGCAATGCTCGTACGATTTCTCCAATTACTCATATCTTTTTTCGAATTGATTCAACGAAACTACGAATCCATTTTTTTTGGTTTTATTTTATGCCCTAGGATTTGTTTGATCTAAATCCCTGTTTCTTATCCCTCGTTTCTGATTCTGGAAGGTTCCTTAGTTTCTTTGTAATTTCCAGAAGAGGCACTTTGCTGGGTGTTAATTTTGAGCGAGAGATGGATTCTGAGTCCCGGCGGCGTTTGGAGACTGTACGTTGATGCTTCTTCGGTCCCCGGAAGGCGGATTTTTTTGGTTTAGAAGCGAGGCGTGAGGGGATTTCATTAGGTTACTTCACCTTCCACGAGGTTTGTAATTTCCTTTTTTTTGGTTCATTTGTTTGATTTTTATTTGAATTCTAGCTCATGTTATGGGATTGTGGCTTTAGAATGTAGGCTTTTTGCAATAGATTCGAATTGGAGTACGTTTGATATGGTATAGGATGATGAGTTGTATTTGAGAATGAAGAAATTATCACATAGTTGGGAAAAGTATTGTGTTGGATTCAAAAGATGAAATCATGATTGTTTTTTTCTTTTTCTAATAAGAATTATTGTGAAGATTCTTAGTAGAGTAAAGACAGTCTTAATGTTAGGTTAAACTAGTCAATCGCTGTGCTTGCGGTTTTAAACTTAACCCCAATGTTTTTTTTTGTCCAGGCGAGTTATAATGCAGATGTTGAAGGCCTTCATTCCTGGAACACAGGAGGAAACATTATCTTTCTCGTACTCCAGGTAGCCATTTTCTTTATTTGAAATTTTTTTAGAGAAAAGTTTTTCAAGTTCACCATGGATGATGAGGCTGTCAAGAATGTAGGCCAACCAAGTTTCACTTTGTTTCCAAAAAAAAAAACAAGTTTTTGATATTGTTCAGAATTTTCTATGGTTAAGGTTACTGGGAAAAAAAAAATGCTTCACTGGCAATCTGAAATTCCAATTTTCTGTGCACCTCCTTTCGTTTGTAATATTTACGTGATCCTTCTGCAATATCTGTTGCCATGAGAGATATAAATAGAAATCAATTGCCTAAATATGTGCAGGGAAGTCGATGCAAAATTGGAAATGGACGACCCAGAGAAGGCAATGGCAACGATTGCTCAGCTCATAGAGCAACTTCACGCGAAAACATCTTCCCCACAAGACAAAGAACTTACAACAGCTCGTCTACTAGGTATTGCAAAAGGCAAAAGAGAGGCAAGAAGGCTGATTGGTTCATATGGCCAAGCAATGCCTTTATTCATTTCCTTGCTTAGAAATGGGACAAGTTTGGCCAAAGTAAATGTCGCTTCAATCCTTTGTGTTTTATGCAAAGACAAAGACTTGCGACTTAAAGTGCTTCTTGGAGGATGCATCCCGCCATTACTCTCGGTTTTGAAGTCTGGAACCATTGAAACTAGAAAAGCAGCGGCAGAAGCTATATATGAGGTTTCTTCTGCTGGAATTTCCAATGATCACATTGGCATGAAAATATTTATCACAGAAGGTGTAGTGCCAACTTTGTGGGATCAACTTATCCTGAAAGGAAATCAGGGAAAAGTAGTTGAAGGGTATGTTATTGGAGCTTTGAGGAATCTTTGTGGCGTTGATGATGGATATTGGAGACTGACACTAGAGGGTAGTGGTGTGGACATAGTTGTGTCTCTTTTGTCATCTGCTAATCCTACTTCTCAAGCAAATGCTGCGTCTCTGCTGGCTCGTCTAGTTCTCTCCTTTTGTGATAGCATCCAGAAAATATTAAATTCTGGAGTTGTCAAGTCCCTGATACAGCTTTTGGAACTGAAAAATGATATCAATGTTCGCGCTAGTGCAGCTGATGCTTTGGAAGCACTTTCATCAAGATCCGATGAGGCTAAGAAATGTGTCAAAGATGCAGGAGGTGTACATGCTCTTATAGGAGCCATTGTTGCTCCATCGAAAGAGTGTATGCAGGGAAAACATGGACAATCTCTACAAGAACATGCAACTGGAGCTTTAGCAAATGTGTTTGGTGGGATGCGCCATTTAATTATATATCTTGGAGAAGAATCACAATCCCCTCGTCTAGCGGAACCAATTGGTGATGTAATTGGAGCCCTTGCATATGCTCTAATGATTTTTAAACAACCAGAGAGTTCGGAGAATATATTTGATCCAAGCGTGATAGAGAGCATTTTGGTAAAGTTACTAAAGCCTCGTGACACAAAGTTAATCCAAGAACGGATCTTGGAGGCTATGGCGAGCTTGTACGGAAACAGTAGTCTATCGTGTTACCTAAATGATGCAGAAGCTAAGAGAGTCCTTATCGCTCTAATAACTATGGCTTCCACTGATGTACGAGAGCATCTGATAATTTGTTTGTCTCGCTTATGCCATGACAAGGTTGGAATTTGGGAGGCGATTGGAAAGAGAGAAGGAATCCAGTTATTTATATCATTTCTAGGTTTGTCTAGCGAGCAACACCAAGAGTATGCTGTTGAAATGTTGGAAATTTTAACGGCTCAAGTGGATGATAGTAAATGGGCTGTAACAGCAGCCGGGGGGATTCCTCCACTTGTACAGTTGCTCGAGACTGGATCTCAGAAGGCCAAGGAAGATGCTGCCTGCATCCTCTGGAATTTGTGCTGTCACAGTGAGGAAATCCGTGATTGTGTTGAAAGAGCTGGTGGTATTCCAGCATTCTTGTGGCTACTAAAGACTGGTGGACCAAATTCCCAAGAAACATCTGCAAAGACACTTGTGAAGCTCGTCCATACAGCTGAGCCTGCCACAATTAATCAGTTGTTGGCTTTACTTCTGGGAGATGATCCGACTTCAAAGATTCATGTAATAAAAGTATTGGGTCATGTGCTCTCAAAAGCTTCGCAAGAGGATCTTGTTCATAGAGGATGTGCCGCTAACAAAGGACTGAGGTCCCTTGTTGAGTCCTTAACGTCTTCCAGGGAAGAGACAAAAGAGCAGACAGCTTCAGTTTTAGCTGATCTCTTCAGCTCAAGACAAGATATCTGCGGTCATCTTGCGACGGATGATATTATTAATCCCTGGATCAAACTGCTTACAAACAACAATCAGAATGTGGCCAAACAGGTGGCTAGGGCTTTGGACGCATTGTCCCGTCCGGTTAAGAAAAATAATAATAAGAAGAAGTCTTACATTGCAGAAGGAGACATTAAGTCACTCATAAAGTTGGCTAAGAACTCATCCATTGATTCTGCAGAAAATGCGATTTCTGCCCTGGCAAATCTTCTGTCTGATCCGGATATCGCTGCAGAAGCACTAGCTGAAGATGTTGTTTCAGCTTTGACAAGAATTTTGGCTGATGGATCTGCGGAAGGTAAGAAAAATGCATCACGAGCACTTCATCAGTTACTTAAGAACTTTCCAGTTTGTGATGTGCTAAAGGGAAGTGCTCAGTGCCGTTTTGCTATACTTTCACTCATTGATTCTCTAAAATCAGTTGATGTGGATAGCCAAGATACTTTCGACATATTAGAAGTAGTAGGGCTCTTGGCAAAGACTAAGAATGGGGTGAATCTTTCTTACCCTCCATGGATTGCCCTTGCCGAAGTGCCATCAAGCCTAGAGATCCTTGTGCAATGCCTTACCGAAGGCCATACTCCTGTGCAAGATAAGGCAATAGAAATTTTGTCCAGGCTTTGCTCTGATCAACAGTTTTTGCTCAGTGAACTAATAGTTTCGAGACCCAAGTCAATGGGTGTTCTGGCTGATAGAATAGTGAATGCATCCAGCTTAGAAGTGAGAGTTGGGGGGGCAGCGTTGCTCTTATGTGCTGCAAAGGAAAAGAAGCAGCTGATCACGGAGACACTTGATCAGTCTGGATTTTCAAAAATCTTGTTACATGCCCTAGTTGATATGATAAAGCACAATTCTACATGCTTTTCTCTAGAAACTGAAGTCCAGACACCTAAAGGGTTTTTGGAAAAAAATGTATTCCAGGATACAGGTAGTTTTTATTTTCCTGATCCAGCTAAAATCTTGGGTGGTACAGTCGCATTGTGGCTGTTATGCATACTCACTTCCGTTGATGCTAAGTCAAAGGTCATTGTTATGGAAGCCGGCGGACTTGAGGTGCTCTTGGGGAAGCTTGCTAGGTATACTTCCAGTCCGCAGGTAAATGTTTCTTTTTAAAATTATATGATTCTTCATGTTTATTGGTCGTGGGTTATCCTACAGGGTACCTTCTGTTACAGCAGGTCTCACTTGTCAAGCATGATTCTGCATTTTGGTTTTGAATCACACTGCTATCAAATTCTCTTAGGCTTGACTTGATTCTTACTTTTTTTTGTGGCAGAGATGCCTTGTATGGATTTTTCCGTTGAAAGTAATCTTGAATTGTTTTACCAGGCTGAATTTGAGGATACAGAAGGCATTTGGATTAGTGCTCTCCTCCTGGCTATCATGTTCCAGGATGACAATGTGTCCTTTTCTTCGACGACAATGCGGATCATTCCAACACTTGCACTCTTGCTAGGATCTGATGAACTGATAGATCGGTATTTTGCTGCCCACGCACTGGCTAGTCTTGTTTGTACTAGGAACAGAGGAATAAATCTGACAATTGCAAACTCAGGTGCTGTTTCTGGGATAATAAACCTTCTTGGCTATGTGGAATCAGAGATACTGAACTTGGTTGCTTTGGCAAATGAATTTTCTCTGGTGAAAGAGCCTGACCAAGTCGTTCTTCAACACCTTTTTGAAATTGAAGATGTGAGGCTTGGCTCCACTGCTCGCAAATCTATCCCGCTACTTGTAGATCTCTTGAGACCAATTCCAGATAGGCCTGGAGCCCCTCAGTTTGCCGTCCAAATCCTGATTCGCATTGCTGATGGTAGTGACACAAATAAATTACTAATGGCTGAAGTTGGAGCTGTTGAAGCTTTAACAAAGTACCTTTCTCTAAGTCCTCAAGATTCAACTGAGTACGCCATATCTGAATTGCTTAGGGTATTATTTAGCAACCACGAGCTTAGACAAAACGAAATGGCACTAAGTTCCTTGAATCAGCTTATCGCAGTATTGCGGCTAGGTTCGAGAAGTGCAAGATACAGCGCAGCTGGGGCCCTAAATGAACTATTTGATGCTGAAAACATCAGAAATTCTGAAATCGCCTGTCAGGCTGTTCAACCACTAATGGACATACTCGGTACTGTATCAGAAAGTGAGCAAGAGGTAGCTCTCTCTGCATTGATCAAACTAAGCTCAGGAAATACTCCAAATACAGCTCTTCTGATTGATGCAGAAGGAAGTCTACTGGAAAACGTGATCAAAATCTTATCATCTACTTCTGCTTCAGAGGGGTTAAAGATAAATGCTGCCAGACTTTGTTCTGTTGTTTTCTTGAATAAAAACATCAGAACAAGTCCATCCGCCTCCGGTTGCATGAAGCCTTTAATAACACTTATGCAGTCTGAAAGAAGTGCAGCAGTTGAAGCAGCAGTTTGTGCTATTAAGATATTATTGGATGATGAGCAACATTTAGAACTAGCAGCCGCACATAACATTCAGGAGCTTTTTGTTGGCTTGGTTTCCGACAGAAATCACAGGATTATCGAGGCTAGCTTATCAGCTCTCATTAAGCTGGGGAAAGACAGAGTACCACGCAAGCTGGACATGGTGGAAGCTGGAATAATTGAGCGATGTCTTGAGCTGCTACCTGGAGCCTCAAGTTCATTATGTTCCTCTGTCGCAGAGCTGTTTCGCATTTTAACAAATAGTGGAGTTATCGCGAGAAGACCAGATGTTGCAAAAACTGTAGAGCCTCTATTCACGGTCTTGCTCCGGTCAGACTTGACCTTATGGGGGCAACATAGTGCCCTGCAAGCACTTGTAAACATATTGGAAAAACAGCAAAGCCTTGAAGCTTTTAGTTTCACACCCAGTGAAGCTATCGTGCCTCTGATTTCCTTTTTAGAATCTTCATCCCAAGCTATCCAGCAGCTTGGAGCAGAACTGCTGAGCCATTTTCTTACAATGGAAGATTTCCAGCAAGACATCACAACGCAGAGTGCTGTTCTTCCTCTGGTCCGGCTTGCAGGAATTGGAATACTGAGCCTGCAGGAAACTGCGATTAAGGCATTGGAAAAGATATCTGCTAGCTGGCCTAAGGCTGTTCTTGATGCTGGAGGTATTTTTGAGCTATCCAAGGTTATTCTTCAGGAAGATCCTCAGCCCCCTCTTGACTTATGGGAGTCAGCTGCTTTTGTTCTTTCCAACATTCTGCAGTATGATGCAGAATGCATATTCAGAGTTGAACTGCCAGTGTTGGTAAAATTGTTGTTCTCAACAATTGAAAGCACAGTTTTACTGGCTCTAAAAGCATTGATGCTTCATGAGAAGAACGATGCTTCAAGCACAGTACAAATGGCAGAGCGTGGTGCAATCGATGCATTGCTGGACCTCCTGAGATCTCATCAATGCGAGGAAGAATCGGGAAGCTTACTTGAAGTAATATTTAACAACCCGAGAGTAAGAGAGTTGAAGTTATGCAAATATGCAATAGCACCACTATCTCAATATCTGTTGGACCCTCAGACAAGATCAGAACCTGGTAGGCTTCTTGCTGCTCTGGCACTTGGGGATCTTTCTCAGCATGAAGGGCTTTCTAGATCCAGTGGTTCTGTTTCCGCTTGTCGGGCACTCATTAGCGTGCTAGAGGAACAACCAACAGAAGAAATGAAAGTGGTGGCCATCTGTGCGTTGCAGAATTTTGTGATGAATAGTCGAACAAATAGAAGAGCTGTTGCAGAGGCTGGTGGCGTATTGTTAATTCAGGAGCTCCTGCTTTCTTGCAATGCAGAAGTTTCTGGGCAGGCTGCACTGATGGTCAAGTTTTTGTTTTCCAACCACACACTCCAAGAATATGTCTCGAATGAACTTATACGATCACTAACAGGTACTTTGTCAATTTAAGTTATAGTAATCATATATCCCGGTCACTCTAGCATTAAACTGCTGGTCCTCAGGACCGTTGCTCCACACTTTTTATATTCTGATAAAAAGTTATCTTTAACTGTTTGACATCTCATGATTGTGAACAGCTGCACTTGAGAGAGGCTTGTGGTCTACATCGACTATAAATATCGAAGTTTTGAGAACCTTAAATGTGATTTTCTCCAATTTTCCTAAGCTCCGTGCCTCAGAAGCTGCTACTTTCTGCATCCCTCATTTGGTAGGGGCGCTCAAATCTGGCGTTGAAGACGTCCAGGGATTGGTATTGGATATTCTTTACTTGCTAAGGCACTCCTGGACGAATATGTCTATAGATGTTGCAAAGTCTCAAGCCATGATTGCAGCTGAAGCAATTCCCGTCCTGCAAATGCTGATGAAAACATGCCCTCCTAGGTTCCACGACAAGGCAGACAGCTTATTGCACTGCTTACCAGGTTGTTTAACAGTGAACGTCATGCGTGCCAATAACTTAAAGCAGTCCATGGCAACCACAAACGCCTTTTGTCAATTAACTATAGGAAACTGCCCTCCACGACAAACTAAGGTAAAGCAAATCCATCCATGAGAGAATATTCTCACTCCCACCATTGCCAAAAAAAAATTATCGTATCATTGGGCTTGTCTCTTTTCTGTAGGTCGTGAGCCATAGCACTACTCCTGAATGGAAAGAAGGCTTTACTTGGGCATTTGATGTTCCCCCCAAAGGACAAAAGCTTCACATCATATGCAAGAGCAAAAGCACATTTGGAAAGGTAACATTGTAACAATAAAGCCACATTGTTCAAATTGCAGAGTTGGGATTCGATAGAGATCTTCAATATGTATTGTCTTGTTTGGTATTTGTTTAACACACCACATTCCTTGTCTGCAGACAACTTTAGGCCGTGTTACTATCCAAATCGACAAAGTCGTGACAGAAGGAGAGTACAGTGGATCTCTAAGCCTGAATCATGAAAACAGCAAAGATGCCTCTTCCAGATCACTCGACATTGAGATTGCATGGTCTAATAGGACAACGGATGAGACTCATTGAGAAAACAAACTACTCAATCTTCACAAGCACAATGCACTTGGTCAATGGAAGACTTAATCTGTCTAATGCTCTTGATGGCTGCATTTTGGTAGTTAAAGGAGAGCAAAGTCTGCAGCAGATGTATAGCAATACATGTATATGGGTAATGATTATGATGTGTGAAAAAGGAACGTAGAATTAAAGAGTTCCTACCTAAGCAAGAAAGAAAATCTTTTTGTATAGGTTGTTTCTCTTCTTTTTTGGTCCGCGATGTTCTGTGTTGACAGTTTGTTCATAAAACCTTTTTCGCTCGGGGATCAACTAAGCAGCACGAAGTGCTCTGATTCCTGTAGCGATGTTTTAAGTTATTTTATCATTATTTTGTCTGGGTTCATTGTTAGACACGACTAAACGAGAAACCAATATCGGACTGGCAATACGAAGAAGAGCTTCGAAACATATTTGATCTAGGAATTGAAAATTGCAAAGAGCCTATTGAGCAATCTGCCAATGCAATGATATGTTGTAATCAATCTGCCAATGATATGAGATGAGAAGATCACAAGGTGGGTCTAACACTCTTCGTTGGAGATTGAAAGGCAAGCTTTTGGTCACAAACGGCCATAAAATGTACAAAGACTATCAGGAAAACATCACTGAGATGAACTATTCTAGCAGTTACTTAACACAGTGCATATAAGCTACTACAGGTTCCAAAAAGGAAAAAAACATGGTTTATTTTGCTGCACCAACCATAGCAGACCGGGCATGTGTGAAAGTAGAAATGATAGCTCCAAGCTGCAGTTTGTCACTGCACCCAAAACTCAACCTGTACCTATAAACAGTAAAATGACTCGCAATTAAAAAAAATAGAATGTGGGGGAATTAAACAATCTGCCAAATTTAAACTGGCAAAAGATGCTAACTCAATGTCTGCCAGATCGTTTATCAGTTGAACTCTGACATCTGAAGGCATCTGGATCTTAAAAACAAACCTGTTGGGAAACAAAAGTTAGTTCACAGATGCATGGCACGGATAACACAACAGTTTGAAGCAGCAACCCAAGTATGTCACTCACATGGTAACCTCTCTGACGATATCAACAATGGCAAGTCCTTTTCTCGTCTTCATTTCTGATATGTCTGCAGAATGAAGTAGCAATCACGAGTCAGGACCATGAAATCATTAACTTAGTAAATATCAGTTATGGTTCAATACTTTTGTAGCTCTCAGCAAATGATTTATTTAGAAGCCAGCCTGCTATCTGCTCAATGTCCTTGGGCAATGGGTTTCCGGTGCAGAGGTAAACTTCTTCCGCAGTAATTTGCTCTGACTTCGTATCAGTTGACTGCCCACACCAATAAACCCGTTAGAATATTTTACAGATCCATTCATAGTGATCTAAATGTATTATCTCTGTAGATAAGGAGACAAAACCAAAAGGAAATGGTCCAGAACCTGCAAAGTGTTCAGTGCTTTTCTCTTTTCCTCTGTAGTTTGCTTTGACGCCATATGAGTTGACTGCCAACACCAATAAATCCGTTAGAACTTTTTATAGACCCATTCATCGTGATTAAAATGTATTCCCTTCTGTAGATTTACAATTGTTGATAAGGAGACAGAACCAAATGGAAATATTCCAGAACCTGCAAAATATTCAGTGCTTTTCTCATGTCCCCATTGCTCAGCCGTACAAGAGCTGCCAAACCATCCTCACTTACATCAAGCCTAGTCCAATTACAAAAAGGAAGCACAAAAAAGGGTTCAAAAATACACATAATAAAGAGGGAGAATGAAGAAAACACAATAAGAAAGTTTACAAGACTGAAGTAGCTTAATTCTCACCCTTCAGCGTCTACTACATGTTTAAGACGTTGACTCACATGAACAGGATCGAGAGGGGCAAATCTAAATCGAGTACATCTCGACTGCAAAGCTGGAATGATCTTATTGACATGGTTTCCAATAAGCGCAAACCTAGTACTCTTGGTGTACTTCTCAATTACTTGCAAAAATAAAGAAGATAAGCATGCCAAAGATGTTAGTACTGTGCTTAAGCAAAAACACCGAGAGAGATAGGAACAATGTAAGGTTATACCTCTACGCAGGGCAAACTGAGCATCTTTTGTCATGGCATCTGCTTCATCTAGCAGAACCAGCTTCACAGAAGATTTTCCTCTACAATCATCAATTTCAAATTTTTATATCCACAACAAACTTGTTACACATAAAGATAAGTTACTATACTTAGCATGATTCTACAGTTAAACATAGCTTATGCCATCACAATACATCCAATATTATGAGTAATAAAAACCAGTTGAGGTATCAAAATGCATATTATTATGATAAGAAAAATTAACCACAAAAATCAAAAGCACGGATGAAATCACGTTAGGATACTCACAAAGAGAAGCTCTGCGTGCTAGCGAAATCTTGAATCTGCTGCCTTACAACATCAATACCTCTATCATCAGATGCGTTGAGTTCAAGAATCATACTACGGTACTTGGGTCCATAAAGTTTCCGGGCGACGGCTAGAATGGTGGATGTTTTGCCTGTACCGGGAGGACCATACAACAGAAGATGGGGCAATTTGTTCTCATTGGTCAGCCTATCAACTGTTTTACAAAAACCACAAAAAAAGCAAAACCTTTAGTGAGCATAGTCTATAAAAATGCAACTCAATCCAACTGAGAAAAAAAAACAAATAAGAACCTTCGTTAGAAGACTTGGTAGAAACAACAACATCACTTAGCAATTCACTAGGGCTTAATCAAAGGCACACAATTTTCTATTTGAAATACTTTCTTAATTAGAGAAAAATACCCAAAAGAAAACTGAACTAAATCCCTAACCCTAGGGTTTATGGAAATAGAGGGAGAGAGAGTAGTAATGTGTGTTCAAAGTTCAATTACTCGTATCGATAATGTCACGATGTGCAGCGACGTCATCGAGCGACTGAGGTCGGTACTTCTCGACCCAAGGCGTCGCCTTACCCTGCGGCGGACCACCACCAAAACCGGCTACGTCTTTCCCCTTGTTAACCGGCTTCTGAGGCTGATTTTCGTCTACGTCAATGTCCATCACCGACGTTACCTCAGTCATCTTCGCCGCCGCGTAATGAAGATTTGATGCAGAAACCTCTCTCTCTCAGCCGTCTTTTCACTCTCTCCCGATGATGGCGCCAAGCTCTAATTTTCTCTCTCTCTCTCTCTCTCTCTCTCTAATTTTGAGGTTTCCAAGTTCCGCCATTGTCTACTTTCGTTCTGTAATTCCTCTTTTACCCTCAAGCAATGATCATTGTGCTGGGGTCATTTTGGTAAAATACTTCCGTGTTCTTTTTCATTATTATATGATTGATTACATCTGATGACAGATGACAAAGGTCAAAGAAGTATGTATATATTTACAAAATATATTTCCTTGTTTCTACTATGATGATAACAACATCATACAACCAAAAACCTCAAAAACCTTCTATATTACACAAGTCTTTCTCAAAAACTCTTCTCTGTGTGTCAATGTCAAAGCTCTCCATCTGAGGCTAAGTTCTTGTTCTTAGAAGAATCACTTCCTGAGAAAAGCTCTGTTATCAAACCAAACCCTCTTGGATAAGCCTCCTCCGATAGATCTCCTCCATATTCACTGTTAACAGAATAGTTTAGGGTAGTTTGGAGGCAAAAAAAAACACACA
Source organism: Camelina laxa (assembly GCA_024034495.1). Classification (NCBI taxonomy): domain Eukaryota; kingdom Viridiplantae; phylum Streptophyta; class Magnoliopsida; order Brassicales; family Brassicaceae; genus Camelina; species Camelina laxa. The sequence goes on from CM043883.1 coordinate 4,538,370, forward strand.
AAAGAAGACGACCAGAGAACTTTTTATTATTATTATGGATTTGATGAGAAACAGAACAAAATTATATTAAGAAAAAAGGTGAATTAAGGTTCAGAACTTGGGAATCTTGTCACAGTCTGTAGAAATCCATCCAATCCTATGTTGCTCATTGTCGTAGATCACCATTATCCCTTGGAAAAATATGTCTATCACACACACACAGCAATGAGATTTTATTGTCAAGTTATGAACCTAAAAGAACCCCTGGGAAAGGAAAACTATAATCGAAAACTTGGTATCTCTATTTACTTACCTCCAATGATATTGTAGCTTTCTAGCCCGACTTCAGTTCCGTTCAGGATACCTAAACATACATTTCCTTTTTCCTAAGATAACAAAAAAACAAAGAAACAGACTCTCAGCCATGGATTTTGATGTAGATACAAGTCATACAGAGTTGGTATATAGGAGACTCACTGTGATAATGAGATAAGACTCCGGTGGAACCTGAAATAGCTGACCATTCTTTTGATTCCCAAATCGTAAAGTAATTGTCTTGAAGTATTTCTTGACTTCATCAAGTGATTTCAAAGGTTTTTTGCCTTTCCAACAGACAGGTAAGCTTTTATCTTCTGTGTCCTTTAAAGGCTTCCCATTCAAGTCTTTTCTTATCTATAAGAGATATATAAACACCAAGTTAGTCATAAGAATGTAAAACAAAATTGCTGCTTTTTCTCAGAATTTTTTTTGGCTTACAAGATCGAGAATCGTTTTGTACGCTTCGGCATTGAAGTAAGTGTATGAGCTTCCACTATCGAAAACAAAGTTAATGCCTTTGACACCTGTGGTCTTGGCATTAAAGAGAAGCTCTGCTGGTCCAGTCATGTAGTTTTTACTATAGAAAAAAAGTCGCACCATGATTGTCAACATGTCAAGTTTAAAAGTGTGAGTAAACAAGAAGAGGGCATAAAGATTGCTCACCTAGGTGAATTAGTAGCCAGTGAAGTCCATGTAACTCCAGAAGTAGGGACAAGCTCATCTCCAATAGAGAGAAAACCTTTACCATTGTGACTTAAGCAATGCACAATCACATTCTTCGTTGCCCCCAAGGATTTTAGCTGTGTAGAGATGCTTATTTTCCCTCTGCCAAGACCAAGGATTCCCGCTGTTGGAGGAGGAGGATGTGGACCAGGGTTCTGCTGATCATACCCACATCTAAAAGAGAAGTTGATTTAAGAATCAGGATCACTAGTAAGATCACCGACTTTTATACAGCCCATGAATTTAGTCTTCTCTTTTCTAACATGTGAAAAGGGAAGAAGAAAACTAACCCAAATGTCAAATGGGGATTCACAGCGGAGCCATTTGCGAGTCTTAGAGGAAACTCATCAGTTACAAGTGCACCAATGGATGATGCATGGTCAGAGTATCCGATTTCATAGTCACATTGATCCTGAGGGTCAGCACAAGGTCTGTTCTGGGGAAGGTCGAGTCCAGAACACAAGAGGTGTGAACAAGGCAAAGTGTTGTGATTGGGCTTGTACTGCTTAGCACGAGGCTGCAGAGAAAGAAAGAAATAAATCATAAGATTAGAAAAGACCTATGCTTAGTATTATGTAACACAACAAAGCAGATCAACGCTTACCTTTGAGCAACCGTTGCAGGGTGCATCACACTGAACCCAAGTGAGATCACTGCCAGTGTCAATGTCCAAGTCAAAGAGCTTAGGTGGGTTGCCTATGTTAAGCAACACATAATAGTACCTGCAGTTGCAAAGAAGAAGGAAAAAGATGAATTCTTCAAATGAGCCAAAGTATTACATCAACAATCAAATTGGGCGTTTTCAATACAAGAATCAACATTGCCCAAAATCTGAAAGTTCCAAGCTTTATAAACCCCCTCACAGATCAATAAGATGTGGAGTTCACAACAAACTTCTCTTGCCAAGCATTGAAATAGATTATTAAGTAAAGAGATCGCTCAGATGCAAGAAAGTATCCAGACATCAGTTGAACATAATCCCCAAACAAAGAAGATCAAACACACAAATAGGTGACTAGAAAGTATTAAGAAACTGAGAATTTAAAAACAAAAAGATGTGAAATTTGGCATTTACCCAAGAGGATACACATTCCCGGAGACAGGAAAGACGACGGAGGAGCCAAGTCGACGATTCTGTAACTTCACTTGTTGAGCGGACGAGTCTTTGGCAGCTTCAGAGAGTTGAAAGCGAGCAGAGAGGACGAACACATAGAAGAAGAAGAAGGAAACGAAGAAGAAGCGAAGAGGGTTCATTGTCTCCTTATTCGGATTCATCTCCTTTTTTGGCCCCAAGAAAGCGAAACCAAATCACCCCAAAAATAAGGTTTCTTTATTGACAAAGGGGCAACAAAAAAGGAGGCTTCCTTTGTGTAGAGAAGACTTGTTGCTTCCTTATAGGAGTGAGCGAGTGAGTATTTTATGTACCTCTCAACTCAATTTGTTGCAAGTTGCAGCACACAGAGCCACAGAGGTTTCTTTGAGTTCCCGTAAGCTTTAATTGAGAAACTTGGCATTTGGCTAAAAAGGCTCTACGCTTTTTTTAACGCTCACTAACACTTGGCGTGTAGAGCACGCGCAAACGAAGATTGATATAAGGTCAAACGTACGAGGCCCAATATGCTCAGCCCATTAACTCTACAGAGTGATTTTTTTTTATTTTTTTTGGTTCTTTTATCATTTTTTGATGAAAATCATTTACTCTTTTTTACTTCAAATTTTACATGATTTATTCCACTACTAAAAATGTTACTAGATGAATTAAATTGAAAGTTAATTTAATTAAACTGTCTTCATTGACTGTTTAACAGTTATTGTAAATTTTTAGATAAATATTTACTATTAAGTACTATTATTAGCTCTCTCTTTGTTTGGTAGTGGAACAGTTAAAAAAAAAAGGAAAAACAAAATCCGTTAAGGCGCGCGTGGGGTTCACTTTCACTTTGTGATATCATTATCCAGTTTTAAGAGTGAGTGACTCCAAATAGATCCAACTGTCAACGCATCGCTAAGTTAGTGACACCTGTCCTTTTAAACTCTCTCACTCTTTCCGGCACTTCTCTCCGCCGTGACAACAAAAATGGCTGTTTCTCTCTCCGCCGCATCTCACTTACTCTGTTCATCCACCAGAGTCTCTCTTTCCCCCGCCGTCACCTCCACCTCAGCTCCTCTTCTCGTTGCGGTTTCTCCCTCTACATCATCATCGCCACATTCTCTCTCTTCTCTTCGAAGCGTCGCATCCTCCTTTCCTCATTCCTCCCTCGTTCAGGTACCGTAGTTTGATCGGAAGACCATACTTTCGTAAATTTTTCAATAATTTCTGTTTGTTTTTAGAAAAGGAATCCGATTTATGGGAGGAGCAAAGGGATGGTTTCACCAAAATGTGCGGCTTCTGATGCAGCTCAATTGAAAAGTGCTAAAGAAGACATCAAAGTGCTTCTCCGGACTAAGTTTTGCCATCCCATTTTGGTAAGTATCTCTGTTCTTATCTCTTTTGATTTGATGATGATCATGATTCTACTACGTACGTTTGAGAAAGAGAATTGAATTTGTGAGTGTCACGTACGTTACATTGTAGGTTAGATTGGGGTGGCACGATGCTGGTACATATAACAAGAACATTGAGGAGTGGCCACAGAGAGGTGGAGCTAATGGAAGTCTTAGATTTGAGCCTGAGCTTAAACATGCTGCTAATGCTGGTACTCCTTCCATCACAATTCCCACTTGCATTGTGGCTTTAAGACCTTTTTTTGTGCTGTCTTTATAATCCTAATTTTGACATTTACAGGTCTCATTAGTGCTTTAAAGCTCGTTCAACCTATCAAAGACAAGTATCCTAACATCTCTTACGCTGATTTATTTCAATTAGCTAGTGCCACTGCAGTAGAGGTATTCATTCACTATTCCTTAGCAGGCACAATTATGTTGGTCTTAGAGATTTAGTGATAGCTCTAGATTTCACTTCAGGAAGCTGGTGGTCCTGAAATCCCGATGAAATATGGGAGAGTTGATGTCGTAGCACCTGAGCAGTGCCCAGAAGAAGGAAGACTCCCTGGTTAACTAATCTTTTTCCATTGTCTGTTTCATGGCTTCGATGAGTTTTGTTTCAGATTTTGTTATGGACATTTGAACTAATGAGGTGAAATATGCTTATGTTTTAGATGCTGGACCTCCTTCACCAGCTGATCATTTGAGAGATGTATTCTACAGAATGGGACTAAATGACAAGGTCTTTTCTGATTTTTTCCATTTTCTGTTATTCATGTCAACGTGAATATGCTCATTTTCTGACTGCAGAGGTTGTTTTGTCTAGCAGGAAATAGTTGCCCTGTCTGGTGCACATACTTTAGGTCGAGCCAGACCAGACCGTAGCGGATGGGGAAAACCTGAGACAAAGTACACGGTATAATAAACTACAAAATGAAACTTCGTTATATTGTTGTGATGACAGTCTAGAGATGTTATGGAAAAGTTCAAAATGGCAGAAAACTGGACCTGGAGAAGCAGGAGGACAGTCATGGACAGTGAAATGGCTTAAGTTCGACAACTCTTACTTCAAGGTCTACCTCTCTATCTGTCTTAGTAAATTTTGGGACTGAAGAAGAGTTTTCTAGGAAGATGAGATATGTGTATACCATCCTCAGTTTCTTTAATCATTGACTTCTATGACGAGCAGGATATCAAAGAAAAGAGGGACGAAGATCTTTTGGTGTTACCCACTGATGCTGCACTGTTTGAAGATCCGTCTTTCAAGGTTACTTATGTTTGGTAAATAATTAAGATGCCGCAGAGTTAGTACTTCTTTGATTTAAAAAACTCCTATCTACAGAACTATGCAGAGAAGTATGCTGAAGATCCGGCTGCCTTTTTCAAGGATTACGCTGAAGCTCATGCCAAGCTCAGCAATAATGGGGCGAAATTTGACCCTCCCGAGGTACATAACACAAAGAGAGAGAAATTTTAATCTCAAGCAACTTTACGTTAACCAACATGAACCATGCGTTTTACATCCAGTTCAGTGACTTACCTATGTAGTCTTAAACTGCTAATCTGTCACTATGATATTAAACAGGGCATTATCATTGACAACGCTCCAGAGAAGTTTGTAGCTGCTAAGTATTCTACTGGAAAGGTTGGTCCTTGCTACTTAACACAAATGTGCTTGTAGCTTATTGTAACATATACATTTTGAAAGAAAAAAATGATCCTTTGTTTAAAACTTTTCCGGGAATAAATGCAGAAGGAGCTTTCGGATTCGATGAAGAAGAAGATAAGAGCAGAGTATGAAGCAATAGGAGGAAGCCCAAATAAGCCATTACCCACTAATTACTTCCTCAACATCATAATTGCCATTGGCGTTTTGGTCATTTTGTCCACTCTCTTTGGTGGTGGAAACAACAACTCCGATTTCTCTGGTTTCTAACTGAAAAAAAAAATATACTTTTTGATTTCTCTTACCTGTATACATACTTACTTGGTGTTTATATATTCTTTGCAAACGAACACATCATTGGTATAGTTTGCTTGGATAAAGTTACAGCCAGACATATTAAGATAACCAAGCTCTGTTTTTCCCCCTACTAAACAGGCACTGCTTCTATTGCTGTTCTGTTCAGATTCAACCATTGTATGTTTGTTCTGAATATTTGAAATGATGTTACGTTAGGACTGTTTGCGAGGCCGAGATCAGTGAGAGATAACTACGTACGCAAGAGCTTGAAACTTTCAGTTTTTGCTTCCTATGCAATCTACACTGCGAGTAATCCACCTCACAGATACAGGGGAGTGTAGGCGAGCAGGCCGATAATAAATTCAGAATATTGTGACTTGTTGATAGTATATCAGAATATGAGACGATTATTCATATGAATTGTTTTTTTTTTTTGGGTATAATTGATGACTATGTATTTGCTGTATATGTGCATTTCAATGGAAATGGAAAGTTGTTGAGAAATTTAGTTTTAGACGCTCATAGTGACTTTGACTTGAATAATATTGCGGGAAGCTTCAAAAAATTGATGGTAAGAAGATCGATATATATACTGCTGTGTGTACCAGATGACTACGTATTGCTCTCTGTTTATGTGTACCATGTTTTCTTTTGATCCCTCTCTCAAATCAAACTTATGAGCTGTGGGTATGTTTTGTTTGTTCCAGTTGGATATGTTCATATAATGTGTTTCGGTTCTTACGGTGGGACACAGTGATGAAATCCAGCGTCAAGGCTTTGAGGTTAGCTACTAAAACATTGGTGGTGGTTTAGGATTTCTCTTACTTGCTGGTTTTAGATTTGAGGTTAGTGTGAGCACTTCGAATACTAGATACTAGTATAATATAAAGTGTGTGAATCACTGCTACGCCTTTGCACGAATATTTATTGAAGATTAAAATAAGGCTTGCGAAAAGGCTTCTCTATTGGATTAGGTTAACCATCGTAACTTTTTCAACACCACATGCCACATAAGAGACGTGCATAGCTATGCTCCATATATATATTCTTTTCTTTTTTTTTTTTACTTTTTGACGTCAACTCCTCCATCTATTCTTCTTCTTCTCGAGATTTTTGATTATTATTAAAGTGTTTTGTTAGGAAAAATCAATGTTTCCTTTACAACTACCAACTTTAAATAATTAAATTCTGAATCTAGAAAGATGTAACAAAATTGGTTAATATGGAGAATGATGTGCCTTCCTCCTTCTAGTGACGCAAGAAGCTTACGACAATGAGCCGATGGGGATTGGTCAGACTCATTCTCATTTTTCCTAATTGCTATTTTAAAAACTTTTCTTTTTTTCTTTTACCTTTTCATTCTTCTGAATTCATGAGGTCATGTTTTCTCGTTCGAAATGATAATCATAATAATAATATCATCAAAATAGACACACCGACGACGACCCACCTTCTTGTACGATCCAGACATATATAACCGAATTTGAACTAAAATGAATTGAGTTAAAAAGGACCCAATTGTTAAACAGCACAATCATTATTATTCAAGGTTATTGATCTCCATGATAAAAACAAAACAAATTATAGTACTATGGTTTTGGCCCTTATGAGATTCAGGATTGTGATTAAGGAGGTGCATGTGGAACTGGATTTGGCAGCACATGACCTACTTTTGTCACCCAATAGTTTTAATGTCTCATGTTAATAATACATGCAATCAGTTTATACAAATTTACAAAACAAATGAGACTTTTTAAATTTGTCTTGTAAAGGAAACATATAAATTGATGGGATTTGTTTTGGATATGAGACTTACTCATGAAGATAATTTAGTTTGACAAAAACTATTAACGACTTGTGAAAATGAGATTGTATTCATTGCTTTTGACAAAATAGTCGTCAATATTGTTTGGATGTTTTCAATTAGGAAAACAAGAACGTATACGAAGAGGTCATGGGGAATGGACCAATAAACAAAAGAGGAAGATTAGATTCACAAAATATCAAATTTTGGTAATCTATATCCTTTTTTTCCCTTACTGAAACAATGACTATTAATAGTTCACTAATAGTATCGTATTGCCTGCACAAAGATAGAAATAATCAGGCGAAATTGGTAGGGGACAAAACTAAACATAACTTTAATACACAAAAAACATGTCAATTGAATAGTAGTAAACTTCATATGACATACCGACATTACATACAACAAAAGAAAAAAATGGAAACACAACCCATTCACTTCTTTTACCAGGACAAGGAGAGGAAGAATGGAAAGCATTATAAAACGTTGTGAAAATTAGTCAAATTGGTAGGAAATCTAGGGACCAAAAACTAAATAAAGTATATATTGTCAAATTTTATTTTATTTCCTCGTCGTTGCCACTTTCTTCTTCTCCTTCTCAAATTCACAATCGCAATAAATATTTTCACAGATCCCCCATAGCTTTCCTCCCACATCTTTTTATCCATTAAATTGAGTAGAAAAAGTTGAAAATTAATTGCAACCTGGTGACTTTGAATTTTCTTTTTAGTTTCTTTTACCTTGTGTGTGTGTGTCTCCTTCTCTGTACTCCGATTCGTGAACACGTTTTCAAATCAATCAGCAACCATGGCTTCTTCTTCTGCTTCTTTTATCTTTCTCCTCTCTCACTCATGCACAAAGCACTTCATATAAAATTCGTTTTTTTTTACATGATCACTAAAAATTACGGCTTAGTGTTTCCTCAAATCACAATTTGCTCTGTTCCTCCTCCAGAAAAAAAAAACCAAACTTTGCTCTGTTCCTTAAAAAAAAAAAACAACCTTTGCTCTGTTCCTTAAAAAAAAACCAAACTTTGCTCTGTTCCTTAAAAAAAAAAACCAAACTTTACTCTGTTCCTACGATTTTTCCATTCAATGTTTGCTCCATGTCGACGATGATCGGAGAATGAGAATTTGAAACAGAGTCTAGAGTTCGTCCTACGAAAGAAGAAGACGTTATTATGGGTTGCGGAGGATCAAAACTAGATAATCAACAGATTGTGATTCTCTGTAGAGAGCGTAAGGAACATATTAAAGCGGCGTCGTATCATCGCTCTGCTCTTGCCGTCGCTCACCTTACTTACTTCCAATCTCTCTCCGACGTCGGCGAAGCTATTCAACGTTTCGTTGACGATGAAGGCTTATTACTTGCTTCTTCGTCTTCTTCGCCGGATTCTCCGGCTCTTACGTTACCGTCCGACGAAGGAAAGCCGTCGAAGAAACACCAGAAGAAGAAGATCTCTCCTTCTTCAACTACCTCCATTTCTCATTCCATCATCGAAGAAGAAGACGAAGATGATTCGCATTTGCATCTAAGCTCCGGATCCGACTCCGAATCCGAAACAGAAGCTGGATCTAATGACCATCTCCAAATTGATACCACTCCTGAACAAGAACGGTCAACTCAAACATTTCATTCCGGTTATGTTCCAACTAGCTATCCTCCACCGGTTTACCCACCCGGTTTTCCACCAAGTTACCCACAGGGTTACATGCCCGTTTACCAACCGGGTTATCAACCAGGATACCCACCGGGTTACCCGAGTTTCAACCCGAACGCAAATCGAGGAATGTATTTTATGAAAAAATCTGCGCCGCAATCTCGACCGTTCATTTTCCAGCCGGAGAATCATCGAGTGGAGAACGCACAATGGCCGTCGGATTCTGGATTCGGAAACGCTGGAGCGCAACGGAAACCGCCGTCACCGGCGGCTCCTCCTCCGTCACCGCCAAAGGTTTCAACTTGGGATTTCTTGAACGTATTTGATACATATGATTACAGCAACGGTCGTTCTCGTGCTTCGGGATATTACCCGATGGGAATGGCATCAATCTCAAGCAGTCCTGATTCTAAGGAAGTTAGAGAAAGAGAAGGGATCCCTGAACTGGAAGAAGTAACAGGGGAAGAAGTGATCAAGCAAGTATATAGACGTCCCAAGAGAACAGGATTGGAGAAGGTGAAAGAACACAGAGACGAGGATGAGTACAACGTTGTTCCTGAAAGGAACAGAATTAACAAACGAGGATATGTTAGTGAGGAAACTATGAGGGCAGTGCCAATGCCAGATAAAGCTACCGAGAGCTCATTCGATTCAGATACGGTGTCTTCTTTTTCAGGGAGTGATGTAGAATCTGAGTTTCACTATGTTAATGGTGGTGAAGGAAAAAGCAGCAACAGTTCTTCTTCTAATAGTCATGAGACGGTAATGGGGACGAAGATTTCGGTAGAGGAAGAGTATGGGAGGAAGAAAGGAGTGAGCTTTGAGTTGGAGGAAACGACGAGCACTTCCTCTTTTGATGTTGAATCTTCCAAGATAAGTAGCTTATCCAGTTTGTCGTACCATGCCACTAGGGATCTTAGAGAAACTGTGAAGGATATCAAGAGTGAGTTCGAGGTTGCTTCTTCCTGTGGGAAGGAGGTTGCTGTGCTACTTGAGGTTGGCAAGTTGCCTTATCAGCATAAAAACAATGGCTTTAAAGGTACCCTGTCTTAACCTCGTATGTTTTGCTGGTCTGATATTCTGATACTTCTTGGTGATATAGCTCCTTCCTTTTTGCAATCATCTATGTATAGAAATCATGATTCAGAGTAAGTCATAGTTACCAAGTAATGCTGATTAACTTAAGTTTAATGGTTATTTGATGACTTGTTTAGACGTGCCTCTGGGAATCATATAAACTTTGATGTAATGGGAAGTTATCATGATTCATGACTGAATAGGACTGTCTCACGTCTGCTAGATTTTCCTGAATTCACTGAATTATGAACCATAATGTTGGAAACTCTAAATTCCATTATTGTGGGGAAGGCATCTTGTTATTGTGGTTTAGACTGATTTGCTTTGTGTTGAACTATGAACCGTATCTTATGTGCACACTGCTTTTTAATGAGTTTTTTTTGTGTTGCTTTTTGTTTGGTGAAGTTTTAAATGAAATGTTATACATGCAGTTATCTTATCCAGGATCATGTATCTGGTAGCACCATCCACACAGGCATCACATTCTCAGCCCATACGTTTAACTTCTAGGACAAGGAAAATAGCGAAAGCATACAATGGACAAGATGTTAATGGAGGCTTCAATGGGAACCTCTCCTCAACCTTGGAGAAACTGTATGCGTGGGAAAAGAAACTGTATAAGGAAGTTAAGGTATTAATGCTTTTGTATATGATGTAGCTTTGTGTTTCTGAATCTCTAATGTGACTTTATTTCACTTGCGTGCTGTTACATCGTGATTTGCGCTTGATGGCAGGACGAAGAAAAGTTTCGTGCCATTTATGAAGAGAAGTGCAGGAGACTGAAAAAAATGGATAGTCATGGAGCAGAAGCTATCAAGATCGAGGCTACTCGGGCAGCCATTAGGAAGCTTATGACCAAAATTGATGTTTGTATAAGATCAGTTAATTCAATTTCCAGCAGAATCCACATACTCAGAGATGAAGAATTGCAGCCACAGTTGACACAGTTAATACACGGGTAAATCATCTTTCTATATTTCGATATCTATGAGCAGATTAAGCTGTCAAACAAAACTGATACTTTTTGTGTGTGTTTCGAAGGTTGATAAGAATGTGGAGATCGATGCTTAAGTGCCACCAGAAACAGTTCCAGGCAATCATGGAAAGCAAGGTTCGATCTCTCAAGGCCAACACAACCTTACAAAAAGACTCTGGCTCGAACGCAATTCTTGATCTTGAGATGGAGCTAAGAGAATGGTCTAGCAGCTTCAACAACTGGGTTAACACCCAGAAGTTATACGTCCAGTCCCTAAGCGGATGGCTCTCGAGATGCCTTCACTATGAACCCGAGGCAACAGAGGATGGAATCGCTCCTTTCTCTCCTAGCCAGATAGGTGCACCGCCCATCTTTATCATATGCAAAGATTGGCAAGAAGCAATGGGTAGAATATCTGAAGATAATGTGACTAATGCTATGCAAAGTTTCGCTTCAAGCCTACACGAGCTATGGGAGAAACAAGAAGAAGAGCAATGGGCAAAAGCGCAGTTTGAGCAGCGTGATGCGGAGTCAGAGAGAAGTTTGGTTTCGAGAGGTAAGTCAGAGAGTGGGATATCGGCTTTGGATGATCTAAAAGTGGATTTAGATTCAATGAGGAAGAAGCTAGTAGAGGAAAGAGGAAAGCGTAAAGAAACCGTTAAGCTTGTGAACAACGAGTCATCTAGTAGCTTGAAAAATGGTTTAGTTCCCATATTTGGTGCATTAAGAAAATTCACAGCAGAAGTTGTGAAAGCTCATGAAATTGTTCGGCTACAATATCCTCAGACTTCTTCTTCTTGAGCAGAGAGTTTTGAAGTTTTTGTTACTTAACAAATTAGATATACATAGGTTTGTTATTATAGGAAAACTTTGGTATAGATATGCTCATATTCATTCATTGGTTGGTTTAGTTTGCTTTGTAAGCCGTTTTGAAATGGTGAAGAAAGAAGAAATGATCAAGTTTTCTCATTGAATTGAGATTATCTATGAAAATGCTATATAAACGATCCTGACTGATACTGGTTACAAATTTACAAGAATACATAAATAAGATTTTGAAATTTCACAACAGTATCAAGGATTTAATAAAAAAGAATATAGGATATAAGAATATAGTGTCTCATGGTTTGGCAAGCTCTATGTCTATGATAGAGTATTAATAAAATTTTCTTTGGCAGCCTATGATATACTTCTTCAATGGCTAGACTTTTGACAAGTTCATAAAAAATGTATTAAGTAGAGAAATGTCAAAGGTTTCACATATGTTGTGTTCGAATATTATGGTTCACATGTTATGTTCATTACCATAAGTTATACAATATAAATATATATATATATATATCGGTTGTTATATTGATAAAATTATGTCTTAAACCACAATACTGTAGTTGACTCCTTAAAATACACTTATTTTTTGTTTATATAAGTAGGGCTATTATGTTGCCATTGTGAAGCCATGGTAGCAACATAATGAAAAGAAGAGAGATCATGGTTAAGCATAAAATCTATAGAATGTTAATAATCCTGGCAAAATATCAAAGTCAAATCTCCATAAATTTAATTTTGGTCACTAAAACTTTTCAAAAGATGCACATTAATGTTGAGTATTTGACTCAGCAGGATTATAATGAGAAAATAAAAGTGAATTTATTAATCATAATTATGATTTTGTTTTGACAGTGCAGATTATGGAAGTAAATATTGAAAAATTAATAACCGTTGTGGTCAAAGAGTCAATGGAAATATTTTACTTGCCAAAACCAAAAAAAAAAACCAATGACGAGGCATTATCAAATCAAAACACGCCACGTGTATTTATGGCCAGTAAGCATTCAGAGATTAGCGCTAATATAAATCAGTGAGTGCAGCATAATCAAATAAGAATAAGAAGAAGAAGAAGAACATAAGAGAATACACTTCGTCGTCGTACAGAGAAGAACAGAGACGATACTAAATGGCGTTTAAGGGTTTCGCGTTGTTTTCGATCCTTGTGTTGTCTTTGTTCGCTTCTTCTATCAGAAGCGAACAGACGAAGGAGTTCGTCTTGACTCTCGATCACTCTAACTTCACCGATACCATCACCAAGCACGATTTCATCGTCGTCGAGTTTTACGCCCCTTGGTAATTCTCAATTACTCTTTTGTTTTTCAATCTTAATCGTGAGATCGATCTCTTTGCTGTCGCCGTGAATTTTTTTGTGACTCTCTTGCTGTTTTCTATTGGTATTGTTTTGTTTCACTCGGTCTCTGTTGGCTTAATGAGTTCTCGTCTTGGAATACAAAACTTGTTTAGATTAATAATGATGCTTTGATTCAATTGATGCGTATATAAGCTATTCTGATTTTAATTATCTTCGTTTCATTTGAGTAACTTTGATGTGTTTTGCTTTGTTTTCAGGTGTGGTCACTGTCAGAAGCTTGCTCCTGAGGTGAGAATTTTTTGCTTTTTCAATCACTTAATTACATGATGGTTTGTGTGTGGTATAACTAACATGGGTGTGATATGTGTGATTGCTTTACAGTATGAGAAGGCTGCATCAGAGTTGAGCAGTCATAACCCTCCCCTAGCTCTTGCCAAGATTGATGCCAGTCAGGAAGCCAACAAAGGAATTGCAAACGAGTACAAGATTCAGGGTTTCCCCACTATGAAGATTCTGAGAAATGGTGGGAAAACTATTCAAGATTACAATGGACCTCGTGAAGCCGACGGTATTGTCACTTATGTGAAGAAGCAAAGTGGCCCTGCTTCTGTTGAAATCAAGTCAGCTGATGTTGCAGCTGAGGTTGTTGGTGATAAGAATGTTGTTGCTGTAAGTACTGCCTCTTATATATATATATATATCCCCTTTTTCTTGTTTTTATTTAACACGAGTTCTGCAACAATCCATTAATGTCTATCTCTGTTGTCTTAGGTTGGAGTGTTCCCTAAATTATCCGGCGAGGAGTTCGATTCTTTCATGGCCCTTGCTGAGAAATTGCGTGCTGACTATGATTTCGCACACACTTTGGATGCCAAGCATCTTCCTCGTGGAGATTCTTCTGTGCAAGGACCTGTCGTCAGACTATTCAAGCCTTTTGATGAACTCTTTGTTGATTCCAAGGTACATAGGAACCCTTTTTTCATTTTTTACATATTACATCAATGAGTAGTCATGTTTTACGCAGTTATGTTACAGATTACTTATTTGATTGACGAATCATGAATTCAGGATTTCAATGGTGAAGCTCTCGAGAAATTCGTCAAAGAATCTAGCATTCCACTTGTCACCGTCTTTGACAGTGATCCCAACAACCACCCATATGTTGCCAAATTCTTTGAAAGCCCTGCCACTAAGGTATTATTAGTGAATTTATTTACATAAATGGATATTTCAGTTATGCCTTACAAGTATTTTAGAGTCATTGAAAATGGTAGTTTAGTAATTAGTATGTGCTTGAAGGTTAAAGCTTTTAGATAGTGTAAACTGTAGCAAAGGCTGTGATAGCAGAACGCATTAATTAAATTTGGTAACTGAATCATAATTCTCTTGATAATTGTTGAGGTATCCTTTTGATGTCGAAATGAGTTTATTGAAAGCATGTGTTCTGTTCTGTTTTTTACTTCTTTCATTTGTTTTCCAGTCTTCTATGACATTCTGGTTTTGATGGATAGTAATATTTTGAAATTCAGGCAATGATGTTCCTTAACTTCACCGGAGCAACAGCTGAATCTCTAAAATCAAAGTACCGTGAAGTTGCTACATCCAACAAAGGTCAAGGTCTTACCTTCCTTGTTGGTGATGCTGAGAGCAGCCAAGGCGCTTTCCAGGTTACTATAGAACTTTGTCTCTCCCAGTCATTTTCTCCTGTCAGTGTTAACACATCTCTAAACAATTCTTTTGCATGTATCTGTTTCACAGTACTTTGGACTTGAAGAAAGCCAAGCTCCCCTCATCATCATCCAAACTCCTGATAGCAAGAAGTATTTGAAAGCAAATGTTGAGGTTGACCAGATTGAATCATGGATCAATGACTTCAAGGTTTCATTCTCTTTTGCAGACTACCACTCTAGCTTTATGTAAAAAAAAGTACGTAGAGAGTCAGTATAACTTAACCAAAGAATATGTTTTCTTCAGGACGGAAAAGTTGCCGCCCACAAAAAGTCTCAACCTATTCCAGCTGAGAACAACGAACCAGTGAAGGTTGTTGTAGCCGAGAGCCTTGACGACATAGTTTTCAAGTCTGGAAAGAATGGTGAGTACATTTTTGAAAACTCTAGTAATCGTTTCGATTTCTGTGCAAAACCAAGACTTATTAACATCAATTCATGTATCAGTTCTGATTGAATTCTACGCACCGTGGTGTGGACACTGCCAAAAACTTGCTCCAATCTTGGACGAAGTGGCTTTGTCATTCCAGAACGACCCAAGTGTGATCATAGCAAAGCTAGTAAGTTCTTTTAATTGTTTACCTGTAAATCAATCACTTGATAGTTCTACTGGAGTGACTAAACCGTTTCTGTGTGTGTACAGGACTCAACTGCAAATGATATCCCAAGTGATACCTTCGATGTGAAAGGGTTCCCGACCATTTACTTCAGATCAGCAAGCGGAAACGTTAAATTGTACGAAGGAGACAGGACAAAGGAAGACTTCATAAAATTCGTTGAGAAGAACAGTGAGAAGAAGGCAACTTCTCATGGGGAAGAGTCTACCAAGACTGAGGAACCAAAGAAGACTACCGAGGAAGCAGCTGCAAAGGACGAACTGTAGAAGTCTTGAGTGTTTTTTTTTAGTAGGAGCAATTCTCTTCTTCTCCTCCCTATCCATTTGAATCTTTCTTTTTTCTTTTATAGTTTCTTCTTTTTTGGCTATCTTGTTCGAAACCTAAGTTCTCTCCCATTAATAAAAAGTTCCGATCAGATGAACCTAATAATCATCTAATCTGTTTGATCAAAGCGTTTGGTATATGGTTCCTTGTGGACTATTTAGTAAGTCATCCTAATATCATCATGACTCTCGAAGTCATGTGCGATGGTAATACCAAACCAAAAACGAAATTGCTAAGATACGATGTACTTAAATTTCGCTGCAATTTTAAACTGAAATCACATGACAAATAATCGCATTATATATGAACAATAGACGATAAAGAATCAAATATATTTTTAATCAGAATGTTTAGAAGAAGAAAAAAAACGACAAAAATATGCACTCGTCCATTTGACACCAATCAAATAGTAAAGGAACAATATAATTTAGCTTTGGTGGTTCCATAAAGTGATAGCCTGATTCACGTGGTTTCGTGGACCCAAAGGCTCCTGATAATTACCACAAAAATATTTTATTTATACAATGTTTTAAATTGTGGTGTAGGTTATAGAGAATCCGAGAAAATTCACACTCACACACATTTGTGATCTTTTGCATGTTATGGTAAGAAAATACACCTTTGGTTGTTTGATGAAAAAGACTAATAATATTGCTTACGTACTCCAATTCTTCTGCAGAATTTTATATCAGTGAATACGTGATCTTATTGACTAGCTAACATATAGCTCCAATCTTATACATACTATATACAATGCATATTTTTGCAACTTCAGACAAAATATGAAAAATTACATTGTTTAAATTTGTTTGTTTTTTTTTCTTTGTTAGTATAAGCTAATCAATACCATGTTGTTTATTAGCTTTGTTTAAAATAAGTACTATGTGTTTCATGCTTTATATGTACGTATATACACTTTTATAATCATGAATTTGATATAGCTACATGTATATATATTTTAACGTTTAAACCATATTGTCCCCACAATCCATGATGAAACTTTTCATTATTTCGTGAATCTCGAAGAAAAATAAAATACAATTGCCATAATCTTGTGTGGTGATTTGGCAATCAAATGGAAAGCCCTTGCGTCCACTTGGCTTCACATTGTTTCCTTATAAAAATGTCACTAATTAACAATGTTGAAACCACACTCTCTCGAACTTTAAACTCTTCTTTCGTAATTAATCTCTCTAACCAACGACAAGAATGACCAATCACCTTCAAGATCCCTTAACCACAGACCCTAAACCGCTTTTAACCAAAGAAGAAGACGAGAAAATGGTGAGTTTGCAAGCGGAGAGCATCGTGAACACCGTGGCCTTCCCTATGGTTTTCAAAGCAGCCTTGGAGCTTGGTGTCATCGACACAATCTCTGCTGCAGGAAACGGCGCATGGCTCTCACCATCTGAGATAGTGGTTAGTCTCCCAACCAAACCTACCAACCCGGAGGCGTCGGTGTTGCTAGACCGGATGCTGCGATTACTCGTCAGCCACTCGATCTTGAAGTGTCGTCTGGTTGAAGCCAAAGAAAATTGTCGAACCGGAAAGATCAAGAGAGAATATGCAACCGAACCGGTTTGCAAGTATTTCTTGAAAGATAGTGACGGCTCTGGTTCTCTTTTGTCACTGTTCTTAATGTTCCATAGCCAAGTGTTTTTCAAGACTTGGTAAGTGATCATATAAGTCAATTCGAGTTGGTTGTCAATTACATTATTAAACCAACGTAACAAAAAATAATGTTCTCTGTGAACCTATATATATCATAAATGAACAATTGAAGATTTTTTTGTCTTAACAGGACAAATCTTAAAGATGTGGTACTAGAAGGAAGCGATGCATTCAGCTCTGCCCACGGCATGAGAATTTTTGAATACATTAATTCCAATGAACAATTCGCTGAGATGTTCAATCGTGCCATGTCCGAACCTTCCACCATGATCATGAAAAAGGTTCTTGAAGTTTATAGAGGATTTGAAGATGTTAACACTTTGGTGGATGTTGGTGGAGGAAATGGCACCATTTCAGGTCTTGTCACTTCCAAGTATCCTCATATTAAAGGTGTTAATTTCGACTTAGCTCAGGTTTTAACTCAGGCTCCCTTTTATCCAGGTACACACTATTTCATACTATTCTTACTTAACATATACATTTGATCAGATTTATATTGAACTGCTAGTTTTTAGTAACTACACCTCTTAATTAAACCTTTTGTATTGTTTAATTATACTAATGATAGGAGTCGAGCATGTCTCCGGAGACATGTTTATAGAAGTTCCCAAGGGAGATGCCATCTTTATGAAAGTAAGTTTACAATCATAGTAAAAGGCTTGATAAATTTATATATTCGATGTTATTATTTTAAGAAAATCATTGTTTTCGAAATAAAATGGTTACAATGATTGACAGTGGATACTACATGATTGGACGGACGAGCTTTGTATAAAGATTCTGAAAAATTGTTGGAAGAGTCTACCAGAAAAAGGGAAAGTGATCATCGTAGAGATGATTACACCAACAGAACCAAAGAGTGGTGACTTTTCCTCGAACGCTGTGTTTGCGATGGACTTGTTGATGTTAACACAATGCTCAGGTGGTAAAGAGAGATCTCTTTCACAGTTCGAGAGTTTAGCATTTGCGTCAGGTTTTGTTCGATGTGACATCGTTTGCCTTGCCTATTCATATTCTGTTATCGAACTCCACAAATAAGATCTTGGAATTTACCAAAATAATACAACATTCACTGGTTATGGGTGGGGGCTACAAACCTTCTCCCCTTTTTAAGTTTTGGTAATTGTTTTTCTTGCATGTAATATAATGTTTTATGGTGCTGGCTTGGGTCCTTTTGCTTTTATGAAAGTGTGTTTTGCATTAGGTTTGTTAATTACTGTTTGGATCGCGGGTTTAACAGTCCGACCGAACGGTCCGGATTTTTAAACATTGAGTTGATTATAGACATTGTTATCCTAAGTTTAATTCTCACTTGAAACAATTGTTACTGCATGTAGGCCAACTGGCCTTGGACTTGAGCCATGTGTTTCACTTGGTGGATTTGTATCCAACAAGTTTACCCACGGCCCACAAGCTTTACCCACGGCCCACCCATGAGATCTACCAGAAACGATTAAAAACAATGGCAAACCATTAACCTGTATCCCTAAATCGGCTCTAACCTTACTCGACGAGAAGGGACAGAGAAGGATAACATGAGGGTTGAAGGTCCAAGAAGCTATGGAGAATCCATATCTTCTCCTTCCAAAAAGCGACGTCTCGGTAATAGTGGAGAAAGACAATCGAAAAAAGCAAAAACTGGAGATTCTCCTTCTGTCTTTGAAAGATTGGGTAGTAGTGGAGACTCAATCAAGAAGTTAAGCAAGGATGGATCATCAGGGGGAAAGAAGAAACATTCTCCATCAGTATTTGATAGATTGGATTCCCAAGCAGCTAGCTCAAGTCCTAAATCTGGGGCATCTGCTTCGGTATCTGTCCATTCTGCTCAAGTAGCAGCTCATCCGATGAATCACTCTGCTCAAGTAGCAGCTAAGTCTTCTATTCTCTCATGTGAACTAGGAGCAAATTTGAAAGAAGGGTTGATGATTAATTCCAACCCTTCGAAGTCTATATGAGATTATTGAGCTGGAACTGTCAGGGGGTGGGGAATACCCCTACAGTTCGTCACCTAAGGGAAATACGGGGTCGGTATTTCCCAGAGGTAACATTCCTCTGTGAGACCAAAAATAGACGAGATTATCTAGAAAATGTATTTGGCCATCTTGGCTATTTTGATTTGCATACGGTGGAGCCAGTGGGGAAAAGTGGAGGTTTGGCGCTGATGTGGAAGGAGTCTGTGTCGGTTAAGATTCTACAGGCAGACAAAAGGATGATCGATGCTCTTCTCAACTGGCAAGGAAAAAAGTTTTATTAACTTGTGTCTATGGGGAGCCGGTTCAGAGTGAAAGAGGTCCATTATGGGAGAGGCTTTCTCGTATTGGAGTGAATAGAAGAGGCCCCTGGGTGTTAACAGGAGACTTTAATGAATTGGTAGACCATTCAGAGAAAATTGGTGGTCCAAGGAGAAAGGACGCAGCAAGTGCTGAATTTCGACAAATGCTCTCTGCTTGTGGTCTTTGGGATGTAAAACATACGGGCTATCAATTTTCTTGGTATGGAAAAAGAAATGACGAGTTAGTACAATGTCGACTTGACAGGACAGTGGCTAATCAGCTCTGGATGGAACTATTCCCTCAAGCTCAAGCAGAATATCTCCAAAAGGTTAGCTCTGACCACAGTCCCCTGATCACGAGTCTGATGGGAGAACAACAAACACAAAGGGCTGGATTCAAGTATGACCAGAGATGGGTATCAAGGGAAGGATTTAAAGAGCTCATCTCTAATTTCTGGAATAGAAGGGAGTTGGTTCCTCAAGCCACAATGATGGAAAAGATTGCTGCCTGTCGAAAGGAAATCTCCAGGTGGAAGAGGGATAATAAGCCTAGCTCTGCAAGACGAATTCAAATGCTTCACCATCATATAGATCTTGCAACGCGTCAGACTCCTTTCAATAGTGATGAGCTACGAAGGCTTAAGAATGATCTGAATGTTGAGTATCGCCATGAAGAAACGTTCTGGAAAGATAAGAGTAGACTCACTTGGCTCAACAATGGTGATAAGAATACCAAATTCTTTCATGCTGCAACTAAGAATAGAAGGGCCCATAATAGAATTCACAAATTGGTGGACGAGGAGGGCAAGGAATGGTTCGCGGACATTGATTTAGGCAGCTTGGCTGAAAGGTACTTTAAGTTTTTATTCACCTCTGACGATATGGGGCATAAGGTAACAACTAAGCTGGGAGAGGGTAATCAAGTGACGCAGTTCGAGAATGATCAACTTTTAAAAGAAGTTACCTTAGCGGAAGTCAAACGAGCTGTATTCGATATTAACCCAAGTAAATGCCCTGGACCCGATGGCATGACAGGCCACTTCTACCAGCAACATTGGGACGTGCTAGGTACGCATTTGCTGAAGCTGGTTCAGGATTTCTTCCAATCATGCAATATGGACAAAGAGATGAATAAAACTAACATCTGCTTGATCCCAAAGAAACTGCAAGCAGATAGATTGACGGATTTTCGGCCGATCAGCCTGAGCAATGTAGTGTACAAAATTATTGCAAAGGTAATGGCTAATCGACTAAAGAAGGTGTTGCCTGGTGTAGTTTCAGAAACTCAAGCTGCTTTCATCAAAGGGAGGCTGATCACCGACAACATTCTAATTGCACACGAGCTCTTACATGCATTGGACTCGCCCAACAAGTGCTCAGAGGAATTCATTGCAATCAAAACAGATATTTCCAAAGCATTTGACAGGGTGGAGTGGTCGTTTTTACAAGATGCTCTGCAACTATTAGGCTTCTCAACGAGATGGATTAGCCTAATCATGGCTTGTGTGAATTCGGTCCACTATCAAGTGCTCATCAACGGTAGATCATATGGAGATATCACACCCACTAGAGGTTTGCGACAAGGAGACCCATTGTCCCCATATCTTTTCGTCTTGTGCTCAGAGATTTTGGTCCGAATGCTGCAAGAAGCAGAGAGTCAAGGCAGGATTACAGGGCTCAAAGTAGCTAGAAAAGCTCCTCCAGTCTCTCATCTCCTGTTTGCGGATGATAGCATATTTTATTGCAAAGGGAATGATGAAGAGCTTCAACACTTGACTAGCATCTTGGATGAGTATAGCATTGCCTCAGGACAGCGAATAAACTACCAAAAGTCAAGTATTTACTTTGGCAAGAGAATTACCCAAGAACGACGAAATCATATTAAGGAGCTAACGAGCATCACTGCAGAAGGGGGACAAGGTTTTTATCTAGGCCTTCCAGAGGCATTTGGTGGTTCGAAGGTCACTATCTTAAGATATCTAAAAGATAGGCTCCAAAAGAAAGTCTCGGGATGGCAATCCAATTTCCTTTCCTATGGGGGAAAAGAAGTTCTCTTGAAGGCGGTTGCACTAGCTTTGCCTACGCATACCATGTCCTGTTTTCAATTGCCTAAGAAAATTTGTCAGCAACTAGATTCAGTTATGGCAGACTTTTGGTGGAGAAATAATAAAGACTCGAAAGGTATGCACTGGAAAGCCTGGGAGCATCTTAGTAAACCCAAAAAGGAGGGAGGTTTGGGATTTAAGGATTTTGAAGCATACAATGTTGCTCTCCTTGGGAAACAACTTTGGAGGATGATAACCTGTCCCAACACTTTGATGGCAAGAGTCTTCAAAAATCGATATTTTAGTAAATCCAGTCCCCTATCAGCTAAGCTTGGTTTCCGACCCTCTTATGCCTGGCGCAGCATTCATAAGGCTCAAGAACTTTTGAAGCAAGGAGTTCGAGCTATCATAGGCAATGGAGAATTGGTAGATATTTGGCATGATCAGTGGCTTCACTCTAAACCTGCGCGGTGCATACAACAAACCCACGTTATATCCCCGGACATGCGTACAATTGCCTCCAAGTTGGTGAAAGCTAAGGATATCATGGAAAACAACAGATGGGCTTGGAGACAGGACCTTCTGACCACACTTTTCACCTTGGAGGACAGAATGTTAATTGAAAACATTCGACTTGGTGGAAGTAAACGAGCAGACAGCAATACCTGGGATTATGCCAGGACAGGGCAATACTCGGTCAAATCAGGATACTGGGTTCTTACTCAGATCATTAATGCCCGTAAAGGTCCTCAAGAGGTGACTCATCCTAGTCTCAATCCTCTTATCAACCAAGCATGGCACACAAAGGCAAGTCCCAAGGTACAACACTTCTTATGGAGATGCCTGACTAACTGCCTATCTGTGGCAAAGAATTTATCCATTCGTCACTTATCTAGCGACGGCCACTGTGTGAGATGTCCCCATGAGGAAGAATCGATAAATCATCTATTGTTCCAATGTACCTATGCTAGACAAGTGTGGGCTTTGTCTCCGATCCTGGCTCCTCCAGAAGGTATTTGGTCTGATTCTCTATTCACGAACATGTACTATGTCCTAAATATTGGAATGCTTTATCCTCAACGAGAAGATTTGGACAAGAATGTTCCTTGGTTATTATGGAGACTTTGGAAATCTCGCAATGAGCTTGTTTTCAAAGGAAAGGACTTCAATGCATTGGCTACAGTAGAGAAAGCTTTAGAGGATGTTGAGGAATGGGATCAGCGTAATGAAAAGGAGAGGTTAACCGATGGACCCATGGCGCAAGGGAGAACAGAAGATGCAAAATGGACACCTCCTCCAAGTGAATGGGTTAAGTGTAACACGGATGGAGCTTGGAGTGGAGAGGATATGCCAGGCGGTACGGGATGGGTCCTTCGAAATGATTGTGGTGATGTTCTTTGGATGGGAGCACAGGCCATTCGTGGTGCAAGATCGGTGATGGAAGTGGAACTGGAAGCAATGTGGGGGGGCAATAAACTCATTGATTCGACTGAACTACGACAAGGTTATCTTTGAATCTGACTCCCTGGGTATGGTTAATCTATTGAATGGTGAGGAAATTTGGCCTGCATTTGCTCCTCTACTTCATGATATAAAGGGTCTGCTCTCTTCTTATAAAGAATTCAAAATTGTTTATGCCCCAAGAGTTTGTAATTGTGTGGCAGATCGGGTGGCAAGGGAATCTCTTTCCTTTGGGAATTTTGGTCCTAAGTTATACTCGATAATGCCATCTTGGGTCACTCAGTTTGTGTCATTGGATAAACAAAGTGTATTTTAATAATTGGTGAATGAAAGTTGTTGTTGAGCCAAAAAAAAAAAAAAAAAAAAAAAAAATCGGCTCTAACCAAAGAAGAACAAACAAAGTTACGAACTCAATGTTCTCATCATTACATTAACATGAGCTTTGCAAGCAGAGAGTGAGAGAGAGTAGTATATTGCGAACTCAATGCTTATCAAAAACGCAATGTTTGTTGTGGCTACAAATTTTGTTGATTTTTTTTTATAGTGAATGTAAGCGGTTTTCTTTTTTAGTGGACGTAAGGTGTTTGATGAAATGCCTGAGAGAAGATGTGGTTTCTTGGACAGCTTTGATTTGTAGCGTATGTGAATTATGGGGAGTTAGAGAAAACGAAGAGGATGTTTTTGATCAAAGTATGAATAAAATTTTCTGGGATTATTTATATAAACCCAAAAAAAGTGACAAATCAATAAAAGCCCAGCCCGAAGTACAGATTATTTATTATTGGTGCTCTCTCAACCCTTGCCGAGAAAGTAAGCCGTCGCCGTTTTCATCTTCTCCATGGCCAGTTCCAGCAAGGAATCGTCCGCCAAATTTGGTATGTTTTGCATGGCTCTGAGCTCTTCTTATGTAATGTTTTATACTGCTCTGTTCACTTACTTGTCTGTTGATTTTAAGTTTTTAACTTTAGTTTTTGCTGCTCTTCTCTTAGGTAAGCGAAAGCCTGAAGATGATTTGGAGACCAAACCAATTCTTAAGAAACATAAGGAAACATCCGAGGTGAAGGTAACCTAAGCTGGTCGATTTCCTCTTGTTCTTTCTTTTATACTAGAATTTTGCTTTACACTGTGCTGTTCTAATTGCTACTCGTAACAGGAGACAACGGAAGGATTTGCTCGTAGTCTTGAGCAGAAGCATGGTCTGGATAATTTAATCTCAGTGAAGGTATACTTTTTTAAAACATATTGCATTGTTTGTTATATATTGTACAATTAAGCATCTTGTTCTTACTATCTCCATGTTGTCTTCTTATTATCTTTCCTCTTTCGAGTTGTGCTAACTCACTTGGCTGTTATATATATTCAGGCCGTTCCCGTAACACAAAAAACGCTATTTCTCGCCCATCTCTCTAAGCGAACAAAAATATCAGATATGTAAGAGCATCACCTTAAACTTCCACTTTCCTTCTCAGAGCAATTTTTTTAGTGACTGATATTATACCCTCCACTTTTTACAGCATCGATTTCTTCAAAGATGTTGGACAAGTTGTTCATGTTCGACTTTGTGTAAACGATCAGGGTGAACATGCGCACTCTGGCTTTGTTGAGTTTGCTTCTGCTAATGAAGCAAACAAGGTGAGATTAGTTTTGTAGTAATGATGATTCAATTATTCAACTAGTCAATTTGAAATTACCCCTTATTGCTGATGAAATCTTTTATATGCTAGGCACTGGAAAAGAAGAACGGTGAATATTTGCACAGTTGCAAGATTTTTATTGGAGTGGTTGAGATATCTACGTACCATCCACCCAAGTAAATTGATTTTTCCATGTTACGGAGATTTGTTTCTGTAACACTCGTTCTAACTTATAGCTAGATTTTTGATGCCACTACAGAAGACTAACGCTTTTATTTTTTTTGTTAATTAGGTTTTGCCTAGATCACAAGGTTTGGTAAGGGATCTAACTCTTTGCATCTTGAGTTTGTTATCAAGAAGAGCTCATTAGGTGTACTTTTTTGGTATACATGGAGTGATCACCACTAAGGTTTTCGATATATCAGGAACGTAGACTCCCTTCAACTAGAAAAAGAAAAAGAAGATGAGACACCTTCAGATTTTGTTGTTGAGGTGCCCTGTTCTTATTATCTGCTTCAGATGAGGCTTCTTTTTTTTTTTGGTTATGCAATTTAAGTAAGTCCTTCTCTCCTTTGAGTCGTGCTAACACTTGGCTGTTAAATTCAGGAATTACTCGTTATTGCCAATCTCTCTCCCCACACTAAAATATCACACATGTAAGCCGCACCTTACATTTCCATTTTTCGTTCTCTGGAGCAAGTTTTCCTTCACTGATATTTTAACCTCCACTTTTGCAGCAAAAATTTCTTTAGTGATGTTGGAGGAATTGTTAGTGTTCGACTTGTTGTAAACGGCGAGGGTAAGAATGTGGGCTATGGCTTTGTTGAGTTTGCTTCTGCTCTCGGTGCAAACACGGTGAGAGTAGTTTTGTTTTGTTTTGTAGTAATGATGAAAAAAAAGTATTCAAATAATTCGAAAAGTAGTCTCTTTACTTATCTATTATGAAAATGTATACATAACTAGTTATTTGAAAGTACAATACCTGATTCAATCTTTTGTGCTGTAGGCTCTGGAACTTAAGAATGGTGAATATTTGCATGATCACAAGATTTTGTTGATGAAGGGACATTATCAAACTCCTGATTTTGTTGAGGTACATGTCCTTCTTATCTTCTAAATAATGTCCTCCGACTGTTGCAAAAAAATGTCCTTCCTATGATGGATCTTTTTTGCTTTTCTGCAATTTTATAAAAGTCCTTCTCTCCTAAAGAGTCTTGCTAACTCAATTGGCTGTTATATTCAGGAAGCTGCCATAACTAAAACGCTCTTTATTTCCAACCTCTCTAAAACCATTAAGATATCAGATATGTAAGTAGCATCTTAAATTTCCACTTTCGTTCTCGGAGCAAGTTTTTCATGACTAATAATAATAATTAATCCTCCGTATTGACAGCATCAATTTCCTTAAAGTTGTTGGAGAAGTTGTTCATGTTCGACTTATTGTAAACTGCCAGGGGCAGGAGCCTAGTCCCTGGGGCTTTGTTGAGTTCGCTTCTGCTACCGAAGTAGAGAAGGTGAGAATGTCGTTCTGTAGTAGTGATGATGAGAAAAGCATTTTCGTAGTAGTCAGTTGAAAAGTAGTGTATACAAGTGGTCATTTGAAAGTAGAGAAGGTGGGAGAGTGTCGTTCTGTAGAACTGATGAAAAGAACATTTTAGTAGTCAGTTAAAAAGTAGTGTATACTTGGTGATGAAACTGAAACATATATACAAGTGGTCATCTGAAAGTACGATTGCTGATTAAATCTTTTATACTGTAGGCGCTGGTAAAGAACGGTGAATATTTGCACGGGCGCAAGATGTTTCTTGAGGCGGCCAAGACAGTTCCACTCAGTCCACCCAAGTAAATTGATTTGTTTCTGTAACACTGGTTTTAACTTATTGCTGGAGCTTTGATGCCACTACAGAAGACTTAACGCTTTTTGTTTTGTTAATTAGGTTTTGCCTAGATCACAAGGTTTGGTAAGGGATTTAACTATCTGCACCTGGAGTTTGTTCATTGGGTGAAGTTTTTGGGATACATGGAGTGATCACCAAGGTTTTTGATATTCCCAGGTACGAAGACTACCTTCGACAAGAAAGCCTTCTGAGGGGAGAAGATGAGGCAGTGAAAGGACTTGATGACACTCCCAATTTTCTTGAGGTACCGTACCTGTTTTGACTATCTTCAAAATATGTCAGGCTAAGAAGAAACGCGTATAACAGATTTTTTTTTTGGCCACCACAAAATCGAAAGATGACTTATTCTGGGGATGAAGCTACTTTTTTGTTGTTATTGCACTTTTTAAGTCGTCCTTGTATTCTTAGAGTCGTGCTAACACATTTTTGGGTGTTAAATTCAGGAAGTTGCTGCAAGGAAAAAGACACTATTTCTTGCCAATCTCCCTTACGACTGTCAGATAATACCAACTATGTAAGTAGCACTTTTTTTTTTAAATTTCCTCTTCTCTGTTTCGTTCTTGGAGCAAGTTTCTAATGACTCACATTCTTTTACCCTCCATTTTTACAGCATCAGTTACTTTAGACATGTTGGAGAAATTGTTCATGTTCGAATTATGGTAGACAACATGGGCGAGCATTTGGGCTGTGGCTATGTTGAGTTTGCTTCTTCTAACGAAGCAGAGAAGGTGAGAGTAGTGTATACTTGCGATGAAGTAGAAGTAGTGTATATTTGAAAGTAGGATTTCTGATTTAACATTTTTATGCGGTAGGCGCTGCTGCAAAAGAAGAAATATTTGGGATACATGAACATTTTTGTTGACGTGGCTGAGATAGCTCCTCCATACCCTGTCGGACCCAAGTAAAGTGATTTTTCCATATGGAGATTTGTTTCTCTAACTTTTTGAGATGTCATTAACAGAAGATTAACGCTATTATCTTTGTTAATTATTAGGTACAACCTTGCAAAGAAGCTTTGGTAAGGGGTTTAACTATTTTGCCTTTTGTGTTTTGTTATCAAGATCTATCCCATTGGGTGAATTTTTCTATATACATGGGGGCTTGTTCGTTTGGTTGACGCTGGCGGCTGCGTTTAGGTTTTTAACTGCTGAATTAAAACAACGTTTAAAAAAGTTAGACGCAGGTCGCAGCGTTTGCCGCAGCGTCATGACGCAGGTACATGCAACAAGCAAACGAACAATCATACCTGCGTCTGCCGCAACCGCAGACACCTGCGGCAGTCAAACGAACAAGCCCCGGGGTCATGGGGAGAGATGATCACTAGGGTTTTTTTATATATTCCAGTTACGACGACAACCTTCGACGAGGAACAATGATGACCAAACCGAATCTGAAGAAACAGAAACTTGGACAAGGAATAATGATGACCAAACAGAATCTGAAGAAACAGGAGGTTCCTCCTATGAAGGTGATGGGTTTGTTCTGCGGTAAGAAGATTACCTTCTCAGCTGACGATGATCACTTTCTGGCTTAGTCTGGCTTATATTCAATACTTAATCTGAGACGGGAAGTTTTTTTTTTTTCACCTCATTAAAATGAATAATCAGGTTTACCGTTTACATATTTTATCAAAACTATAGGACATTTGACTATTTGGCTAAAAAAATAAAATGTTTATTAATAATGTGTTTGAGTGTTTCTCCCTTTCCAACTTTATGTATATACAACTAACCTCGAGATTTTGTATGACCGCTGCTCAGATACGATGTATTAATTAAAGAAAGAAACTATTAGATCTTCTGCTGCTACATTAAAGCGGAAATCATATGACATGACCACAAAAACAAATGATCAAAATTTAACCAAAAGAAAAAGACCAAAATATTTTGACACACCAATCCAAATGGCATATAGTAAAAGGAACAATATAATAAGCTCTGGTGGTTCCATAAAGTGATAGCCTCCCTGATTCACGTGGGGGAGGCGCTCCTGTTAATCAAGTTTTCTTATGTACCGTATTTTTAAAGGATACGTTGCAAAGAGATCTATTAAACGCGGCCGAGAGCATATGAATGTAGGGATATTTCATATTTACGCAAAGTCAGGACAAATAAGTCCTAAATTCATAAGTTTCTCAAAAATAATGCCTATCTCTATAATTAATCCTATGAATGTAAGGTATTGGTGTTAAATTGGAAGATTATTTCAAATTTCCAATAACTGAAAGATTACAACGTTTTCAATCCATAACCTACAGTAATTCCGGTTACAGTACTCATAGTTTTCTCACGGCCGGCCGGAAATATTTGATTTTAGTTTTCATCTCTTTCTCTCTCACGTACGTTTTCTTCTTGTTTAGCATGATAATGATCTTTGTTCCATATATATATATAACAATGATGTCCGATATACAGAACAATCGATGTATAATTATACTCCAAAGTAGGATCAATCATTTTTTTCCTTTTCTCTTTTTGGTTAAAATTTAGAAAGCATCAATCATTAGTTGGTGGTTCCGTAAAATGATTTCCCGAATGGAGTGAAAAAGTGATACCCTGAATCATGCATGATTCACCTGGTTTTGGTGGACCACCGGATCCTCTTAAATCACCTGAGATATTTCTTTTTAATGATCGATCATGTCATACAATAATTAATGTTTGTTTTGATCCCACTAGCGGGTAAGCCATATAACGTCACCATACTCTAATATATGTTTAAACATATATTATGACAAGCTGCAATACTTAACAAACCGATATACGAACTAGACAATCAATAAACTCCGGTTCCATTACTGACTATTTTAGCATCTTTTTCTTGGTGAAAGAAAGAATAAGAGGGTCGACGCGTCTTCATTAGACTATACGCGTCTTACTGCATGGCACCAAGTATCAAGTGTAACTCAAGCCTTTGTTATCTATATATTTATGTATGAAACATACGATATGATTATCAACAATAACAACTAACAAGAACAGTTGGCGAATGAACTACAATGTCTACATGCATGAACCCTCTTATCCTTTAGTCCCATCCCCCGGCCCGTATGTATAATATATAAAAGTTATAGAACATATATAATCATGGGCGGCCACTGGTTGGGTTACCAATAAAAGTGGATCAACTTGGCTTGAGATTTCTACTTATAAAAATGGCACCAAGTGTGAGTGTTAAAACCACACTCTCCAACCAAACTCTACCTTATCTTCTTCAACAATCAACAGTTATGACAAAACATCTTCAAGAACACTTGACCACTTGCCCAAAACGGGTTCTAGCCAAAGAAGAACAAGAAGTGGATCACGAGAAAATGGTGAGCTTGCAAGCCGAGAGTATCGTCAACACTGTGGCTTTCCCCATGGTTCTCAAAGCCGCCTTGGAGCTTGGCGTCATCGACACGATTGCTGCTGCAAGAAACGACACATGGCTCTCACCGTCTGAGATAGCAGTTAGTCTCCCAACCAAACCCACTAACCCGGAGGCTCCCATGTTGCTGGACCGGATGCTGCAGTTACTCGCCAGCCACTCGATTTTGAAGTGCGGTATGGTTGAAAGGAAAGAAAATGGTCAAACCGGAAAGATCGAGAGGGTATATGCAGCCGAACCGATTTGCAAGTTTTTCTTGAAAGATAGTGACGACTCCGCTGGTTCTTTCTCGTCTTTGTTCTTTTTACTCCATAGCCAAGTCATTTTGAAGACTTGGTAAGTGCTTCTTCTACTATTCAAAAATTAAATTTATATCAGTAGTTGATCGTTAATAACATTAAACCAGTTATAAACCAACCAATCAAACCAAATTACGTACACTAATACATGAACTTACCGTAGTAACACTTGTAAAATATTTCATAGGACAAATCTCAAGGATGTGATACTAGAAGGAAAAGATGCATTCAGCTCTGCCCACGGCATGAAAATATTCGAATACATTAATTCGGATGGGCAATTCGCTGAGCTGTTTAGCCGGGCAATGGTGGAATCGTCCACTATGGTCATGAAAAAAGTTCTAGAATTCTACAGAGGATTTGAACATGTTAACACTTTAGTGGATGTAGGAGGAGGAGTTGGCACCATATTGGGTATCATCACTTCGAAGTATCCTCATATCAAGGGTGTTAATTTCGACTTAGCTCAGGTTTTAACTCATGCTCCTTTTTATCCAGGTACAAAAACTACTCTAGTATGTTTGGTCTTTGGTGTGTGGCGTGTGCTAGTCTTATTAACTAATATATGTACCTCCTAAACCTTAGTACCTGATGACCTTTTGTTTTGTTTAATTATCCTAAATGATAGGTGTCGAACATGTCTCGGGAGACATGTTTATAGAAGTTCCAAAGGGAGATGCCATCTTTATGAAAGTAAGTTTACAAATATATTTTGTATTGATGAATTGATTTTATATCTTTCGAAATAAAATGGTTAAAATGATTGACAGTGGATACTACATGATTGGACGGACGAGCATTGTATAAAGATTCTGAAAATTTGTTGGAAGAGTCTACCAGAAAAAGGGAAAGTGATCATCGTAGAGATGATTACACCAATGGAACCAAAGCGTAATGATTTTTCCTGTAACACTGTGTTGGGGATGGACTTGTTGATGTTAACACAATGCTCGGGTGGTAAAGAGAGATCTCTATCGCAGTTCGAGAGTTTAGCGTTTACCTCAGGTTTCCTTCGATGTGAAATCATATGTGGTCTTGCTTACTCGTATTCTGTTATCGAATTCCACAAATAAGGTTTTGGCATTTACGAAATTCATACAATGATTGGTTTGTATTAACCGAGTGCAATGAATAATGGTGATAAGTATGAAAATGTGTTTTGAGATTTTAAGTTTGTAACTGAAACAATTGATTGCGTCTTACGCTTTCTTCTTTTATTTCCTTTTCCGACAACAATTCTAAGGAAGGGGACAAGAAATAGTATCTTAATTTAGTATCTTATATCCGGCAATCAAATAATCAAAATCTTTGCTGTAATCTTGATTTTTGAATACACCAAAATGATATTAAACTGCTCCAATTTCAACAAGTGAAAGCTTTAGGATTCACAAAGATTTAAGTCGCTCTTGAGTTTGATTATTACACACAATCAACGATTATTATTAGACATTTTAGTTAGAGACATTACTTCAATTTATTTACTACAGAGCACACGAAAGAGAAGGGAGAGTAGTTCACTTTCAGATGCTAGACTTGAAAACCTCTGAATGAACTAGAGGCTTCCAAGACTCGTTCCGAGGAAGAAACGTGTCCTGCAAAATCCAATCATACACACAAAAACTCACGAATTCAAACTTCAAACTCAAGAATTTTCGAATAGATTTCTAAAAATTAACGTACCGAAACGTAGGAGCAGGAAGGGATGACGGAGATGGAGTGAGAGGAGGCGTGTTCGAAAGCGGCGACGCAGAGATGAGAAGCTAAACCTAATCCTCGTTTGGAGGAAGGAACATAGGTATGGACCAGATCCATCACTTTACCGTTGTTTCTCATCTTGTACTCTATGTAAGCTTCGTGATCCTCCGTCTCGAATCTCCGTTTCCCTTCGTTCCACACTATCTTCGGTGTCTCCGTCGCCATCTTCGTCTCCGATGTCGCCGCCGCCGTGTTCGTCATATGTTGTATCCCAAAACCGTAAAAATAAATGAAAAGCGAAGGATAATAGTAGTTTGGGGCTTTTGGGCTTAAATCTGATTCTTCTCATCTTTTATGGGCCTTTAATGGGCCTGATTTTGGGTATTTGATAGGCGGCACAACTCACACACGTAACCCAATGCTATAAAATATTTCATTACCTCCTAAACCCACGAGTTCGTCGTTCGTTGGTCTTTTCTAAAGTCTAAAACCCCCATCACTGTTAATTCTCTAAAGATTCGTTATGAACCAATCACAACTCGACATGGAGAACGCCAACGAGGGTAAGCAAAATCAGTCCATGTGTTTCAGTTTTTTTTGCTTTCGGCTCATCATCATTAGGGTCTTTTGTATATTCTTTGTGGCCGTAATTAACCTAACTGATTGTTTTGTTGCTGGTGAATAATATATTATATGCTAACGTCTGTGTTACGTTATGTTTGTTTTCTTAATTTTCAGATTTGGTTGCTATAGCTGAAAGAATGGCAACTGTGAAGCATAAGATTCTGGTATGCTCTTGCAAAGGAGGGGTTGGTAAAAGCACTTTCTCAGCTCAGCTTTCGTATGCCCTGGCAGACATGGACTATCAAGTAGGTCTCATGGATACAGATATATGCGGGCCAAGCATCCCTAAAATCTTGGTTAGGCCTTGAAGCGCATGACATTCACAAGAGCAACTTTGGATGGTCTCCTGCTTATGTGGATGAAAACCTCTCTGCCATGTCCATAGGTCTCATTGTCTCCCTCTCCGACACTGATAAGCCTGCCATCTGGAGAGGTCCACGCAAGAACAGTCTCATCAAACAGTTTTTAAAAGACGTTTACTGGGGAGAGCTCGATTTCCTTGTCGTTGATACCCCACCAGGAACCTCAGACGAAAACATCACCACCATCCAGAGCCTTGAACACACGGGGATCGACGGTGCTATCATTGTCACCACCCCTCAGGAAGTCTCCATGATTGATGTCAGAAAAGGAGTCAACTTTCTTGCAAAAGTTGGTGTCCCTGTCCTAGGAGTGGTAGAGAACATGAGTGGTTTATCTCAACGGTTGACGGATTTCAAGTTCATGAAGCTGGCAACTGAGACCGGCTCCTCCATCGACGTCACCCAAGACATGATCTCGTGCATAAGAGAGAGTGCTCCAGAGCTTCTCGATGTTTTGGCTTGCAGCCAAGTGTTTGACACCAGCAGAGGCGGTGCAGAGAGAATGTGTCAGGAAATGGGAGTACCGTTTCTTGGGAAAGTTCCTTTGGATCCACAGCTTTGCAGAGCAGCTGAACAAGGCAAGTCATGCTTTGAGGATAACAAGTGTTCTGTTAGCGCACCCGCCCTTAAGAGCATTATACACAAAGTCGTTGCTTCAATAAAGATGAAGGAAAGCCTTAGTGGAGAAGGAGAAGAAACCCCCTGTACAAGTGATTTGGTGGAGAGAAGGTGCAGACCCTGTGCATTAGATTTTTTTTTTTTTTGATATATAACTAAATTATTCGATAATAATAATACAAAAAGTTCAATGCAACTTGCAAACAAACGTATATTACAAAGCAAAACTCTCAATCTCTCATGGTGCATAACTAACAAACGACATGTCTATAAATAAAACAACAATTCTAGTTTTGAACTAAACCATCACTCTTCTCATGCTATTGAGCTTACAAGGGAGTTACGTGCGCAGTCTCGTCCAAGAAGAGGCACCCGAATACATAGTTGAAAAAATCTCCGCCTTTAACAATGCCTTTTCCATCCATGGTCTCCATGTCGTATTTGCAAGCCCGCATGCAATCAGGACAATATGTAACCTGCGTACCATAAACAATCATTAATAAGAGAACTTGCAATTTTCCAAGAGTTTGTTCTGAATCAAACAATTATATGTCAGGTAATTTAAGTGACAAACCTCCAAGATTTTTGGCTCGAATGAGCTATCGAGCATTACATCTACTCCGTAAATGGCTCTGGATTTTGGGGATTGCATCTCTGGATGCGTGAGAGCTGCCGCCTCAAACACTTCCCGTATCACTTGCTTCACCTTCTCATGGATATTCATCCATTTAACTATTGAGAGTTGAATTGTGTTATTGATATAATGTAAGTACAGAAAGATATATATACATAAAGGAAACCCAATTGCCGTGTATACCGTTATGTTCTTGTTCAAATTCTCTCACAAACTCTGCTGTGGGTTTGTGATTCAACTTCCGACCACCATAGTTCTGCAAACGCATAAGAGAAAAGACATCGGAAAAAAACCCGAGTTCTTGTTATATATGATGTTGCAATCTTTATCAGAATTGAATCATTATGTAAAAAGAATGTTCTTAAGAAATACCATGACGGTGAAGTGAGTTTCATATTCAAAGAAACTGTGCTTTTCCAATGAATATGGGTTGTTAGACAACCTAACCTGAAATCAAACAAATAGGAATGGCCCATATGTTGTTTATTCAAAATGAGTAAATAAATAATCGCTTCAATTGGCTGTGATGAAGAGAAATAACATAAGCATTACCCAAAAAATCTCTGTTAGGTATATCTCCAGTGGGTCAATACTCCGCACTAGGACAATATATCGCAGATCAAACTTCTTCCCCTTGAACAAAGCAGGGTGCTCTATGTATTTCTGGCAGATCTTGGGACCGGTTTCCATCATGCGGATGATAGCAGATAAGTTATCTGTTATACTTGTGTCGATTGTCCGTGCCATATTCCAAGGTTTCAAGATCCACAAATTGTTCATCTGATCACGTTTGCGGACACAATAGTCCCCAATAAACTGAGACAACTGAGTTTCAAGATTATAAGTAGGCTGTAACCATTTTGGAGACCCACAACCCTGTAAAGCAAGATTGAGATTTGATTAACATATTACTAACGTTGCTATGATAATCTAAGAGCATAATTTGCTGAATTTACCATTTGAATAGTCTCTGCAAGATGATGCTTCATAACAAGACACGCCTCAAAGGGAAACTGATTTATGTATTGGTCATCTGTTATTCCCACCTCTTTTTTGAGCTCCTCATCCACCTGTACACTCGTCCATAATATGTCTGCATCTTTTGGTTCATTTGCTGCAAGCAGGCAGGCGACACAACTCAGCAAACACAAAAAAAAAGCCTGATTCGTCTAATGCATGAAACGCTTTTCTAATGTTAAACTGAATCTACTCCCTATCTATAAAACAAAAGATATTTACAAAAGTTGAAACAATTGTGGTAAGTTAAAAGTTGCATTGTTTATCCATCCAATAAGGAGTTCCTAAATGAGAACTAAGAAAATATTATGAAAACTGGATCAAATCACTTACTGATCACAAATTCTGGGCGTGTCAGAAATTCCTCAACCTGAGGTAGATCCGTGTATACCAGTAAAGGAGACCCATCACTATGCCGTATGCTTCGGGAAATTGAAGGGTTGGAAGTTAACGAATCAAAAGCTTTAGCATGCAGTTTCTGTTGGTATTTCTCAAACTCCTAGGAAATCAATAGCAGAGAACCTGTTAATTAACAAAAATCTTGGTAGCAAATAAGAGAACGGGAAGTTTGTTAATGAAGAGAAAGCTAAAGTGGACACCGAGGAAGTACATGAATAAAATAGTTCTCAGGAGTTTGAAACCAGGCTGTGAGCCTGGCAGACCGCTGTTTGTCCTCTCCAATGCCAGATAGAAAATCACGAGTGCACTCATCACCTTTTTGAAGACTTTTTATAGGCCACATTACCGAATAGCTGGAACATACAAAACCAAATAAACATAAGCATATGTCCGAGACATAAAAAGTAACATTGTCGAAAATATTTGCATACATGACATGTGAGCCCTGATCAAGAATCCCATGTCAATCCACCTTACACTTTCAAACTATACCACATAATATGTGTTTACTTACAGCACACATGATATGAATTCAAGAAGTACATGGAGCAGTGCAGGAAAATTTCTACCTCACAGCAGACTCTAGTTTCCCAGAAGGCATGAAAAGGAAAGGAGCCACTTTGAAATTCGGTTCATCGCTATGCCTCAAAGCTGAACCCAATTCATCCATCACATACCTGCAAAAGTGATATCATTGCGCCACTCACACTCATCAACATCCAAAAATGAAGTGCCTAAGAACCATATACAAGACTGTCCATGAACTCTTCTTTTTAACCTTTTAAGATGTACATCAAATGTTCATTCCCAATAATATAAAGGCACACATAAAGAGACCTTTTCCAATCAAACAAATGCTAGGATTAGGGGTGAGAATACAATTCAAAAAGTGAAAATGATCATTCTGATAATCTGATATATAAAGAGTGGTAAATCCTACAGCTTTCAGTGATTGGACTAGACTCGTCACGAATATCACTAAATAAATCTTGCTTTAAATTCCATCCTGTATTTTGTAACTTATCTACTTATATGAAAAATGTTATTAAAAGGTAAATGCAACCAGCCGTTTATTATATCAAACAAATCCACTGCACTAATTCTAATATAGCAAACAAAGAGAAAAATTGCATACCACAAAGAACTTTCATCAAGCTTTTCCTCATCCGCAAGGCGATAATTCATTGCATACAACCACATTGCAGCAAGAACACGGTCAACAAGAGTATCCTCAGGATTTGGCTCAGGAATACGTGGTTGGAGCATTGCATCAATAACAAGCTTTCCATTTTCAAGTATTTTAGCTGTATCAACGCCATTTAACAAAGAAAGTTTTGACAGAGCTTCAAGAATCTCTAGAGAATTGTCTCCAAGAGGTCCAGGTATGTCAACCTACAAACAAGAAGTAGCATGTGAGCACATCTCTGCATACATATACTTTAGTTAACATTGTATGGTAACCTCAATTTGTATATGAATACATAAGGAAAACTGCAACAATTACTTCTAAGGAAGAGAGAGAAGGGAAGAGCTGCAAGACTTCAAATAGTTCTCCAACCGAATTCTGATCCAATGGGTTTCCACGGATATTTAAATGTGATAGTTTTGGCATCTCGTGCACATGAAATGCCTGAAAATGAAGAAAGTTATAAAGGCACACAAATCAGATACTTAAATATTAGAGGTCTATAAGATGCAAAATGGAGATATATATGTTCGTTGTTAATTCAGTCAATAAACTGCACACCCTGCCTCTCTAAAGATAGTAAGGGGAAAAAAACTGGCCTTATTGACTAGATTGTGTATTGACCGGTTTGAAAGGTCAAGTGAGGTGACATTGCACAAGGGTTGGTCTTGCTGAACACAACCAGGATTATCCTTCCCAAAAATATCTCCACAGAAACCAAGTGCCCAT
Source organism: Camelina laxa (assembly GCA_024034495.1). Taxonomy (NCBI): domain Eukaryota; kingdom Viridiplantae; phylum Streptophyta; class Magnoliopsida; order Brassicales; family Brassicaceae; genus Camelina; species Camelina laxa. The sequence continues at coordinate 4,576,075 of CM043883.1, forward strand.
AACCCATAATTAGGGGTAAAACACGAGTTATAGATTTCAAGACTCGGACAGCCTTGCAGCATTTCGTCAGCCATCTGACGTTCACTGAAAAGCAAATTAAATACATGAGAATTCAATATTATCCCCACGCATCCATATGTTTAGTAAGTGCATGTTTACCTCTTCTGCAGAACAGGATTGTCATTCAGCCACAAAGCCTTCAGATTCTTAAACTTCGTAACCTCTTGTATAACCACATCCGCACTCTCGATTTTGTTCCCGATAAGACTTAGCGCCACTAAATCCTACCAAAACATTTCGCAGCAACACAATGAAGAAGCCTTAGAATACAGCATCTACAAGGAATTCACGCATAATAAATATTGTTCAAGTTTTCTATGCAAGTCTAATAAAGATGTAAAGACATGCCTGAAATTGACTAGGCAAATGCAGGGAGAGCAATGAGTCATCAACAATTCCAAGACTCTCCAACTCCAACCATCTTAGAGAGTCATATCCTTTATCTGCAGCATAACGTATTTCATTGTCTATAATCTGATCAACAGAGAGTTCCTCAGAAACTTCTTCTTCTTCTCCAGCCTCTACATCAATGTCAACACTCATCAAAGAAGCCATCCTCTCAGCCAATCCCGGAACTTCCTTAAGCTGAAGTAAACAAAAGAACTCTAATTAGACTCTTAGTTCAACAAATTAGTTTCGGAATTGTGTAAAGAGAGAGTGAGAGAGTGGCGTTAGTTAGTTACCTGCTTACAGGCATCGGGAAGGCGAAAAGTCCAGGCGTGATCGACAAGGAAGACGTCAGAGTCTTTAGGCATAGAATCGGAAGTGAGGAGAAGCCTCCGTCGCCTATCATCATCGGAGGATTCGATTTGGAAGTAAGCGCCGCCGTCTAAAGTATCGGAAGCAAGCTTCTGGAAAAGGCGTGGGTAAAGCTTCGGCGGCAAACCCGAAGCCGCCAATAGTATCCCATGTACCTTTACGAAATCGTCGTAGCTCTCGATTTTGCTCATTCTCCTCTCTCTCTCTCTCTCTCTGAGGGTTTTAGCTGCGTTCGGCGACAGAAACAACAAGAAGAAGTGGGAGTGTTTGATAGGGTTAATTTTCAAAAGTAGTTTTACAAAAAAAAAAAAACAAAGAAAAGAGGTCCTACCGGGAGTCGAACCCAGGTCGCTGGATTCAAAGTCCAGAGTGCTAACCACTACACCATAGAACCTCGGATGCTTCGTCTAAGCAACTTAATTTATTTATATGTAAATGAACTCAACAAAATGGAAATAAAAGAGGAAAAAGAAAAGGAAACTTTGTAACTTTTAATCGTGACCGCTGAAACATTAGATGATGATCATATCTAAACCGTCAATTGATTCTATCGCTCATCTCTCTCTCTATAAATAATGCGACCCCTCTCGTCTGGAAACCTAAAAAAATCAAATTTGGTGACTTGAAGGATGGTTCACAAATTTCCAAGGGGATTGTCTCCGTTCTACGTCAGAATCTATCAGGTTGTTGATGATCCTACAACGGATTCAATCATCTCGTGGAGCAAAAGCTACGACAGTTTCATCATCTGGAACGTGAGAGAGTTTCGCAGAAAGATTATGCCGACATGTACTGTTGAATTTGGTAGAAGCTTCTCATGGTTTCTCTCCAAGCTTCGTTCTTATGGATTTAAAAGAGTTAACGGGCCTGGTCAGTTGGAGTTTGGAAACGAGTATTTTGTCGCAGATCAACCGGGGCTTTTGAAGTATATGATGAACGAAGCTTTTACGGCTAAACGTAATGCAAAGATAGCTAAAGCCAAAGCCAAGAGAGATCGAGTTCAAGTAGAGGGTCTCCTGAAACACTTACAAATTTGATCATCATAATAACTTCTTGTATAAGTTTACTTTAGTAGTAATGACTAATCATGCTTTGTATTATTGTATAACCGCTTTTTCTTTAATGTTTTGATCTATTTCCATTATGTATATTCAAAGTCCAATAACTTGTAAGGATTTATCTCTTTATGCCTAGTGTTTGATTCTCCTTTCATATACTTCTGATGATGGCTTCTCTTCTTAATAGTCTTACTCTGAACTCTGATTCATAACAACATGACATAGAAACTTACTAGAACAACTTTTTAGAAAATTGATTAGAAACATTATCCCCTGCATACACTAGAGATCTACTTTTAAGGATTCAAAATCTAGAAAGAGGAACAAAGTGGTGTTAAAACCATTCAAAACGGATCCCTTTAAACCCTAAGAGATAGTCTCTCTGCCTACTGCCAAAGTTATGCTAAATCGCTAGATGTATCCCATCTTTACTTCTTGTGAATACGGTTGCAAATCCATTGCGATTCTTCTCAGAACTGCCTCGGTTTGATGAACCTGGCACTGAAACAACAGCAGCCGCGGTAGAAGAGGAAGATGATGTTCCGTTAGTTGGTTTGGTGGACTCTGGATGATTTCTCGTCAGGAAAGTTTCGTTCTTGTGAACCTTCCAGCTCTCTGAGTTGCTGCTGCTGCTGCATACACCGTTTGCAGCCATTGGAATACTCGGTGTATCGGTTAAGAAATCTTCAAGTGTTGCAAGAGATTGCAGCTGTTTCCCAAGTGAAGCTATTGTTTTCTGACAATTCGCAAGTTTCCCTGCAGCTGTTTCTATGTCTTCCTACACAATATATAATCAAGTTTTAGTGGAAGAAAAGGTTTGTGATGAAAACACATAGACAAAGTTTGGAGACAGACCTGTTTGATCTTGGGTTCTATATTTTCACTCTTGATGGCGTTCTCTTGATGGAGAGAGACGACCTCTTCTTCAAGAACCTCACATTTTCTTCTAAGCTCATCTGAAGCAGACCTTTCCTTTCTCATGTCTTCTTCCAATGAATCAATGTTCGCGGCTTTAGTATTTACCTCTGCTTCCATAGCGATGATTTGAGATTCAACTTCTGCTTTTAGTTCGTTAACAAGTTTCATCTCCGTTTGTATTTCCTCCAGCTTCGTCTCAATTTCTTGCAGACAAACTTGAGATTCTTTATACTTATCTTTGATTATGTCAAAAGATATTTGCAACTCAGCTTTCTCAGCCTCCATCTTCTCCAACTTATCATACAGCTCCGTTTTATCACACGCAATAGCTTCGAGCTCAAATCTCAATGTGCCCTCCACTTCTCTTTTACATTTAACATCACTTTCGAGTTCATCTTTCTCTGCTTCCAACTTCTCTAACTTCTCTTCAAGTTGCTTAATTCGGCAAGTCAATACTTCTATTTCAGCAGCCAACGAGTTCTCTAAGTGAGCAACAGCCTCTTCTCTATTATTTTTAACTTCACTTTCGAGCTCATTTTTCTCTGCTTCTATCTTCTCCAACTTCTCTTCAAGTTCCTTAGTTCGAGAAGTCAATACTTCTATTTCAGCAGTCAACAAGTTCTCTACGTGAACAAAAGCCTCTTCTCTGTTACATTTAACTTCACTTTCGAGCTCATTTTTCTCCGCTTCTAACTTCTTCACTTTCTCTTCAAGTTCCTTAGTTTGAGAAGTCAATACTTCTATTTCAGCAGCCAACGAGTTCTCTGAGTGAACAACAGCCTCTTCTGTTACTGATCCAGGTCCACTCTTACCGTTCTCATCTGGTGTCTCAGGTAAGGCTACAAGACGTTCCATCTCAAGAAAATCACCCATGAGATCAAGTTCAATGGAAGAGGAAGTTCCCTGAAGGCTTCTCTTTTCAATCAATGTGGATGATGCCCATGAATCAGAGCAACTTACATCCATTCTCTCCCCTCCATCAGAATGACTATCTGTAGATCGATGATCGTTAAACGAAGCTGATGATTTAGCCAACATACGAAGCTTCCTGCACTCAGCCTCCAGTTTCGCCACTTTCCTAATGCTATCTAACTGCTGCTTGCTTGCGGTTTCAGCTGCCTGCGTGCTTAAATCCCTCTCAATCGTTCTGATCTCTAGCTCTTCGCATCGTGCAAGAAGCTCATGTCGCAGCACCACGTTTTCTTTCGCCACGGATTCCGCCATTTGGCTAAGTTCCTCAGACTTGGTTGCAGCTTCAAGAATCTGGTTCTCAAGGCTGGTTTTAGACGACTGAAACTCCTTGGTTCCCTCGTTCACAGCTTCTTGAATCATATGCTCTTGTTCATCTCTTGCTTGCCTTAACTGTCTAACACACTCCTTTAAAGCTCCATCAAGATGGCTTACTCTATCTTCCAACACTCTAGTCTTATCATCAGCAGCCTCAAGCTTCTCCTTCAACTCAACCACTTCATTCTCAGCTTTCTCCCACCCTTCACAATAGCATATTTTCACTAAGATAGAAAAACTTACAGAATCATATTACCAAAATGTAGAAAAAAAGAGATCTTTACCAGCAACAGCTTCTTCAGCGACTTTGACATGCTGCTTCACCAGATCATCTTTAGCACTTACATTAGCAAGAGCAGCGGAAAGTTTCTCAGTCAAGGTCCTTATGCTATCTTTCAAATCCTCATTTTCAGTTTCTTCTTCCAAAGAAACTGTTGATGATTGTATCTCATCATCATGAGACTCCATTGTGCTCTCAGGCTTGAGAAAAACATCATTCATGATAATAATCTTTTAGACACAAAAAAAAGAACATAACATCAAGAAAAAAAAAGAGAACCAAGTTCTGTGCTTATCTTACATGAATTTGAGAATCCTTCTCAGATAGTGAAGACAGTGACTCTGATTCACCAAAGCTTCTCTCAGATGACTCTCTCTTCCGTTTCTCCATTTCTAGTTCCCAATATCACAACAGTATACTGATGAATCAGCACATAACAACACTAGCTAGTATCAGGATCTGAAAAAGACAGAGAGAGAGAGAGAGAGAGAGAGAGAGAGAGAGAGAGAGAGAGAGCATAAACATTGGATTCTTTGAAAAAATGCTGAAAGTTACATAAACAAACAAAGTCAAAGAAGAACAAACTTAAAGATGAAGAAAACTGAGACCAATCACAAAACATGCAAGATAAGAGAAAAATCTTGAATAACCCCAATCATTTAACACACACTAAAGTATTAGAAAACTGATTTTGTCTTTATCATAACAAATGTGCATTTGTTGGTTCCAGATGTCCGTTTCCATAATCAAAAACAAACAAAAAACAACGGGAGAGAAAAAAAGAAGCTAAAAGACAAAAGTAAGAAGAAAGCTCAAAAATTTAAAATTCGAAACTCAAATGCTTCATTCATTTATCAAAAAATGGAACAATGAGTTTTGAAATCTACCAAATCCAAGAGTAATACAACAGTGTTGAGTAAGTAAAGTCTTAATCTTTCTTCAAACAAACCTCCAATAAACAAGGTTGAGAGGTCAAACATAAAAAAAAAATCCAAACTTTGGTACATTTGAGAAACACCAAAGGTGTGGTTTAAGGAGAGATGAAGAAGTAAGAACAGAGGAAGAGAATATTATGAATTTTAAATACCTTTTTGTCTGGTATCTGAAGAACTTTGAGATCCGAAAATGCCCCAGTGAAAAACAAAATAAGAATCAGCGATTAAACAAACAAAAGAAGAAAGCTTTCTTCTTCTTCTGCTGTGTCTGGAAACACTACTACGATTAATAACAGCGACAAGGCAGAGAGAGAGAGAGAGAGAGAAAGAGGGATAGAGAATTCTCTTTATCTTGTTTTTTGCTATTTTCAATTTTCTAATTTTTTTTTTTAAACAATTATTTTTTCTTTAATTCAAAAGATAGAAAGAGAGAGAGAGCATGTGATATTCTGTATGTGGAGCTGTGAACTCAAACATTTAAAACTTTTCAGCTTTTATTTCTTTTATTTTTATATTGGAATTTCTGTTACTATAATAATACAAATGCAAAACGTATTTTTCGTAAATTTGAATTGTTGTTGACATTAAGAAACCTATGTATAAACTTGCATACACAATTCCCGCCCGTGAATATACATTATTGACAATAATTTAGGAAAAAATTAATTACGAAAGCAGCTTTTGAATATAAGGATGTTGTTGTAATAGTTTTAAGTAGTACTACAATAACATCCTTAAATTCATATAACTTGTGGCAATTGTGATGCCTAATTCCTCCCTTGAGGAGAGATCCTTCCTCTTCTATATCTCAAATGGAAGAGCGTATGCCTATCTTTTTAGGAAATACTTTAAGAAAGCCCCTCTAGAAGTAGGCATATGGCTTTTACAACTAATTAAGGATTTTGCTTCCTCTCCTCTTCAATTGTATCTTTTAGACGGCATAGTAATGGCAATTGAAGCTCTGTGCAATACAACACCTTCTCCAAGTGTTCTTTCAGGTTCTTGGTTTTCAAGACTGTCGTCTTGTCCAGCGTGTGACCACCCTTTCCAGGGATCTTTGGTGCACGCACGGAACCCAAACACCGATTTCGTTCTTTTGCAACGTCTGCGACAATGGTTATCATGGTGGCTAACTATGTGGCAGTGGTCAGTCATCCTTCACCATGAGCGGTCTCACTATGTGCGACAACTCTCTACCTTTAGGACTTGTTGTCCTTTTTATGTATCTTATCACTTTTATGGTTTCAAGTCAAGCTTTAAAGTTTGTGTTATGTTCTTTTTAAAATCGTTATTTATAGGTTATCTTATCCTCCAGTCTAAGATTATTGGTGTATTTGGCTCTTTCTTAAAAGAAGCTTGTAAACTTTTAATCTAATCTAATGGAGTTTTTGAAGGTAAAAAAAAAAAAAAAGTAACGGAACGGAAAAGGTTATTTTAATAATAATGGGACTCTTTTTCTAAAAGAGGCTCTCTCTCACGCGTCTCGTTGACGCTGGTCATTCTCATTCATTGAGAGTTTCTTCTCACTCCTCACTGACAAAATCAGTGAGATCACACAATTTATCCGACGGCTTAGATTAAATCTCTTCGGCTTCCTACTTTATTTGTTTTTTTCCCTCTTTTGAATACATTTAACAGTATTAATCTCAATATCTTACTTAATTGTTGGGTAGTTGGTAAGATTACTTTATTTTCACTTCAAATTTCAATTAATAGCCTCTTTCCTCTTGTCGTTTATCTCGAGTCCCGAAAGATATACAACTAAACTAAAACTATTATACTACTATCTGTAATCTGTACTGGCTTAATTACAGAGATTAATTATGACTTGGTTTGATAAAAAAGGCCCATTAAGTTGTAAAGACTTTGGTCCCAAAGCCTCCTAAAAGATTGTTGGAGACACAGTTGTAAAAGAGAAACAAGTTTTGTGCAACTGCTGTGTCTTTCGAACACAAAGTAGAGGAAGAGGAATAAAGAAGAAGAAAAGTTTAGGCATATAACTTGGTGAGATCTTCTGAGAATTCCCTCCTAATTACATCTCTTTTAAGCTTTAGTGCTGCTGTGACTAATCCCGACTCTGGCGTCCATGGAGATCCCAACAATTTGATCTTTGCTGGTATCTCAAACTTCTCCAATCTCGATTGTTTACCCGACTGCAAAACACACATATTATATATTAATAAAAGGAACTACCCGAGGGGGGGACTCAAATCGCTGGGTAGCAATGAACATACCTTGACAAGAGACGCATACACTTCTTTCACGGCTTCTTCTTTCGTGCACAGTTCGTCGAAGTTGGCAAAGTCTACTCCTTGCTTTGAAGCCCAACCTTCAAGTGTTTGTTGGGATGCGACCACAAGGGCCACACAGTAACTGTAGAATGAATCAGCATGAACCATTATGTTTTCAACATATGGACTTATACTTAGAGCAGCTTCCACCTGCGAAAAAAAAGGAGTCTGTTAATAAACTTATCTGGAGAATTGAGTGAAAGATGAAATAAAAAAGAAGTTTCGGTTTTGAGAAGACTATACTTTGCCCAAGGAGACATATTCTCCATGCTGAAGTTTAACAATATCCTTTTTACGGTCTATTATCTCGAGACAACCATCAGGGTGAAATCGCCCTATGTCTCCTGTATAGAACCACCTCATCCCCTTTTCATCAACCTTTGAACATCCAAGTGTATAAAACAGTTAAGAGGAAAAGCCAAACCAACCAATTCCTCAACATTGCCAAAACTAATAATGTTGATTGCTACCTTGTACACTTCTTCTGTTTTCTCCTCATTTTTGAAATACCCAAGCGTGATATTTGAGCCACCAATTACAATTTCACCACGGGGCATCGGCTTGTCGTTGGTTAGATACCCGCCTTCCGGCCAGTCTACTAGCTGAAACAAGATATAAGCATCTATGATCATAGGAGACTACGGCATGCAAATTTATAAAGGACTAAAAGCTAACATAGAATTAAGAGTGGACATATCAGGTAAAGAGATTACCTTTACAAAGGAGCAAGGAAGTGGAGCACCCACCCGGCCAACGGATGTGTCATCGAACTCAGAGAAGGTTCCACCAGCACAAGTCTCTGTGAGCCCATATCCCTGGCCGATTGGAGCCCTGAGGAAGATCAGAGTGTTAGATCAAAGAAACGGCAAAGGAACAAAAACATAAATATGGCCACCCGTAGATTGGAGATCAGTGAGCGTCATGGAGATATTCAAGGATGCTTTTACCCAACACATATGTTAATGAATCTCTGAGTGTCACCAGAAAGAGGGGCACCACCAGAGAGCAAATAGCGGATTTGACCTCCCAAGACCGCACGGATTTTACCAAACACAAGCAGATCCCATAGAAGTTTTTCCAATCCCCAGGCTCCAAACCAACTTCCATTGATTGCAGATAATCGCCGAGCATATGCAAAGTCAAACAATTTTTTCGACAATCCACCCTTTGCGTCAACCTGATGATCATAAATAGTCGGTGGTTATTTAACTATAAGGTTATACTCATAAGAGGATGGAGACAATTTAGCGCATCTTGGTTGCTGGGAGATGGCTGGTATCATCTAAACAACTAGTAGAGCAAAAGCCACGAAGAGGATAACCAGCCAAATAATTTGGATGTGTATCTAACATGCACGAACCTTTTTGCGGACACCATCCCGGACACGATCAAGAATGGCTGGAACAGCTGTCATTATAGTGGGCTTAAGTGCAGTGACATCTCCTTTGGTACCCTTTTTTATCTTGTTTGAAGTATCCGTAAGGGTCAAGGGAGAACCATATCCAATAGCACTCCCAATAGTAGCCATTACGCTCTACAACAATGATTTCAGGCCGTATTAATATTCTCTGAAAGTGAATAAATCATTGGACAATAAAGTTCGGAGATACCTCAGCTGCTAACTCAAGGATGTGAGCCAAAGGTAAATATGCCATATATATATCCTTCTTTCCAAGGTCTGGAACAATTGTCATCACTGCTGAAACTGTAGCTAGGACATTACCATGTGTCATCATAACACCCTACACAGTTTGGGAAGTGGGAAAATCAGTATGAGTAAATTTTTGCACAATCAGTTACAAATAACTGATACGACAATTTTGAGACCCATAGGAAGAAATCTTATTCTGAAACAACAGATGGGAAAGTATATTTTGTTCGAAAACCTTCTAACCTTGGGAAGTCCAGTGCTTCCACTGGTGTACATTATAACAGCAACATCTGCTGAGAGGGGAAAGTTCGGATCCACAGGGTTTTCGTGCCCAAGTTTCTTCACATCAGCAAATGAAGTTGCCGTCCAATTACTGTTCACATCAGATGGGAACTCATCATCCATACAAATCACACGTTTCACAGTTTCAAGCTGGTGGCCTATCTCCATGAGCTTTTTCAGTTCTTTGTTACCACATATTACAGTTGTGACCTCTGTCTGGAAAGTAAAAGAAAGGAGATCATGAACATATGAAAAGGAAAGCCTACACAAATATGAAAATTCTTAACCACAGGATAACATAAAGCTCATTCTAGCCTACGTGAATATCATAATCATACCGTACTGTATGTATAAGACGCCATATTAAGAGAAAGCAGAGAAGAGAAGCAATGGGTACCTCATTCAACGAGTGACAAAGAGCTTCCTCTCCCAAAGATGAATAGATAGTTACCACAGTGACGTTGCGCCTGAAGCAACCCTGAAACATTGAATCACACAGAATATTTCATACCTCTGTACCAACAGTGCCTTCGGATTGAGACAGAGAAAACAGGAAACAAAAAAATGGGAAATCACCTGTAGGGAAATGAACCACTCTTCTCTAGTATCTGCAAAAATGGCGACACGTTCTCCCGTCTTGTGTCCAATCTGAACAAGCCCAGAGGCGAAATCACAGACAGCTTCGAGTGTCTTGGCAAAAGTGAGCCACTCGTAGTCGCCCAAATGAAGTTTCTCAAACGTTTTACCATCCTCACTAGTCTCAATCTCTCTAGAGATCAGCTTCCGGGTGCCAAGGAAAAACTGGTCGCTGTGAGCATTACAGGATATCTCAAAGAGCTGCGGAAGCGTTGAGATATCTTCCCAATGGGAAGTAACAGGATCAGCAAACCTATGATTCCTAATGGCGTAACCTTGTTCACCACCAACATCAACAACAACACCTCTTTTCTTATTTTTCTTAGATTTCTGAACCAGAAGCGTTAAAGCCAAAGGCACAATAACACCAGCTGCATAAGGAATCATCTCTCACTAAACCCACCAAACAAAGATGAACACCTGAAACCAAAACCCCATCGCAATTGAACAACGTTATTAACATAAGTCAATTTCACTAAAAACCAACTCTAAAATACACGCGGTAGCTGTAGTATTACAGAGAAGAGCTACACGAAATAGACTCAAGTAAAATCACATTCGCTAAGTAGAGCTCATTCGAGAACTAAGTGTGTATAACTACATTTCGTTTGATCCGCGACAAAAATCAAGTTCAAGTTTCAAAAGATCTGAGAAAACAAGGCGAGTGGTAGAACAAACTAATCAAGCCTTAAAAGGAGAGAACAACACACTTCCATGAAACAAACAAACATTCGAAGAATATAATCGGGAATGTGAAGCATAAGATAGAGAAGAAAGTGGAATATACCGTGATCGGAGCAAAACGAAACCGGAGAAGACGTCGGCGATAACAATTATAAGAAAATAAAATAAAATAATAATAAGAGCAGCGAGCGCGAGGCTCCAATTTAGAGAGAAGGAGGAGGACAGAGAAGAGTGAAGGGTATAATGGTCTTTTTCAGCGGAGACGTCGAGAGGACTGTGGAGGCGGAGAGATAGACGAAACGAAGAAATAAGAAAGAAAGAAAGAAAAACAAAATAAAAATAGTTTTTGAAAATTTTATTTTATTTAAAGGGAAGAAAAATAAATAAACCAACACACGTGGAGGGATCAGTCAGAAGATCTGGACCGTAGGATGTGTTTATGTTAGGTCATCAATCTGACGAAACGGCCATGCAAATAACCTCTTCCAGTTGGTACGCCAAATCTCATTGCACAAAACGCTCAATTCAGGTCAATTTCGCACCTAATTTCACAACCAATCTAACTGCCATTTTTGTGTTTGAACAAAACTTCCAACTTATGAATTTTTTGAGGGAAATTAGGAAGATTTTGGTTGGGTTTTAGACTTTTAGTTAGATACGTAAGAAAATCAATTGACCTAGCAAGTCGAGTAACAAAAAAAAGTGAACAACTTTTTTCTCTTTTGCTTTGGTGTGTGGGTCATCATCATCAACACTTTTTAACTTTAGACAATGGATTCGTTAATTATTTTGTACGAGGTCGTTTATAAACATAATTTAGGAACTCCGTTTGCTATATAGAGAAGGATCATCTTCTTAACAAGTTCTCTGTCTCCGACTTCTTCTGAGTCCCTGAAAAATTGAACAATTACATTAACAGCTTTTTAATCTGATACCAAAAAAAAAAACAGCTTTTTAATCAGACATCATTCTGATTTCTGATTAGAATTATTAGAAGCAAGGCTTTCTCTTAACTAAAGTTTTAAAAGCGAGGAGGCTTACAATGTTGTCGCCTGTGTCGGTCACTTCTGAAACTGATCCTTCTCCAGAAACTGAATTTCCTTTCTTTGAGTTTGCTGACATCATGAAACATGGGAGTCTTGATTAGATTTCAAATCCAAAAGCTATCAAGAAAATCTTAACAAATTTGAACTTTCTATTCACTTATGAGAAGATAATGTTCTCCATTCTATGGAAGACTAATTCATTGTGAAAGGTAGACATAGTTAAAGGAAGCCTCATGTGTTTATGCTTCAACCAGGATGGACTCAGAGACACTAACGAGTCGAATTCTCAAGTTGACAACTGAAGTAGTGTTATAATATTTGGCATATGAAAAGGGCAAAGCATAATTTTTGCAACATTTACCAGCTGGAGGATTCAATTTGGTTGGCAACTTTTTGTTCTGCTGTTTTGCTGTCGTTTTCTGCTTTCGGGCATTAGCCTTTGCAAGTGTATGACTAATTCCAGGGACGCTGCAGTAAGAAAAGTAGATTGATAATCATTCAAGATGACATGGGAAATGGGCGTAAACAACAAAATCAATGATATCCAGTGGAAGGAACAAAAGAACCATCAATCTTATAAGTTGATAAATGCAATCAGAGATTCAGGAGTTCAAAGAAATTTGGTTGATCTTAACCTACCAATTCTGAGAACCAAACGATTCCGTCTCCTTTCCCAATATTTCCTGGATAACGAAAATTCAAACAGAGATTGTTACCTATTGTACTGGTGTCAAGTTCATTTTAGGTTCCAAGGTAGTAGCACTTGAATCATGGATTACACATATAGCATTCCACGTACCTGTTGCTGCAAGGATTCATGGCTCAGGGTCTCCCAGCTCTCGCTATCCAAGCAAACCAATTCAACATCCCCATTATCGAAAATAATCTGCAACAAAGCAAAACAGAAGCCATGACACAGAGTGCAGCAGGAAGAAGGCAGAGAAGGGGCCAAAGCAAAAAGTTCGCAAAGATGTACGCTATTCGAGTTCTATACGACCACCTTCGACCATTACCAGCACATAGAATCAAGTGGTTATTTGAAGAAATAATACTAATGATCCCTTCATACTACGGAGTTTCAACCAAAGGAACTCAATAGAGCATGTTTAAAGTCTACATGAATACAGTGCCATCCGAATATAGCACAAAGGACAATTAAATGACAATACATATTGTCTTGTCAATCATCTCATCATATGCCAAGGATCTGCAGTGAAGAAATATTCCGCACTAAAAAAGTGTAGCATTTGATTAATAGTTTCTTACTGAATTAAGGCAACACTCATGGGGATGAATGGATCAAGAGTCATCAACGAAAAAGTAGAATAAGGACTTCGATGTCACATGCATACCTTATGAGAGTTGCTTTTAGAGTTAAACTTTTCAACAGTGCCGGGATAGAAACTGGAAAAAAAAGACAAAAAAATATTACAAGCTCCAACATATATGTGGTCGAGTATAAGAAATTTCTACCATCCATCTGCGGGAGAGAGTAATTTAATCCGCTGCCCAATGATTGCTTCGCCGTGGTTGCTGATATCCTGTGACAATTATTAACTGGTATCACAGGAAAATATAGATACTTACATAAAGATCTAACATATATAATGTAATTACCTTTAAAGCAGATACTACCCCGGAGTGTTTGGCAGATGTAATTTTATTGCTTACACTTGCGTCGATACTCTCCTTTGAACGAGTATTGTGTCTTTCTAGCTTCTTTATAGGAATTTCCGACTCAACTGTTCTCAAAGATTTGGAGTTACAAGAAATTTGTTCTCCCTGATGAGTTCGCTTCCTGCTACACCTCGTGTTGTTTTTGCTGGCTTCAGTTGAACCAGTAATCGAGGTTTCGATTTGATTGCCCAATAATGGAGGTAAAATTTTATCTTCCGAACCAACTGCTAGGCTATCTTCTTGACAGCTCCGATCATGCTTGAAGAGCTTTCAAGTATGCAGAAACAGGATCAGAAAAGTTAAGCAGGCAAAATGGTAGAAGGATACTAAAATGTTGCAGTGTGGATATACCAGGGAATTCTGTGATTGGAATATATGAACTACTCTCTCAATGAAACTTTGTTCCAAGGCATTTCGGGTACGAGACTTAGCCTTATTCTGCGGAGTGCATTCACGAAATCATAAATTTTTGTTCATGTCACAAGTAGAGTTTATTGACACAATGCAGGACTTGCCTGGTTATTCGTTATGCTAGTGAGTCTGTACAATGATGATGGCAGCAAAATTGACCGTGGGGTTTGTGGAGACGTGACCACAATACTATTTAACATGTTGGCAGCTGAGTAACCAATATCAGCTAGAATGTGCAGCCTCTGCAGTTCAAAGCATAAAATAATAAGGTATATGGATGAGAAAGAAGCATATGTATAATTCAGTACTATCACTCCACACTTACAGGCGTTTTACGAGAATCAACAGCATCCTCAGCTCTTTTAATTGCACGGAAGATACAAAACAAGAAAGGGGCGGTTTCCTTGATTGGATAACCATTATTGTTGATACTAAGTAACACCTGTAAGACCGAGAACAGAGGGCTGCCAGAGGAAATAAGTGAGAACAAAAATTCAAAATGAAACCAACCACCATAAATAGTAAGAACAAAGCAATTACCCACAAAAGCGAGCATATACATGCTCTTCCCTGCAGTCTTCTGAAGGGAACTCTGGGTCATGTGCAAGAACATGAATTAGGAACACTATCATGTAAGCTGGACTATCAGTGAGTGATTCTCCTTTATCTAAATCCCGACATGCTCGAGATTCTCTTGTAGCATTGTTGATGAATCCATTGATGTATCTAAATGACTGAACAAAAAGACAAGAAATTTCTCAGAGAACCTAAAGGACTGAAACAACTCACTCTGAGAGAGGAGTAAGAGAAAGTTACATCATTTTGCAGATCTCTGCATGGAGTAGACACAGAAAATGAAAAAGCACATGCATATCGACTGGGTATCATATGTTCGGTCACTAGCTTGTGCAATTTGGTGAGAAAAGTCTTGGTAATAAAGGCGTTGGAATCCTAGCAGATGACAAAAGTAAACTGTCAAAAAGACAATCATAAACCACGTAAATACAACTTTCTAAGCACAGATATCCAGTACATGAAATCAAAGGAAGCAATTTAAAGGCAGACTGCCCTCACTGCCGTTGCAAAGTTAACACTACAATAAACACCTTTCTTTCAGAAATAAATTACCATACACCTAAGCCTATACAATTAGAGCTATTTTTGGATACTTCTTATATGAAACTGCAAGGATGGATACTCTCATAAGTGACAAAAATGTAGGATGCAGTACGTAGCCACTGTAACAGACGACTCATGACTTACCATCACTTAACAAAGACAAATTGAAAAAAAGCAGTAGAAATTATTAGGATAATATTCAAGAATGTTTTCTCAATTGTTTGGTTGTTGTGCAAGATGGAAGTCACTTTACCTTTGCCATCAAAATGGTAAGACGGAAAATTTCAGGAGAAATATGAAGGTCCCATTTCCTTGAAAGCAATAGAACAGCTTTAGCAGCAGCCAGTCTAACATTAGCCCCTGTGTCATCGCTACAAATTTGAAGAGAAACTGATTATGGAATTGTGAAAGCTCATTAAAATGACGGCTTCATGTTAAGAGCCTGTACAACATGATTGATTTGCATAACTATCCAAAAGAATATACCATGACTTGATGCCAGCGTGTCCTTGTGATTTTAATGTTTTCTTCAAAATGTCTAGCAAGTCATCGATCTTCCTTACGACTTGACCATGACGAGGCAAGAAACTTTTCACAAGTGTTTTGAGCCCATATATCTGCCAAAGAAAACAAGTCAAAACTGAATATAGCTCATCCTTGTAAGCGGAATTTGAAAACTCCATTGCGCTTATCCCAAATCAAAATACTAAAAAGTTTTAAGGCTTTACACTCAAATCCTTCTATTGCTAACAAAGGTCTATAATGTGATTCACAATAATGTGATTCACATTTTCTATATGCGGCAGCATTATTCGTAAAAATTCTTGAGTAAAGCATGAAAGTGCTGAACTTCTTCCAAAGTACACAAATAACTGGCAAATGTTGAGCAGAAGCATTTACCAACAGTCACACTTGTTCTACTTTGGGTCTAATAGTAAAGTGAATATTCTCAGAAATTATAAATGGGAAGCAAAAGTGTTTCTTTCTCCACCACTTGCCTTAAGCTTGCAAGAGTTGCAACAACCAGAAGACTGATCACAAGGCAGTTGACTGTCAGGTGGTTCCGCCTATAGATATTAACATCAACAATTAGGAAATTTATCAGAAAACAGAGAATTAGCTGGATATCTCCATAATGAAGAATAGCACCTCTTGTCACTTACCTGAAAAACTTGGTATATGTAGCTGGTGATATCTTCATATATATTGTCATATGCCAAAACAGAATATTGCCCAACACACGCCAAAGACTGCAAAGTTGTTGGAATGTTCCGTCCAGCCAGCAAAGAATCCAGGAGCATCTGAGTAAAAGGAAGGCAAATCAATCAACGTGACAACACTCAGTTTTCTCTAAAAACGAAAACCATCACTTATTCAAAGGAAGTACTACGAAAGATATGTGCACACATTTAATATATTAATCTATGCTCCCCCTACATTGCTCTGAGCTATGTAAAGAGCAATAAATTTATACGCCAAGGATTTCCCCATGTTAGTTTCATAACATACACATAAATGTGGGGTAAAGGAAACTAACAAAAAAAAAAGGTTTTTGGCATAAAAAATAACCTCGCATAACTCGGAAAAGACATATTTATCAGATGATCCAGCCAATGAAGCAATGGCAGAAACCGCATATTTTGCCTGAGAACGAGTACCCTCAAGACACACCTTCTCCAGAACAGGGTAATAGGCACTGCAAAGGGAAACCAATGTCTAAAGTATGTCTAGTTCTCATTAATATATAAAATAGATATTTGTTGTCTATGTATGCTATTACATAAGCCAGATTTAAGAAGAACAATATATCTTGAACAAACTTACAGCATCTAATCAATCTGATAAAATGTATTTACTATTCAAACAAATTAGACTAGATGACGTGCCTATATCTAAAAAATTTGTATCATGAACCTTACGTGTATGTGCTCAATAATAGACTTCTTTAATTACTTTGCATCAGATAACTTCTATTAACTATGGAAGGAGTACACTATCAGAGTACAGAGCAAACAAGAGGTATAACAGTTTAAGCCTAACAATTCGCTAAGTTTATATATGAGCAAAACATATTTGCAGTACGGGGATAAATGGAACAGTGAGCGCTAATTGATTCAAATCCATTTAAATCAATTACCTTTTGCAAATTGTTTTATTTACTTTGTGTCTGGGTAAGAAAACAAAGTATAAAAATGCCACGTTAACAGATTTCTCTAGCAAGACTTTTGCTTTAGCAACACAGATTTTATAATTTTTCCTCCAACTAGAACAACGTCTTTAACATATATCAAATAGACCGAAACATACAAAAATGCCACATAATAATAAAAAATTAACCTAAAGCCATTATAAGTCAAATAGTGCAGAAGAGATTACCCGAAGTTGACAGATATATAAGGAGCTGCCTTTGATAAAACTACAGTTAGCTCGTCAGCAGCTGGATCATTCTCCTCTAGCAGCTTCAGAAACTGCTTTTCTGAACCTCTCAGGTAAGAAGGGAACATGTTGAGAATAACCTGATTCAGGCAATCAGTAACAATGTCTCATTTGCATATTCGAAGACGATGTAAGGCAAAATAGTAATGCATACTAAAAACGCTAATATACCTAAAAGAAAAGTTTAAAGGTTATAGAACAAAAGTTAACAAGGGACACCTAAAATGAACAAAGGATAGATATCAATTGGAACAAAAATAACTTAAATGAAAGGATAATAATCAGAGGATGCCAGCATCTTTCCTTACCAGAAGAAGTTTGATGGAAGCAGCCTCGAATTGTGTGTTAACAGAGGTGCTGCCACAAAGCTGATTCAAAAGACACTGAACATGCTCTGAGCTAAATATATTAGGCGAACATTTTGTAGAAAGTATGCGCAGGAACTCAAAAAGAGAATGTTTAGCACCGATCGTCTTGAGAAACTTCTCCTGAAAAATAAAAAGAAAGAACAATAATGAGAAAATGGTCACACGAAAGCGACTATTTATTTTCTTCATTCTGAATCCCAATGCATTTCCTGTGAAATATCTTGCTGATACTACTAAAATGATGCATCACTGAATAAGTCAAGAATGGAAAATAGTAGACATTCATGATATTGTAGATGTTTCACATAAAATGTTATGCATTGTGAAGAAATTGAACATAAAATTACACACTAGTAAATAATTTCTCTGATGCTCAGAAAAATTAGAACTTACTTTAATGATCTGGGCATTTGTGGATGACAGTTCATCCAGCAGTAAAGTTAAAGCATCAAAAATTGATGCATCCCTCATTTGGTCTAATTTTTGAAAGAAATCTTCTGCCTCAGAAGCATCTGAAAAGCAAGCTGAAAGCTTTACGAAGTAGCTCTTTTTCTTTCTTTGCGCTTCTTCTATATTGCCATCCTAGAGCAAGCATCAGTTTAATAAGAAATTGAGCAATGTAAGGTTTGTGACTCCCTCAGAATCCATCAAACAACAAAACTTCAGAGAAAAGTGTAAAACAGACCTTAGATGTCCTCCAGAGGGTTAGGCAATGCCGCAATTCATTTTGCAACCTGGAAACATACTGAGTGAATAACTAGAAAGACTTTTAACCTGCATTTGATGGTGAATTACTATGTCTACCTTCTCTTTTGAGATAAAATTGAATTGAGTGACTTCAAGTGGATATTAGTCATAATGGCAAAGCATTGGACCCAGTGCCGCATCCTCTCCTCAACTGGAAGAAGGCGAGGAAAAAGATCATCGGAAAGCACAAGCTCCAAATTTTGGGACCTAAATGATGCATAGAACTATATTAATTTTTCAGAAATGTTTAGAGAAAGAGAAAAAAAAAACAATTCAAAGATAGTATATTAGGGTACCTGAATTCTTCACAATTTTTATCGCAGCAAAGTAGCAAGATTTTGCATGGGATTTGCTCAAAATGTTCATTTATGGTCATGTCTCCTTCTGAACACTTGTCACAATAATCTTGATATACTTCTGTCAGCTTCTGCAGAGCCTTCTTCCTAACAGATATCTTTGTCAAACAAAAGCACAATATAAAATAAGGTGGTGAGTAATCTGAAAAAAAATAGATCCTTAGTCACACCTCATATACTGCAACTTAGAATACCTTCTTATCCCGAAGCCTCTCACTGGCTTCAGAAATCAGATTCAAAGGAACATACTTCATATTAAACTTCATAATATCACAAGCAACAACCAGAGCCTGTGTTCGAACTTTATCATCAAAATCTAATAGGCGTTCTTGGATAGCAGCTGACACATAAAAAATACGAATAGAGGACACCAGTTAGAAAATAGGCAGAAATGAAGAACCAATGCAAAAAGAGAAAGTAGTTTCGGAAATATTACTGAGAACTCCAGATGTTTTGTTTCCAGACGGATTCGCAAAGTAACACTGTTTGCCACATTTCAGTGCAGCCATTCTGACATCTGCAGATTTATCTGAGAATCTTCTCAAGAACTCTGCATAAAGATCTTGATATGTCTCTCCGTAAGTGCTAAGACAGTGCTTAGGCTGTGCAAAAATCCTTCCAGCTAAGTTAAGGGCTTTTATTCGCACATCGACCTGATCAGTCTGCAGACATAGAAATAACGACCCTGGTGAGTAGCCAAAAAAACTTGAACATGAATATAAACGCAAACTTAAAACAAAACAGGCTATACCTGCTTAAATAGCACACTTTAACCAATCTCATGGAAAAATTAGATCAAATGTTTATAAATACGCAAGTTTGTAATATGTACCAGTAGCTCTCGGGTCAATTTCGGGATAACTGCTAGCAGCATCTTGGGAGCAATTAAGGAGATCTTAAATATGATTTCGTGATAAGAATCTTTGAGATCGGTCTGGATGGAATCTTTCTCCAGAAAACATGATGTCAAAAAGCTGCAAATCAATGGCTCGAGCCTGTCGGTACAGCTTTCAATGAGAGAACTGGCAAGCTTACCAGAAGCAGAAGTTGTATCCTGTAAGCACACGAGAATCAAAACATCACCTAATCATTCTGAAAACCATAATCAATAGAGATAATCGTTGTACATCCATCCATACCTCTCCCTCCTTCACAAGATTTTCCAGAATAATAATGACAAAAGACGAATCTGCCTCTTCCTCCAGAATATCAATCATTATCGTTAAAATGTTGTTAAATAAACTTTGCTGTGTTTGCTGCGCGCTAGCCTTTCGCTGCTGCGTTCTACTATTTTTCTGGTTAATTAAACTCTGTTGATGCTCTCTGTAAATACAAGGGAAAAAACAACCATGTTATTGCAGTTCAACTACGAAATTATAAAATCACGGAATAAATCGTTTCATCTCTTACCCTACAATAGAGAAAAAAATGTTAAACATCTTGTGAGCTAAATCTTGGTCCTCGTCCAGCATTAGCAGACAACATTTCAATCGAGAGACTGTCTCCAAAATTTTAGCCCTCTTGGAGAAATAAGGGCTAACAGTATCAGATAGCTCAGAAAACTCAGCAAGAAAGAGATCGAAGATATCCTGAAATCAGGGTATGACATGTTAGTACGAGTAAGAACCATAAATGGGAAAGAAACAAAAAAAAAGTGATTATAGGGAAAGGAGTTAATGAGAATCGTAATACCTTGAGATACTCGTCTTCAAAAGGTTGCTTAGGTGCTAAAATCCGAAAAAGCTCGGAGACACAAATAGTGACCAAAAGACTCACGTCGTTATCACGACTTTTAAGAAGGCCATGCTTTATAATTGATTTCTTCAGAGGTCTTAACTCAACTTCTAGCAGTTTCAAACCTTTCTCCTTGTTGATGGCTGGAGGCTGGTCGATCTGTGACAGAGTGTTAGCAACTTCCTACAAAATTCACAAATAGAAAAAATATGACAGAGTCAGCGATTAGCTTCCCAGAGAAACAAAAAAAAAAAAAAATCGATTACAAAGATGCATAGGGAGAGATGCAGTTAACTCAAAAACCCTTGAGCAACAAGCTAAACCGCACGAGAGAGAGATGAAGAAATCGTAACAAACCCCAACTTAAATTCAAGGAATCAAGCTTTTACGGAGTGATTATATAAAAAGAATTGTAAACAGTGAAGAAATCAAAACCTAAAAGTGATGAAATCGAGTAAACTAAAAACAAAAACCCAGTAAAGTTGTGATTTCATAAGAATATGCTTAAGAGAAATAGAAATTACCCGTAATAACTTGACCAGAGAATCCTTATTGGGACGAGATAACTGAAGCAAACGAGAGCCCAGTTCGGAAACTATCTGCGTCGGCGTTTTCTCCATTCCGGTGTACCGCGCTACTTGAAATCGAAATCAATACAGAGAGGAAACGAAAAAAAGAAAAAAAACCCTAGAAACGCCACAGTGGAGTGAAGAAGAGAGAGGGAATCTGAAATCCAACGGCGAGTCTCCGGTGAAAACGGAGAGGGAAGCTTTGGGCGGGACTGACTGACTGACCCTTTTTTCCTTTCCCTTTTTTGTTCTTATTGCTCATCGGAGACACCACTGTATACACATGACGACAGACCAATAAAAAAAGGAAATTTATCTAATTGGGCCTACAGGCCCAAATTAAAATTACCAAAAAGCCTTAAAAACTAAATCAGAAGCTGCAGAAGGGTTATACAACTTGTTATCAAATTAGCCGTCTTAAAACGTCGTCGTCTCACCGTTTTGAAAAAAAAAACAAAATTCTGATGAAACCGGTTTCTCAATTGTTAAAGTCAGCATTTCTTTTATCTATAAGCCGATCGTTTTGAACCTCATAAAATTATATTTTTGTTAAACCTACTATAAAATCCTAAAACCAATCAGTGCTTAAACCTACAATGATCTGACATCTGATTAGCGTTTAACGATTATAATTTATGGAAGATAGGTAATAATGATTTACTCATATGTATTTTAGTTGATTTCTTAGTTTTATTATATTCCTATAACTCATTAGCTGCTGGTGTAGTAAAGCAAAGGGACAAACAACACCCATGTGCATGCTTAATACAACTACATATATACACTAAGTGGCAACACCACTTGACTGTGCAAATAGTAATCATTTTTGTTTATGGATTTATAATCTCTTGAATCACAATGTTTAAATAATTGAAACCCAAATCAGGATCATATAGCAATAATTAATGGTTGCTGTCAATAGGACAAGAGTTTCTCTAAATAAGATGCGTTTTTGACTTCTCTTTCCCCAATCTTTCAAACTAGTTTATGTCGTACATTTGCTTTGTGAAAGATTGGTTTATGTGTCACGAATCAATGAATAATGTCAGAAAATGACTTGCTCTTCACGAAGAGAGGTATGAAAACGAATTTATAAACAAACATTTCTTCAAAGGTTTATGTTTTTCTTTTGATTATGATTTTAAACAACCGAATTAATACCCGACCAGCTTTTGTTGTTCATTTATATATATCTTCATCATGGAAAAAACTTAAAAACATGTCCTATGAATTATTTTGCTTCTTGTTAGGATCTTCATCATGACATGACATAGACCAATTAATTGATTGCTAGTTACCCGATATGGTGTAAGAATCTATGTTACTGATCCAAGTAGATTAGCCTAATTAAGCATGATTTATAGGTTTCATATCTGGTTCACAACGAGCAGATGAGATTATTTTTTTTTTGTAATCTTTTCATCGAGCAGATGAGAATTATTATATTGAAAGAATGTTATAAATTTTGCAAGATAATGCATATATAAAGTTATATATACATATCATCTAAAACTTATACATATCATGAGGTGAAAAATAAAATTGATAGGGGAAACAATGTCTACCCCTTAGGTGTCCACTGAAGACTCCTACTTCCTACTTGCCTTAACATTTTACCCATGCAAGTAAGTCAAAAACTGTATTAATTGCTCACACTATGCAAAAAGGAGAACCAAAACTTGCTGCCTAATTCATTCAATATCTTGAATTTTGAAGATATCATTCATCTTTTGGCAAAGTTATTATTTCGATAAATAATTCTCACCTATCTTATTGTTCACATAAAGTGCGATCATCAATCGGTTGACTTTCTCTCGTGGTGTTTCACCAAGGCTACCGAAAACTCAATACATTGAATGGTCGTGGTATAAAACGTCCACGAAGGCACGAAGGCACGAAGTCGAGTGTCTAGTTAACTTTGGTTTCTACTTTCGCGTATGTAATTTTATAGTATAACATTTTACCATAGCTCAATCTGTATATTATGCATTCTCATATGAGATTTGTCAATCATCATAAAGAGTTCCGATAAAATTTATAATTCATGACCGATGTTTAATAACGTCGCCACTGTTTCAAAGAAAAAAATAGTGGGATGTCATGTCAATGAAAAAAATGTATTTTGATCGGACGGCAGTGATCTCCCCCACATCCTCGGATGTTATATACCACAAAACAAAAATATGTGTTGCTGCGTTTACTTAAAAATAATTAAAGCAATATATCATAATGTTTTCGATTAAACCATGACCAATTTTATTTTGTTAACAAAATAAAGATTGCGCATTTTAAAATCCTTTTTGATAATGTGCATTTAATTTTGTTATTTTCATGATATAAATAAAATTTAGCAGTACTAATATAAACACAGTCAAAAGTATATTTATTAACCAATGGAGTAGTCCATGTACATCAATATTTTGTTACCAGTTTTGGAAATTAAAACTTTTGACTCAACCATCATATAACATTGGAAATACTATTTTGTGATTTTACTCATCTTTATTTTTTTTTAACTTTTTATTTTTCGGAATTAAATTGCCAAACAAATAAATAATAGTTTTGTTTTTTTTTTTTTTGGGTTAAAAACATTTTTCTTATAATAATAAATAGAAACCTACGGAAGAGCAAAAACATTATTTTCATGGCTTGAGAGAGAGAGAGAGAGAGAGAAGAGAGAGACGTTTGAGATTGATGAACAGAAGAATAGAAATCGAAACAAATCACATGGAAGAAGAGCTCACTGCTACCGTTACCTTCTCCACTCTTCACCTTCATTAGGGTTTTCTTCTCTCCTTCTTCTTCGTCCTCTCTCTCCCTAATTTAGCTGCGCAGCTTTCGCTCTCTTTCTCCCCCCCCCCCAAATTCACACACACTTGTTAAAGCTTGTTACTTTTTTCGTGGGTTTTTCTCAATTCTTCGATCTGATATCGAAAGTTGCTGAATTTTTCTGAGTGAGAGAGATGGAGGAAGGAAGTTTGTTCAGATCTCTCTTAGCTATTATTCAGTGGTGGGGTTTCAACGTTACCGTCATCATCATGAACAAGTGGATCTTTCAGGTTTCTCTTTACCCCTTTTTAGGTTTTATTGTATATATTCTATTTGATCTGATCTATTTTTGTGGATTTTGTATTGTTTGATGTTTTGATTTGTTTTTTTACAATTTGATATTTGGTATTCAGCTTCATGGATTGGTGGTGATGTGATGATTTATGTTTTTTGTGAAATTTTTTGCAGAAACTGGATTTTAAGTTCCCACTATCGGTTTCATGTGTTCACTTCATATGTTCATCGATTGGAGCATACATCGTTATCAAAGTTCTCAAGCTTAAACCTTTGATTGTGGTTGATCCTGAAGATCGATGGAGGAGGATTTTTCCAATGTCTTTCGTCTTCTGTATTAACATTGTGTTGGGAAACGTCAGCCTTCGTTACATCCCGGTTTCGTTTATGCAGACCATTAAATCCTTTACTCCAGCAACCACAGGTTAGTTTTTGATATGGAATTTGTGATCTTTCTCTTTGTATGTTGTTGGATGTCAAGAGAGAATCTGATTGTTTTGTGTGTGTGTGTGTTTGAGCAGTTGTGTTACAGTGGCTGGTATGGAGGAAATACTTCGACTGGCGTATTTGGGCGTCTCTTGTGCCCATTGTTGGAGGAATTCTTCTTACCTCTGTTACTGAGCTTAGTTTTAACATGTTTGGATTCTGTGCTGCCTTGTTTGGATGTTTGGCTACTTCCACAAAGACCATTCTAGCCGAATCTCTTCTTCATGGTTACAAATTTGACAGGTCAGTGCTCTTCCTGGAGTCTCTCTGTTGACTTTCTTGCTTTGATATTATTCAGTTTTGGAACTTTAATATATATATGATCGGTGTTGATTCATGAAAACTGCACTTAGTTTCAAATATGAGTGACATTTTCTTTGTTATGTCTTTCTGGATTTGATGTGCAATCAATTTGCTTATGCTGCAATAGATATATTCATGTGATGGCATCTTAGTCCAAATTGAAAAAGCATTCACTTTGATTGATGTATCTCTATTCCTGTTTAAGAATCAATTATATCACCTTTTGAGAAGTAAACCTATGGAAGAAAGATTTAACTTTTTACTTTATTCTTTATTTAGCATAAACACCGTATACTATATGGCGCCTTTTGCCACCATGATTCTCGGGATACCAGCATTATTACTGGAAGGCAGCGGAATTATGAGTTGGTTTGAAGCACACCCAGATCCCTGGTCAGCCCTCATCATTATATTCAGCTCTGGTGTTTTAGCCTTCTGCCTCAACTTCTCCATCTTTTACGTCATTCACTCCACAACTGCAGTCACATTCAACGTAGCTGGAAACCTTAAGGTAACAAAGACAACCCTAGACCCGTAACTTAATTTTTCTTTCGGATTGCTCTGGATGTTCCAAACTAACTAAACTTACGTTTAATTCAATTTACTGGCAAAGCTAAGTTATTATCAGTTGGTACAAGAAATTGCATACCGGCCAGCTGAAGTTTCTTTGCATCTTTTGAACATGCTCCATATTCTATTATAGGTCTTATTCCTAGTTGTTGGCATGACTGCATCCATATAGTTTACTTTAAACAAGTTTACACTAAAGTATAAATTTCTCGAGGCAGATTTCTAGGGTCGTTGTCATCACCACCTTACTATTTTTTTGTGTTGCCTTGGACACTGTTAAACTCACTCCAATGGTTCTAATATGATTCTCAGGTTGCAGTGGCTGTATTGGTCTCATGGTTGATATTCCGTAACCCAATATCATATATGAATGCTGTTGGATGCGGAATTACGCTTGTGGGATGCACATTTTATGGATATGTGAGGCATATGCTTTCACAGCAGACACCAGGAACTCCTAGGACTCCTCGTACCCCAAGAAGCAAGATGGAATTACTTCCTCTTGTTAATAATGATAAACTCGAAGGCAAAGTCTGATCTTATCCTATCTGCAGCTCAGTTTAGTACTGATTAGTTCAGGGTGCTGCAGAAGAAAAACATTCACACCAGGGGTGTTGAATTTTTACTAAATATGCATTTTACTCAAAGAACCTTAATAGAGAAAAGTAACATTTTTTTTTTCCGTTTTTATTTGGGCTCGTAGAAAGATAATGGTTCCTACTATTTATATCTCTGTGAAATGTGGAATTTTTAATTTATCAAATACATTTTCAGAAACCTGGAGGAGAGCTACAACATTACTTGTTTTTTGTCTTCAAAAGTTTCCGTATATGCACTAATGTCAGACTCTACATAGCAAGTGTCGAGAGATTTATCGGCTAAGTTGACTCTGATCGAACATGTATAAAATAAAAACTATTCCTGAAGTGTGGAGCTGTTCTAATTTCTATACAAACTGCTTTATTGTTCATTTCCACTATATGTGTTGTGTTGGCCCAAGAATTCAATATCTTCTGAGGATAATTCCATTGACAGATAATGTCGAGCTTCTCTAGACCTGAATCAAGAAAAATAGAGGTTAAGTGAGAAATCAATCATACTCAAAACACTATGGTGAACCAACTGCTACTCACCTTCGCCGTCTGCCTTTCTCCATGGCTCCAGATAAGTTGGAGGGATCTGCTCTTGAAATCTGCCCTATGAATGAAGCATATTCATGGAAAGCTCTTCCTTTCAATGATCGCAGAGGGACTACTGACTCTAATACGCCCGAAAGGCGTGCCATTCGCCTACTGCATTCAGAAGAGAAAAAAAGGAAATCCCGTAATGAGAAAGAGAACAGTGGAAAACTGAGTCAGCAAGAAATTTACGTCGCAACAGATGAACACACTGGACATTATGTACTAATAATAATCATACGTCGGAAGAAACTTATTTACCATTCTTCATGTATTTCTGGTTTCATATCAAAGCAGCTTCCATTGCTCCATTTGTAATCCTGCCTTGACTCATCTACTGACAATCCTCTTCCTGTTACCATGGTAGCTGATGAAGTGGGGACGGATCCTGTTGTAGCAATTTGGTCTGTTAAAAAGCAAAACTCTTGCTGTGCCACAGTGGATGTCATCTGTTCAAGCATCTGACATAAACCAGACATATCAAGATCTCCAGAAGCGTTCATCATTGGCTCCAAAGCTCCCTAAAAAAGTAAATTCCACAAATTAAAAATGTTTGAGCTGAAAACTTTGAAAAGGGAGGAAGTTTAATACTCACAAGGTTCAGGCATCTAGAATGCGTTAGGTCAGATTCCGAAATTAGATTGGCTATCTGATGAGTGATATCAAGAACTTGTGGAGCTTCTACAGGTTCTGAATCCAAGTATGCCTTGAAATCAGCATGACTCGAACAGAGCTTTTTCCATGATTCTTGCACGGTATATCTAGAGGTATCAAGCTTCGGTTTCTGAGCTGTCTTGAATGTCTTACCAAAATCTATACGGCTGCATTCATCTGAAACTTGTTGCATCTTCTGGGAACTCCCTACACATTCCTTGAAACAGTCTTCCATCACTATCGCATCAGAAGATTCTGCAATTATCTCACATGTATTCTTTAAACAATCAAAAATCTGAAATCTGTCTATGTATATCTCTTTTGATGGGGGAGTCTGTACAACGTCCTCATTCATGGACACTTCTATTCTTCCATCAAAATGTCCGCAAGATACCGCCCTTGGTGACAGCTCAGCTTCACAATCCATCAAAGTTTCTGGAACATATGAAGATTCTGGTACACATGATACATCAACTGACTGGGATACCTCATTAATGCAAGAAACTTTTGATGTCTCGTACTGATAACAAGTTGCCTCCAATAGTTCTGCTCTGGAAGGAACTGAAGGATCAGCTAGTACGATTGTTTCTTTTTGCATACCTGGCCAATATGAGGACAGCATACCATCTTCTTGGAAAACTACTCTGTCGTCCTTCTGATGTTGTGAAATGGAAACCCGAATGTCAGTCAGAGGCTCATCTTCTGAATCAGAGGACATCACAACATTGAGTTTCCGCCTTCTGTTTGGCTGAGAGAAAGAGAGTGGTTGGTAGGAAGTGTTGCTAAGTTCACACGGAATATTTAAGACGTCTTCTAATTCATCATAATCTTCAAAACAAGTGTTCTGCCTGAACATGGCTGCTTTCTTGGCTTGTATGCTGTTCTTTCCTGTGCTCCGCCTCCATAATCTATTAAGCATTTTTTCGTTCTCAACCTCTTCAACAAATATTTCAACTGTTTTAGAACTTTCCTCTTCCATGGATAATACCTTAGCAATCTCACTCTCCACCAACTGAGACAACTGAGAAGGGAAATCCCGTGAAATTATGTTGGGAAGCAGCAAGTGGCCAGCTTCATGATCAAAGAGATCTGGAATAAATGTGTTCTTCACCTTTCTGGCTGTGTATGGGAAATTAAACCGTGAAAAACCAAATGTCAAAACCTCCAAATAACTAAAAATATTCACACCTTGTCTTTAACTACTGGACCTTTGGGACTAAAATCAATTTTCGTATGTAGAAAATTACGTCCAAAATACCTCTTTTTAGTTTACTCTGAAACCAAAACTGCAATTGCATAATCGCTCTCCGTATATCACCACCACAAAACATCGTCAATTGCTCTAGCGAACCAGGATTAACTTTAACTTCCTCTGCTTCACAAACCTGTGAAACAACAAATTTTAGACGAATCCATTGAAATTTAAAGGTTACTCATCAGAATACTAACCAGAGAAAGGTGGCTAAATAGTTCTTCTTTTGATGGCAATGAAAAGCATATTTCTATCCTCTCTAAGTTGTCTGGTAAACCATGATTCTTGTCTGTAAATATGCATGTAATCCGCAGATTAATTAAGATGAACTGCAAATGAAATAAAAATAGTGTTTTCACATGGAAGAATACACTACCATTGGCAGTCAATACCACAGGTCCTTTTGCTTTCTTAGCAATTTGCTGGATAGCAGAAACAAGACCACGATCTTCAGCAAAACAAATGTCTACATCTTCAAAAAGAATTAAAGGCTTCAAGTTAGCTGCATCATTCTGGATATGTAATACGGGTACCACTTCAATTACATCCTCTAACCCATTGCCATCAGTACAGGAATTGAAAAGAGGGTCCAAGGACCTGGAAAACAACAAATTATGTGATCACAAACGCTAGTTTCAGTTTAAAAGTTCCGACTGAAATGCAGAAGATAGCAAATTAAAGCATTACTGTTGCAATTCTATGTACCTTGACAGGCTATATGACTTAAGAGCCTCCCCAAATTTCTGCCTGACTACTATTCCACTTCGGCATTCTGATGTATTGGACTGTTGAGAAAAATCATTAGAGACAAACATTAGAGACAAACAATTGCGACGTTAAATATTTCCATGCCAGAAGAAGAAAAAAGGTCGTTTAGATCCTTGAAGCGGAAACAGTTCATACCTCTAGGATTTTATATCCTTGTTCCTTGGCGCAAGCATGAATAGCTGCAGATTTCCCACTCTGCAACACAGGCACAATTGTACTCACAAACATGAGTCACATACATGAAACTCTCAAATCAATGTAGACGTAAAAACTGACAGTTCGTGGCAGAATATTTTATCACACACCCCTGCTGGACCAATGATTAAGAGAACATTTTTCAGGCAGTCTTCAGCACCAATATTTTCCGAGTCAGTGTCACTTTCAGAACAGTTGTAATCAGCATCTTGCGATTTATCTTCATCACTACTCAAAAAGTCTTTGCTTGGCTGAAACCCTCTCTCATGCCATTGGCGCAGCCATTCATTCATTACTTTTACAGATTCAGTATTACCACATACCTGCAAGATACTTGGGTAAGAAAAGGAGAAATTGTGTTTGCTACTTTACTTTAATTATATTATCACAGAAGATATAAACAAGCACATCCTATATGAAGGCAGTGTGCTGAAATTGTCTGACCTCTGAGGCACTTCTTGGCTGGTACTTATCTACCCATAAGCTATTACGCGGCTGAGCACTGGAGCCATTACTGCATAGATTAGATATTATAGATCAATCATTATAGAAAGGATAAAAACTATACCCAACAGAACTTCCAAGCATACCACAGAGGTCGCTGG
The DNA here is from genome assembly GCA_024034495.1 of Camelina laxa. NCBI lineage: Eukaryota > Viridiplantae > Streptophyta > Magnoliopsida > Brassicales > Brassicaceae > Camelina > Camelina laxa. The sequence goes on from CM043883.1 coordinate 4,606,453, forward strand.
CCTATGTGGTTATTCCTCACTATTTTGGAAGAAATTATCATTCCAACCTAAACACGTGTACTGCTACTGATATCAAATACAAAGTCACTACCTTTCTCGACATGACAGGCTTTGCATTTCATGAGAAATGTCTGCTGCACCACCAGCATGATCAGACAAGTCAATTGCTTCATGAACTTCACAATCCTAAAAAGAATGATAGGAAATGACCCTTTGTCATGAATGGTTCCAACAAACGAAAAATATAGAACAAAAGAGAAAGTTTTAGCTCATCACCGATTCTGCTCCATCTAAGGAGGCAAGGTATCCACGTGTCTCCTCCTGTTCTGCTATTAAGACCACTGGAGATTCCTCTGCCATAACTTCTGATTGACTAGCAAATTGTTCAGGCTCCTCATCATCGATAACGCACACGTCAGGATGTGAAATAGTCGGCAGTTCATTTAAATCAAACTCCATAGGTCGGGGTTCAATAGAGTTGATTTTTATTTGTTGATCAGGACTCGCAGTGGTGGATATTTGCTCATAGAAAGTCCAGTTCTTCCAATCAATGGGTCGATAATCATCCTAAGAAGAAGGTTTTGCTATTCAGATTGCTTTAGTATTTAAAAAAAAATGATCGAAGAAGTTACCCTATATGTATTCGTCATACCTGAAACCTCTCAAATACATGGATAGGGCCGACGGTGACGATTTTGTCTCTTCCTTGACCCTGACATGTACCATTCTCAGCTGCAGAGGTTTCTTGATTTCTTTTACCTCCTTTCCAAGACGAGAAAAACGGATGTATTTGCTTGCCAGCAGACATCCGCAAATTTTCCTAATTCAAATATAAACCAACAAATTCCCAGACTTCAGACCAAGAATCTTACAAGTGTTTGCAACTACTTCATACGAACACAAGAAGGACAAAATTACTTACCTCAGCTCTTAACTTAGCTTCGAGACGCAAATTGGGAACTGGAGGTGAAACATTGGCAGCACCAAACATCTGATCAGCAGCAGCTACAATCCCGTTTTTAGTTGCACTTTTCTTAGGCGTTGTTTTACGAGGACTCTTTCCTTTTACCACCTGCATCCAAAAAAAAAGAGAGACCACACTTACAAATTCTTCTTGAAAGTAATCCACATTGTAGACTACTTACCTAAAATTCAACTAGTTATACAAGCCTATCAAGCTAAACATAGTAATTTAAAACATAAGAAAGAAAAAAAACAAACCTTTTTGGAAGCTCCGTTCTTGGGAGTTCTCTCTTTCTGTTTTCTCTTCGTCTTCTTCTTCCCTTGACTACTACATAAACCACCATCTTCTCCTCCTCCTTCACCTTCCTCTTTATTACCGACATCGCAAATCCGATCTTTATTAGACTCAATTACCTCATCAGATTTAGGTGAGACCAACGTCGACTGAACCAATTTCCGACGAACATTCCTCCGTGGAGTCTGATCCATTACAATTAAAGGGGTTTATGAAATCGGAGAAATCAGAGTTAAGGTAGAATTGAATCTAGGGTTTATGTGTGAATTTGGGGATCTTGGTAAGATTAAAAATTATAAATTTCGATAAGGTTAAAATACGACATATGCCCCGATTCTTTCGGTGAAAAAAGATTTGATTTTTAAAGTTGGGTGAGAGTTTGGAGGGAAGATAATTATTTCTTTTTGCTATTTCCCGCGAAGGCTCTCTTCTTAAGGATTTGTGAACCGCTTCTTTTATTTTCGCTGCCGGATAAATTCTTTGCTTTTAGCTCGGAAAAAAAAAAAAAAAAAGGAAAGTGGGCCTCAATTCAGAAGACTAATTTACTGGATTACCCTTATTTCTGCTTTACACAATCTTATTAAAGTTTTCTTAAAAGGAAAAAATGCAAAAAAAATATGACTCATTTAATATTTGTGAATTTTTTCTGTTGTCAAAAAAGTACTTAAATTATTTTATAGATGATAAAAAATATAGAAATTATCCTAATTTTCCAATTTTTCATTTGTCACTATTATGATTTTCATCGACACTAACGTAATCAATAATTTTTCAATTTTTCGCTTGTCACTATTATGATTTTCAGCGACATTAATTAATCAAAAACACAGTTAACTCTTTCTTGTTTTTTATAAATTTTTATTTATAAATTAAAAGACAAAGATTGAATATAAGGTTAAGATATCTAAAGAGAATCTAAAAAGAAAAAATTTGTTAATGATTATAGATATATGGTAAATAAATGAAATTTATAATTATTTAAAGGTGTTTACTATTGTGTTAACGTTTTTAAATTTTTAAAAATGAAAATTGAAATTAGGATTGTTTATATATTATTTAGTATATATAATGATAACCGTAAAATTGAAAAGAATTAATAAACTGACTATGTGTATGTATATGTGTCATGGACTGAAATTACGTAGCTCTCCTCTTTCTCTTTTTCAATTTTTCTTTCTTCTCTCTCTCTCTTCTCCTCTCTATTCACCTCCTCTTTCTTTCTCCCACTCCCACTCTCAGCCACACCAAATTTATAAACTCTTCAAGTCCTCTCAATTTTCTTTCTTATTGTCATCACCATCAAATTTAATCTTTTTTCTCTCCTATATCATTTTTCCCTCTCATCAGATCTCTTTACCTCTAATTTTCTCTTTTTTTTTTTCTATAGAAATCTCTCCTTCTCTCACCTATTTCATTCTTTGTTTTCTTTTTCGTCGATTTCTCCACCACTCATCGATGTAACATATGAGATTAGATCTGATTCTCAAAACGCATATAATTTATAAATAATTCATGTTATGAAAGAAAATCACACGATATTTTTGTCTATATATCATGTTAGTTTACATAATCAAGTGAGTTTTAACAATTCTACATAGTCAGCACACGTATTTCTCCATATATCATGTTATTTCACATAAACACATGAGTTTTAGCAGTTCTACACAACCAGCATATATATTTTGTCAATATACCACCGACATTGTCACCAATATGATCTTCTCCACACTGGTATTTAATGTTTTTCTTCTGTTCATTAGATTGTTTTTTATCTCTTTATTTTTCTCCACAAATATATAGTTTGGTAATTACCACAACTTTAAAAGATATTTTAGTATTTATTTCACCTTGATCCCACTTTTAAAAGAGTTAATTTGTAAAGAAATTTGGCATAAGGTTAGTTACTTAATTTATTTTTATTCTATAGTCATCTACTAATATTGCTCTATTTTTTATCATCTATAAATTTGTTTGAGTATTTTCGTGGAAAAATATTTATGTTTTTTCTACCAAATATTAAATTAATCATTTTTTTGGTATTTTTCCTTTTTTAAAATAGATAATACTTTCTTAAATTTTAATAAATTTTCTATATTAAAAAGGAAAATTTGGTAATTTTATTCAACTTTATCAATGATGATCCATAAACCGGTGAATTAATCCAAAACCGGTGGGGTCAAATCCGTCATTGACTAAGATGTTATCTCCTACCGTTGTCTTTTGTCTGCAACTCACTCACTCACACAGCTGTTAACTATTTCAAACAAAAAAAGAAGATTTTTAACTTTTCCTCTATCTCTCTCTCCTTCAGAGAGGAAGAAAGAAGATAGATTCTTAGTTTTTTTCAAAGTAACCCAAAAGAACACCTGGATTCTTGTTTCTAAGCTTCTTCTTATACTGGCATTTTCCAGAAATTGTCTGAAACCCTACCAAAAAAAAAAAAAAATTGAAACTTTGTAAAACCCTAGCCAAGTTGCCTGTATTGAGTGAAGGGAACTCACTCAGAAGCGACGTTATGAAGAAGAAGAACCCAGAAAAACCCTTATTCCTGTTTCTAATTTTAGCTTCGAGCTTAGCATCAATGGCGACCGCAAAATCCACAATAGAGCCTTGCTCCAGCAAAGACACTTGCAACTCATTGCTAGGCTACACGCTTTACACCGACCTCAAAGTCACAGAAGTAGCTTCTCTCTTCCAAGTAGACCCAGTCTCCATGCTCCTCTCTAACTCTATCGATATCTCTTACCCAGACGTCGAGAACCATCTCCTTCCCGCCAAGCTCTTCCTCAAGATCCCAATCACTTGCTCCTGTGTCGACGGGATCAGGAAATCCCTCTCCACCCATTACAAGACTCGTACTTCCGACACATTAGGATCGATCGCTGACTCTGTTTACGGTGGTCTGGTCTCGCCTGAGCAGATTCAGGTGGCGAATTCGGACACTGACCTGTCGGTTCTTGATGTAGGTACAAAGCTTGTGATTCCATTGCCTTGCGCTTGCTTCAATGGTACTGATGATTCTCTTCCCGCACTTTATCTATCTTACGTTGTGAGGGGTATTGACACAATGGCGGGGATTGCAAAGAGATTCTCGACTAGTGTTTCGGATTTAACTAATGTGAATGCCATGGGAGCTCCTGATATCAATCCTGGTGATATCCTTGCTGTCCCATTGCTAGGTACGATGGTATAAGAGTTATAAAGTTTCAATCTTTGTATAGAAATTTGCTGATTAATAGTACAGGTTATAACAGTTATTGAGTGTTTTGTATCAAAACTTGTCAGCTTGTAGTTCAAATTTTCCCAAATACGCTACGGATTACGGATTGATCATTCCAAACGGAAGCTATGCTCTCACCGCAGGCCACTGTGTACAATGCAGTTGTGTACTTGGAAGCCGGAGGTATTAAGCTATTTGAGTTTTTGCAAATCGTATTTTAGCTGATTTGCTAATCTTTTGCATTGATGTGATCACAGTATGTATTGTGAGCCTGCTTCTTTAGCAGTCTCTTGTTCCAGTATGAGATGTAGAAACAGCAACTTCATGCTCGGGAACATCACTTCGCAGCAGAGTAGCTCGGGTTGTAAACTTACTACTTGTAGTTACAATGGTTTCGTTAGCGGCACTATCTTGACCACGTAACGACTCTTTCCTCATCTTATTTCACCTTCTAACGAATTTAACAACCTATGTAACCAATCTCTCTCGGGTTGTTTTTTCAGGTTATCCATGTCCCTTCAACCACGATGTCCTGGTAAGTATACTATCTGATGCCTTATAATAATCTCAGTGAATGAAATCTTGGTGTCTAACTCAATAAAACAATTTGCAGGACCGCAACAACTAGCGCCGCTTATAGCCCCGCCTGATAATGTTCCAAAGGAACTGATGTATGTACCTTCGCCTTCACCTTCACCTTCACCTCCGCCAGATTCTGATGATGATGTTGTTGGTGGAGGAGGAATCATAACCGCACCAGCGGCTTCACCTAGAGGACTTACGGTTCCTTCAAGCAGTTCAATCCCGGGCAATCCAGCTAACGGTCCAGGCGGGAGTATCTCTATCGCTTCTTGTCCATCGAGCTGTTACTCATACATTGCGTTTCTCATCTCCATTGCTTCTTGCTTTTTTGTGTTCTTCTTAGTTTGAATGCAAGACAATCTCATTGTTATTGGCTTAGTTCTTTGTCTCTTTTAACTCCTGAACTCTTTGGTTAGTGATTTTGTTAACTAGCATATCTAAATACATCTTGATCATGCCTACGAGGCCCACACTATTGTAGTATGGATCTCAGATATTTAATAACGAACATCTACTTCTAAAAGCCCAACCCAACTATTTGGATGTAATCGGAAGAGAGAACCCAATTTTACTCTCAAAATAACTTCATTATTATACGAGTATATATCATTAATTCAAACTTTCATATAACTCTTCCAGCAAAATACAATTAATACGTTTTATTTATATGTACATTGGTCCTGTGCCATAGATTTTCTTATAATTTTGTTGAAACTTCACTTAAAAAAATGAAACATATAAATAGTAGGATTTAGGTAGTTGAACCTACTTAATGTACGAGCATCCCCATAATGAGAAAACCCAGTTTATCTTCACTTTCCTAGAAATTGCTCCAAACAAAAACATGTAGCGCACATATTTAATTTCATTAAATCGAAAATCTCGATTCTGCAAATTTAATTATTTAATTTACATATCTACCTTTAGCCCTACATGACTTAAATTGCACCTTCTTCGAAATTTCTCACGCCGAAGGCCGTACCATCGTACCAGTTTCTTTATCCATGAATACATTAAATGCACCTACCTATAATCTATCCATATATTATATTCAGACTCCAGAGGTAACTAAAGACTAGGTATTATCCCGCGAAAAATCGCGGGCTGAACTTTCTTTGATGAAAATTCGCGGGCTGAACTTTTTTTTGATGAAAAGTTGTAATAATTTATTTTGTTATATGTTATATATAATGGTTTGTGATTCAAATTTGTTGCTTATGTGATAATTTTTGTATTTTAAAATTATTTATTGAAAACCTGTCAATAAAACATTTGCATGTAAGGAATAAAATCCTACTATATTAATTGAGAAGTACAAATATGAAACTAACCTTAAATATGTAAAAAATTACATTTAATTGCCATTAGAAAAATTTAATTAAGATTAATTAATAATTAAATATATATAATTAATTAAAAAACGAAAATTGGGGACACGTGAAATAAAATATATTGTAGAAAAGTAAAAAAAATCTATTAGAATCAAAACTAATCCGTATTAAAAAAAAGCTAAGATTTTAAAAATCTAATCGAACAAAATCTACAACTTCAAATTTTATCCTACTATATTAATTGGGATATACAAATATGAAACTAACATTAAAATGTGTAAAAATTATATTCCATTACCATTAAAAAAAATTAAGATTAGTTAATTAAATAAATATAATTAATTAAAAAATGAAAATCGGAAACACATCAAATTAAATAAATTGTAGAAAAGTAAAGAAAATCTATTAGAATCAAAATTAATTCATACTTAAAAAAATAAAAGGTAAGATTTTAAAAACCAAATCGAATAAATATAAAACTACAAATTTTATCAAAAAAATTTTCACCACAGGTTGAAATTATTATAGACAAAAAAATGAAACCACATAAAAAACAATGAATGTTGTTTTCAGAAAAACTTTTCAAAACTTTTACTAGCTATATTTAGTTGTTCTTTTTTTTACATGTTAGTATAGATTGTGTTTAATTGACAAAAGTTTGAACAATTTTATTCATTACATGCAAATGTTTTATTGAGAGATTTTCAATAAATATTTTTAAAATACAAAAATTATAATATAAGCAAACCAAAATTTTCAACAAGCTATTATAAATAGCATAATAATAAAATAAGTTATTACAAATTTTTATTAAAAAACGTTCTGCCCGCGGTTCTCCGCGGGTTAGTACCTAGTTATTTAAACATTTGTGAAATTTTTGATATAGTTGTGAAGTAAGTAAAGATATAACTAACATGTAAAAAAGATCTTATCAATTAGTTTTTAAGTACAAATTAGTTTTGATTTTAACAGATTTTTCTTTTTTTACTTTTCTACAGTATATTTTATTTGATGTTTCCCCTATTATGTAATTTTTTACACATTTTAAGGTTAGTTTTATATTTGTACTTCTCAATTAATATAATAGGATATTGTAAAGATAATAATAGTACATTTGTAAATGTTAAGGGCCGGGCCATCTCTTTGTTTAGTTGTTGGGAAAGTACGGAGTGAGTACGGTGCCAGAGAAGCTGGCCACTACTAGTATGGGAAACCGCTTCACCAGGATAATTTTTCTTATTTTCATGTGACTTGGATGATAAACTAAAAACTTCATTGCCAAAATCCGTATAATGAAAATGGAAGATATATGCCTCGAGATGCTTTATTACCATAAAAGAAAAAAGGAATATTTTGGGGCTGTAAAGCTGACAAAAAATTGCCTCTGTTTGACCTTTAAAGGGTTTGCTTAAGACCAAAGTGTGAAATGTCCTAAGCGAAGACAAGTCTCATAAGCTCTCAAGGCTTTGTGAGAAAGTCAAGGCTGTCCCCAAAAAAGAACATGCCCATCTCTCAACTCCTTCGATCGTCATGTGCTCTTGCGTGTCTTAAAGGTCTATATATAAGGTTTGTTTTGGCTTTTTTGCCGAAATACACATGCTTCTTTTGAAATCATTATCTTGCTTTAGTATCTAATCTACACATCTCCATATTTTCACATGCATGCACATATATTATTATTGTGGTATCTATCTAACATTTATTTTTTTTCTAAGTATCGAGAGACTTCTAAACCAGAAAATCTAAATTAAATGATTTGAAATGTTCATGCAGTCATTATAGAACTTTTAATTGTTAAACTTAGATTGGAGCTCTATTTGAAATATCCGAAATGTTTTTAATAAACCCTTTGTAGTATCGATAAGCGTCGACCTGATCGATTGATTTTATCTAGCGTAACAAAGAAATCAGACTCAAGACTATCCAACTAGATGAAACTACTAAGTGTACATAGTTACGATCCCCTTCTTTGTATGGTTTTTATTTAGCTATAGTGTTATATTAATTTGGTTGTTTTAGTATAAAATTAGCAAATCTAGATGTGTAGTTTAGCTAAAATTCGACGTGGAGAATCTCCTCAAAGTTCACAAAACGGCTTCATTCTATGTATAAAAAGAGCAAAGGGGAAAGTTAAGCTGCTTAAAAGTAGACTTAAGTATGATATAAACACACATGATCCTTCTTTAATCTCTAATTCCACGTAACTTTGTTTCGCGTTTTTATTCTTTCTAAAAGTATTAATTATAACAACAAAGCAAATTATTAAGTGGTTAATACAATTGTATCAAGATTTTGACATATATATATATATAGGTAATTACTGTTTACACTTACAGTTCGTTTTCTATGGGTGTGTGTGTGTGTTATAAGTGTGGGGAACGTATGATATTGCTTATCAAAACTCAAAATATAAAATAAGAAGAAGAAAAAACGCGGTTTTGTGCAGTTAGCGAGACAGAGTGTAAACAGCTGTTTTTGTTTAAGTGATTCACTTACTTCAGTCTTCACTATTTGGCTGCGCGTTTCCATTTCCATTTAACTAATTTAATAGTATTCACATAATACTATCAGTTTATCAACAAATATCTTAATATTTGATAGTACATATTTTGCTTAAAAATGTTTAGGTTTATTTTAGTTTATGATTTTTTGTTTGAGAGACCTCACATGCTACTTCATGAAGCTGCCTCCCCTTGTCCCTCCATATCAGAATCCTATGTATTTTCTTCCCTTTTTATTTTCATTTCTTTATTAATTTTTATTATTCTCTCAATAGAGGTATTCAAAGTAAAAGTTTACAATTTACTACTAATTGGCCTATAGTCAAACTAATAGATATATAATTAACATTCTTCTTCCAACTGATTATAACACAACATCTAAATTAAGTCGTTTAATACAAACCAAAATAAAACAAAACATAGACCAATGAGCAGGTTTGAAGGGTCTCTTTCCTCGAAATATCGTAGGATTTGACACGTTCAAATGCAGCTGTAATTTGCAATTTCGGAAAGTGATAGCTATCTAAATATAAACCTTCATTTTTCTTATTTTTTTACCATTTAATATTCTCAACCTCAAAATTACTAAACCTTGATTTCCCCACCAAGTGGCTTCCGTACAGCTAGCTGTACACTCATCAGATAGATTTTTTCCTATTTACTTTAAAATTGATGTTATAGTTTTAAAATAAATCCCATTAAAATGGTTAGTTGTTGCCTTGTTGGTTACTTTCACGCCAATAAGTATAATTTTAACCTTCAAACGTAATAAACAACGGATTCGAATGTTACTCCACTAACTCGGCGTTCAAGTGGTGGAGAATGTCTCCTTTGAGATAAGTCATCGTCCGAATTCTAAACACTTTACATAAAGAAACCATTTAGTGTTTTACATATCTCACAAGTTAGTTTGAGATTCATCTCCTTGATCTATCTTATATAAATTTGGAATATATAGCTAGTATAGTAGTATGTATACATAAGAAACAAAATCTGACATATCCATTTTGTGATTATGCGGGTGAAAAAATACTAATTTTTAAAACACCTGTCATGCACCAAAAATGTCACATTCATACACAAAAACGATACTATTTCATTTGACCACTTTTAAAATTATAAAATAAGCCATTATTGTCCCCTCCTCTCACTCAATTCCCCGTATCAAGTCCATGCTATGTATATATATATATCTCATATCCTTGACATTATTTGCCATCCAAAATACTTTTCTCTTATATATATATATACCCCAACACCTATTTGAACAGATCAATAACAACATTACTACACTGCATCTACATATCATGGTGAAACAAGAACTCAAGATCCAAGTTACTACTTCCTCAATATCATCACTCTCTCATTCTTCATCATCTTCTACCTCTTCGTCATCGTCACTACATCATCGTCAATCTAGTAAGAACAAGATAAATAAGAAGTACAAGGGAGTAAGGATGAGAAGTTGGGGATCATGGGTTACTGAAATCAGGGCACCAAATCAAAAGACAAGAATCTGGTTAGGTTCTTACTCGACCGCAGAAGCAGCTGCTAGGGCTTACGACGCTGCTCTCTTGTGTCTTAAAGGACCTAAAGCCAATCTCAACTTCCCTCACATCACCACCAATTCTCCTTTTCTTATGAACATCGATGAAAAGACCCTTCTGTCCCCCAAATCCATCCAAAAGGTCGCCGCTCAAGCCGCTAACTCATTCTCATCTGACCCTTTTGCCCCTCCCTCCGACGATGATCATGATGATGGACTCCATCACCATCCATCTCCTTCTTCTTCGGCTGCATCTTCTCCACCTCATCATAATGATGATGATGGTGACTTGGTATCGTTGATGGAATCTCATAATCATGATCATGATGATAGAATCCACCACCATCCATCTCCATCATCTTCAGCTGCATCTTCCCCACCAGATGATGGTGGTCATCATAATGATGATGATGGCGATTTGGTAACGTTGATGGAATCTTTCGTGGACTACAACGAACACGTGTCATTGATGGATCCGTCATGGTATGGATTTGATCACAATGAGATGTTCTTCACCAACAGAGCTCCCTTTGATTATTCTTCACATTTAAATAGCTCGAAGACGACGACTATGGATGACCTGTACGACGATGCTGATATTCAGCTATGGAGTTTCACTTAATCCGACGGTCCATATGGGACATACACTTCAATTCACATTATTTCATTTAATTCATTCTTTTAAATTTACAATTGTCGTTCGTCGTGTTGTTTGTTTCTTTTTGTTGCAAGGAGCGAATTAACGATTGATCTGTATGAAAAAAAAAAAAAAATATATATATATATATATATACACACTAATTTAAGAAGATCACATGAACAAGATGCCTTTTTTTTTTGGTCACTTCTTCACTTTTTCATGTATTTAATTACACACTTGTAATAAGTTTCGTACTTTGGTATTTTCTTATTAAATCATGTAATTCCCAAATCCTAAGTCCAACTACATATTTCTTGATATTCATAGGCCCAATATGAGGGAGGGAGCTAATGTTTAGAGCCCAATCATATTAAAACCCTAATGTAATCAAAATAGTATTGGGCGACACGGCGCTTTCTTTTATATTTTCCGTATGGCTTCGTCGTCAAAAAGGTTCGTCGCTACCTTTTGAGGTCGATTCATCAAACCTACATGCAAAGTTGCAAACCATGGTACTCACTCTGCGACGACAAAAGATTCATCTACAAACACTAGGATCTCGTCGAGGAACGATTCTGTATTCTACTGCCTCAAAAGTGCCGTGTCGCCAATACTCATTTGATTACATTTAGGGTTTTAAATGTTGTAATATGTTAGGTCGGTCTCTCATATTGGGCCTAAAATTTACATCCACCGATCCACCTGATCTGTTTTTAAAGTAAATCAATTCTCTCTGTGTAATGTGTATGCCATAAGCCAATAACAAATGAAAGAATAAATGGAAAATCAAATTGAAAATTGAATAGCACATCACGCAATAAGAAGAAGTATTTAGTATATGATTGTAAAACGATGGTTATAATTAGCAGATATATTTGATAGAAGAACAAATAAAAGGGGTCAACGTTTTTTTATAGTAACTATAAAAGATAATGTGAGCCAAAACAGCCAGATATCTTTTTGTTTTGTGAAAAAAGAGGCCTTGTAAGAAAATTATACTAGTCTTTTAACAAAAGTAAGATACTTCAAATTTATAAAGGTTAATTTATAAGGTTAATCTCATGTGTTTTGACGATTCAACAAGCTCTGCTAGACTGTTACAGAAGCCATATGTTACTTAGCTGTCTTTTTACTTTTTTTTTTTGTCAATTATTTCTTTTAAGATTGTACTTTACTTTTAGTTTTACTAGATGCTCTCAAGTCTCAAGTCCCAACCTTAATTATCTCATAATTTCATTGATTATCCTTATTGCTGACGGTTTTTATTAAATTAAGTATACTTTGATATATATTAAAAAACATTGTGTTACCTTATTATTATGTAGATATTAGTAATCAGTTTGGATATTTTGATTTACACAAATTCTCTCACATATACTCCTTCTGTTTCAATAGGACGTTTTAGAAAAGATTGTTGTTTCATAATATATGATGTTTTCAAATTTTAATACAATTTTTATATTAATTTAATATTTTATATTATACAATATTGTTTCTGATTGGTTGAACTTGTTAAAAGTAAAATTTTCTTAATCTGCATGCTTTGCTTAAAACATTCTATATTTTAAAACGGAGGAAGTATATGATTAATGAGATGAATACCCTGCCCTGTATTGAATTGTTAATTACACCTTATATTCGAATTCGCAACTTGTTGTGGATAGGCTTTGATGAAGCTGTAAGCCACAAAATATATATATATATATATATATATATATATATATATCATATGCAAATATATGTATGCTGATCGTTATACGCTAAAGTATAATACTATAAGATAGGAGCGGCCCGCGCGATTGAAAGATGAAATGGTCCATAGAAAGGTGGTAATTGCCAAACTCGAGGTGACAAAAAATGGAAAAGTCGGTTTGCTTTTATATTTTGAATTTTAGTGTTAATAAAGCAAACTTGTAATTATGTTGTCTACTTTGCATGTTTTGTAGCAACCAATTGATACATCAATGATCCAAACTAAAAGGAGTATGAGTTTCGAGAGGTTTACCAATTTGGCTGCTCCTGTTTGATTCATTATCTGGGGAAGTTTTTTTTTTTTTTTTTTTTGGTGTATCAAAGTAGTGAAGTAACCCTAGCTATAATAATGTAAAGATAGCATTAATCACTGAATACGGAGTGTCGCGTGGAAAGCTATTTGACCAAATATGCTTTGGGTCAAACAAAGAACCTCATTGGACAGGCACTTTCATCAAAATCCCTTCATTAGTTTCATTTAAAAATCTACATTAAGTATGTGAGTTTAATAAACAAACCCATTAAATTTATCAGTATGATGCCTTTATTACTCTTTGCGTTTAAATAATTTTGTAATAAACGAGGCAATATAGACATGCATGTCATATATATGGAAATGGAATGATGGAATCTTAGTTAGTAATAAAATATGTTTCCTCTTTTACATTATCTATTAATATTTAAAGAAATAAAAGATAATTTAAACTTTAAAGATATGAAATATATTAAATAAAGATAAATAAAGAATAAAACTATGATGCCAAAAATTTTTGCGAAATTATAACTGTATATATCATCTCATCTTAAAGATAATGTACGTGCACTACATACATAAATTTTGCAAGAACTTTTTCCTCTCATCCACAAATTTATTAGGAATTTGATTGGATATTAATTAAAATATGGATGATCAAATAATCTAAGCAAGTGGTATTCGTGCAATTATCCAAATTATTGGCTGTGCATAGATGTCGTATATTCAATAGTATGGCAGCCTTAATCTGTAGTCGACCAATCAAAGAAATAAATTACGTGTCGCGAGTAAATATATATATCAATAATTTCAATAAATGCTTGTTTACTCGTAGCTCTCGCTAGGGTGATATTTATTGCGATTGAAATTTCATTTATAGGCATAGTACAGTTTCTGTTTATAGAATTTGAAAATTGGACCGGCTGTTTTTTTTTTTTTTTTTCTTTAGGGGAATATTGCATGTTTGAGTGGTTAGAGTAGAGAGACTTCAAAGTTTGAATCTCTAAAGGTTTGAGTCAAACTGTTGATGTAAGCAAAATTACCACAGGATCTTCATGACATCAAATCATTCCCTTAAGAGTAGTACCAGTTAGTCGATTTACCATGCACACACGCAAGATATGAATGAATCAGCCCAGATAACAAGTGAATCGAGATACTTAATGTATATATACAAATATATATCTTATATATGTAGTAGATACTTTATCATTGGCACATGCCATTGCCAAAAATAACGTTTCGTATATATATGAATATGGTACGATTTTGTGTATAGCTTGAAGCCTTGAAAGTATGAATGAATAGATGCTTACGGCTTATACTTTCAAGTATCACCTAAATATATAAGCTTCAACTGAAAAAATCAATTAAGTAAATATAAGATGACATATTGAGATTATATTAGCTCTTGCACTCAAGAATGTGTCTTCTTAAACTATTTAATTTATCGATTTGTTCAATCATAAACCAGTTCCATTTTTGTTTTGTTTGTTTATGTAATCGTAATAGTGTTTATACCGTAATCTAGACTCTTAAAAAAATACTATGTTAAAAAACCGAATATTTTACTATGTCTACGTACGGACGTACATTAATTAATTGATAGGATTCAACCTAAACTCACAAATTATTTTGTGAGACCACGATCAGACAAGCTGTTCTAAACATTTAGTTCAAGCAATTATAAACTAAGTTTTTGTAATTGTTACATTTAACAATTTATTAACAGTATTAGTGATTCTAATAGCTCAAAACAAATTAGAAATGCTAGGAATATTAATAGTGTCCACCTAATCCATACATAATACGAAAAGAGCTAGTTCCGGAGAGGTTTTGGCTTTTTGCAACCAATTCAGTCAGGCCACTTACAGTTACAGGCCATTAATCATATCGATCCGTTGATTTATAGTTTTTACTTGATATGGCTACTATTTAACCTACCTTGACAAGTCTGGGTACGAAGGATCTTCTTCATTGATTTATCCTATCTTTTTCTTTTTCTTGATAGTAATAATATTATAATCCGAGTTTTCTTTTAAAAAAGAAAGAGATCAAATCAACTACGAAACAAATCACAGATTCCGATTTAAGGATAATATTTCAAACTACTAAAAAGAAATCAATCTATCTACCTGTCAGTGATTCAGATCAATATCAAAACATCAATCTAATCATCCACATATTTTCTATTACAAAAATGAAAAAAAAAACCAAACATTACTTCCTCTATGTACATTTACATTAGTTCGACAAAATGTAACTGTTTGTCAAAAAAAAAAAAAAAAAAACCCTCCATAGTAAAGCTTCTCATAATTCAAAGCTTACCAGGAACAAAACAAAAAAAAAATCTAATAGTACATTTTTTTTACTATGTCATCTTTACTTGTCATTTTCACTTTTTTTCATTTTTCTAATGTTTTAATTTTCACAAATTTTACTATCCATTTGATTCTGAACGGCTTTCACAGCTGCAACTCTGGCAGCAGTCGCAGCTTTATTAGCTGCAGCCACAGCTCGTACCACCTGCTCATCGACCCGTCTTTGGTTCACTCCTTTTTTCGCCCTCTCTCGTGCACTCTGCAATGAACTTATACCATTAAGTACCTTTTAATCCAAAAACACTTCCATCAAAAGTTTCAACCTTTTGGGAATATATAAATTAATACCTGAACCGCTTTATGAACCGGGCCGGATTCTGGAGAAAGATGGTTAACGAGATTACCATCATCCCATTCACCGGATTTGATATCACCGGTTCTGAATCTATACGTGCCATATCCTTGTTTACGACCTTCGTGCCAAGCTCCTTCGTAATAGTGACCATTAGCAAAATGGTAAACACCAAATCCATGAATCTTGTCTCCAAAATACTCTCCTGCGTACTTATCTCCATTTCTACAACAAATCATCATAAACTTAGAAAGAAAAAATCAAAGAGATATAATAAGCTTTTGTCTACTTTAAAAAAAAAAAAATACCTGAAATGGTAAGATCCAAGACCATGTTTGACACCAAATTTGAATTCTCCGACAAAAGAGCTTCCATCAGCACAAGTTTGAACACCAAAGCCATGGCTTTGACCGTTGAACCATTCACCAGAGTAAGAATCACCAGTGTAAAACCAGTAAACTCCATAACCATGTCTAAGTCCTTGCTTGTACTGTCCTTTGTACTTGCTTCCTTTAGACCAACACTCGATTCCATAACCATCGTATCTTCCATTGATCCAGTCTCCTTCATATCTTCCATTAACGAAATAGTAGTAAACTCCACTTCCGTTACACTTGCCTCTGTTAAACTCACCTTCGTAGAAGTCACCATTGCTGAAGAACCGTACTCCTTCTTTAACGACAAGTCTCCTCGTTTCATCATCTTCTTTGATCGGTTCCGGTTTTGAATCCCCGATGTACCATTGAACCGGTTTCGGTTTGTGTTTGGTTCGAGACCTTCTTACGCGAATCTGTTTGATTGCGATTACGGTTTGGTTGATAACCGCCATGTTGCGCGACGCGAAGAACAGAGCAACGGCGACGAAGATCAAACCGAGTAAGAGATTCTCCGACGTGAAAACTTCATCGACGAAGAATAGTAAGAAAGATGAGAGACTGAGGAAAGAGAGAGAAGCGAGTGTGAAGGCGAGACCCGGTTTAATTCGGTTAAATGACCCGAATGATTTAACCGTTTTTTTCCTCCTCCTCTGTTTCTCTTCTTTCTCGCCGGCTTCTAGATCTTGTTCGCAGCGGTGGTGAGAAGTTTCGTTGAAGTCATCACATTCAGTAATTGACGAAAGACTTTGAATCGATGATCGAATCGTCGGAGATGATCTGAGTAACGACGACTGAGTCCTCGTCAGTTTCGATTGGCTCATCTTCTCGGATCAAAAAAAAAAAAAAACAGAGCAAAAAAAGAAAAAAGCTTCGAACGAGAGAAGGCTCGATAAAGAGTATGAATCACCACTTTCTTTCTCGATTTTTCCGGCCAACTCTTGAACGGAAATACGTTAGCCACCACTGCACAACCGTGCCAAGCATCGCAAACACGAGAGATCGATCTCTTAACTCTGTTTCCAAAAATATTGATCTTTTTACGTCGTTTTTTTTTTGTTTTCCGGAGAGTTTTTCACGGTGAAGCTAATAAAAAGGTAGAAGAAGAAGAAGAAGAGGAAGCTCACTTTGCTTAAGAGAGAGAGAGAGAGAGATCGAAAGAGTAAGAGAGAGAGAGAGAGAAAGCTTTGAACTTTGAAGCGGACATATTTTAAAGAGACAAGAGAAGAAAAAAAAGGAGTTAGATTCAATATTGACCGTTAGATACGGTTGATTTAACGAAAGCAACGAAGCGTAGCCGTTGGATGTGACTGAGTAAGGGGGAAGAAGAAGAAGAAGTCACGGTCTTGACGGGGAATATTATTAGGAGGCGGAGACGCTTTTTAGCTTTACTGTTGCAGGTCGGCACGTGCCGCTCTACACACACATCTCTTTTGGTTTGGTTGGTCACTCTTTTTCTTAAAAATATAATTTAAACTTTTCGTTTTTTTTTTCTTTTAAATTAAAAATTTTGTGAAAAAAAAATCACTGCTTTTTGGGAGAATTTTCTAAATTTATATTACAGTCGATTTAGACTTTCAAAAGAATATTTATTTAGTTTGTTCTTTATTCATGGTAAGTATACTTTACTTTTTTATCAATAATAGAAAAAGGTGTAAACCATACACTACAAATTTAATCGATTCATATTGGGAAGAAGATAGATATAGTTGGTGAAAACTGTATAAAGTATGTATATAGGTAGTCTACCAAATCGGACGATCGAGATGAATTACTTGATACGGAAATAAAAATAGAACTAAAGTGAAAGAAACACAAAAAATGGGTTTGGATCATTTTTGTGAATAAAAACATATTTACCAAACATCCTCGCATGGTGCACTCCGCATTACTAGGCCTCAATATATTTCTATATATATATACTTTTCACATGGGACACTATTATATTCCCAATACTAATGCAAAAATAAAATTATTTACAATGTATGCTTTAATTTTACTAAAAAAATATCTGTATTCGAAAACGTTTAAGTAATCTCAGTATCTCTTATGGTTTCTTTGCAAAAAGATAGAAAACGACAAAGCTTAAGCTAATGAGATTAGATTATAAATGGCTTTTCTAGTACTTGATTAATTAAGCTAACATCGCTTTCACTGAGATCTTAAGTCTAAGTTCTTCTGATGCATTCAATTACTTTTTATAACTTTCGGCCTATCCTACTATATTAATTGAGAAGTACAAATATGAAATTAACCTTAAAATGTGTAAAAAATTACATTCAATTGCCATTAGAAAAAAATAATTAAGCTTAATTAACTAATTTAAATAAATATAATTAATTTAAAAATAAAAAACACTCACATATCAAATATTAAAAAATCTAAAAAAAAATATTTTTTCTCTCTAATAAATTATGGACGAAATTAATAATTATTTTTCTAAAAAATATATAAACCAATCAGAATTTTCAAAACTAAGATTTTATATGCAAATATACAATACAATTATTTTTAATAACTAAATTCGAAAATTTTGTTAATATTTCAAATTATGATTCTCTTATCATTTTTATTTTATTTTATTTACAAATTGTTTAGAACTTTCTTATAATAATTATAATTAATAAAATGCATATTTTTCTGCATATGTTGTGATTTGAATTTTTTAAAATGAAGATAAATTATTAAATGTATGAAAATGTGTGTTTTAATTTCTACATTGGCGGGTTGGTAAAACTAAATTTATATAAATTAATAATTTTATTTACTCATAATTATAATATTAAAATTACTATTTTATATTTCACAATATATGATGCAAATACAACAAATAAACAATATAAAACTGTAATAATACGCCAAAAAGAAAATACTATAATATTCTAAAATAATTAGTATTCATATAGACTAATATATTTACATAACAATTAAAAATAAATATTATCTCAAACAAAATAATTTTTTAAAAAAATAAAACAATAATTTTTTTTTATTATATTATAATTTTTTTAAAAAATGTTGATCCGTGCTTTAAAGCACGGGATATATCCTAGTAAAAGATTAATCCGACTACAAAAACTATAATAATTACATTAATCCGACTAGAAACATTCAAAATTAATTAATTTACTCTTTTAGGACTTTTCAAGATTAAACAAAAGACGAAGACAATGCCTTGCCTACTCTATCGCATTTAATAGCGTCAAACTTTTACTTTATTAATTTGCTTTGCTGATTCAAAGTCTTATTTGAAATGAAACCCGAAGAAGAACGAACACAAGTTTACTACTACTACACAACAATAACATTAAAAATAGGTGTTCAAATCACTAATTCAAACTTCAGACTTTTTTTGCCTTTAGCTTTTGTTTCATCCTCTCAATTGCACCACGCAAAGTGTCTTCGTCTTTACAGAAGGCAAACCTAACCAACTTCTTCCCTTCTTCAGGATTCAGATAAAAGACGCTTGTGGGGATCGCAACGACTCCAACTTCTTCAATAAGATACTCACAGAAGGCTATATCGTTCTCCAGTCCAAATGGCGTGTGATCCGCGGTCACAAAGTAAGTCCCGCTTGATGGGAACACTGTAAACCCGACTTCTTTTAAACCCTTAACCAGAATCTCCTTTTTCGCCGCGTAATCTCTCTTCAGCTCTTTGTAGTAAGACTCTGGTGCCTTGAGAGCTGCAATGGCTGCCCACTGACCTGGTGTTGATGTGGCAAACGTCAGGTAAGAGTGTGCTTGTCGAACTCCCCAAGTGAGATGAGGTGGTGCAATCGCCCAGCCGATCTTCCATCCGGTTAAAGAGAAAGTCTTTCCAAGGGAATTCATGGTCACAGTTCTTTCGTACATACCGGGAAGAGAAGCTATGGAGATATGATCCATTTCAAAAGCAAGCTTGTCGTACACTTCATCAGAGAACACAAGCACATCGTTTTCAATGCAGAGCGATGCAATGGTTTCGAGCTCCTCTCTTGTAAACATCTTCCCCGTTGGGTTGTGAGGAGTGTTCATGAGGATGGCTCGGGTGTTTTTAGTAACCGCAGCTTTGAGCTCTTCCAAAGGGATAGAGAAGTCAGGTGGGCGCAAAGTGATTCCTTTTATTTTAGCACCAGCCATAGAGAGCGTCGCTTCATATGAATCGTAGAATGGTGCAAAGAGAATGACTTCATCTCCAGGGTTTATTAGTCCCAACATTGATGCAGCTATGGCTTCAGTGCAACCAGATGTGACAGTCACTTCTTTCTCCGGATCAACAACGAGACCTGTATCTTCTTGAAACCGGGCAGCAATTGCAGAATTGAGCTCAGGAAGGCCGTATGCACGAGCATACTGGTTTTTACCATCTTTAATGGCTTGGATGGCAGCTTCTTTAATAAAATCAGGACCGTCGAAATTGGGAAAGCCTTGGCCTAAATTGATCGCTCCGTGTTTCGCAGCCAATATGCTCATCTGAGTGAAAATAGTAGTCTTGAACTTCTCTAATCGCTTCGCCACCTATGATGTTAAGTTGCCAAAATGATTTAGGATATACAACACCAAGAAGTCTAAAGTTGCAGCTACAACTGGAGATGAGTAATGTATAGTAATATAGATAACCAAAATTTAATGAAATCATCCAAGTAAATAGTTTTTTAGAGGTTCTTGACTGTTACTACTAATCAATGTACAATGTTTTACTAAAACAAACGAGAATAATCAGTTCTTGGGTTTAAAAAACTGCGAGTCAATAGAGAAATTGGCATTTAAGCAAAACCCAGTATTAGCGCTACTAACCAAAGCTAAAAGGTGAAACTGGATAGTGTAAACTGTTAAAGGGAGTACCATGGGGACGTACAAGCATGAACTGAGTGGAATCCAAATCGGACAAAATTTGAAATCATTTCGAAGAACAGAGGAGAGGAAAAAAACAAAAGAAAAAACATCAAATTGACAGAACAGCAGCTTCCACAAAACAGAAGAGGACCCTTTGAGGACAAAAATTAGATCTTTCAAGAACGCAAGACACGAGAATCGAAGCATATGTTGCCTTTTTTCATCATTTGAGTTAATAATACAGACACAAACTATTTTTAGATCTCATCACTAAAGAAACAAAGACCCCACGGGGGAACTTGGGAAAAAAAGAATAATTTTTGATTATAATACCTGGACGGGTTTCTGAGTTTGCTGAGTCGACTCGTTCTGAGTCGAGGAAAATGTGGTGGTCATGGTGGCTCTGATTGAAGTTGAACGATGGGTTTTCGCGTAGCTTCGTCGGGAATGATTCGTGATTGGGAGAAGAGAGGATTTGAAGGTAAAATGTCTGAGCATCACACCGTGTGTGTCCAGGTACATTGACTCTGCTGCATTACCACAAAAAAAGATAAGCTTTTTAGGGTTTGATTCCAAGATTTAGGAATTTTCCTTAGAGTAGTTGCAACTTTAACATCAAGTGGGCTTTTTAGAACACAAGTCATGAGTATTCATGGGCCATGCTGCCTTGAAGATGATGACGCAGCCAAGTTTAACCTTTTTTGTTTAGAATCTAGTAGTATCTATGTAATAAAATAACAAAACGACAAAGAATTAGTCAACTAATAAAAGGTTAAACATATGTTTAGGCAAAGGGTATTATTATTATATAGGCTAGTAGTAAAGCCCACCAAAGCTGGCTACGACTCCTCCACAGACTCTTTGTGGGTTAATAATGTAAAGCCTTTTTTTGTATGGCCAAGTTTTAAAAAGTATACCTTTTCTTTTTGTCTGTCATCGAAAGTTATATATATGCTTTAAAAGTCTCGTGGATTGTGAAGTGTTGTTGTACTTGCTTCTTTTAGTTGAGTTGATGTATTTCATAGCCAAATCTGTATATAATTGGAGATTTTATATAATTGGGCTTCCCTAAAACACGAGTTTATATGTTATTATAACCATCAGGCCCAATGGTTCACTCTCGTTCTGTTTTCCGTGAGATCAAAGACAATATTTTTCAGCTGTTTTTGTAGATGCAATGATCTGTTTCATGTTTATGTTATGCAATTCACAATGTATTCCATGTGTTCGCTCAAATACTTGATTTATGTGTTCATAGCTTTTAAGGTTTGATACCATAGTGCAGCACAGATCATTGTTTATGTCATATGTATTATTTGGACGTTATTTGCAGTTGTAATTAGTTTTGATTCGCTAGGCGTGAAGTATTGCCTCCGTTTGAAGAATTGTATGCCCATTGTTAACCGAGTTTCGCTACGTTTCGAAAACAGAGTACAAATTATAGGTCTGGAGAATGTGTTTACGACCTCAAGTCAGGTAAGTTGCTTTCTTTATCTTTCTAGTCTTAATGTGAAGTACCAATTCTGCAGGACTGCAAAGATATTTGGTAAACACATTCAAGCGTGTCTCTCTTGAACGTTTCTGTAACCTAAAGTATTCTTCTTTGCGGTGCACTATGGACATTGGCTTTTCTCAGTCTTAGGCGTGTTGGTTGCAGTTAGTTGCCAAGCCAGTCAGCGCCAAAGAGAGCTCTCAGAACATCAAATGAAATTACAAGAAGCAGCAAAGAATGCAGCCGCCAAACTAAATCCTACACCTAAGGATCTTACTAGATCTCTCTGACATCAACCTTGTGTCAATACATCTTTTAGTCCTCAAGCACTTTTTAACAAGATGGAGAAATTGCAATTGAGATTTTCTGTTGTAATCTTACTATTAGCAGAGAGGCTTGTTTACTCAATGAAATTATACAAGTAGAGAGCTTTTGATGATTTTGGCCAACCCAAAACTAAAACATATTGGGCAAGCAAATCTATGGAAAACAAAGGAAATAGAAACACATTACTCAACTTCGAATCTAACCAATGGGGATTCCAGACCGAACCAAAAAAACAACGGCAAGTCCCCACACTGGTCTCTCTGTCTATCTATATATCATCCAACTACGGAGCTGTTCTCGTCCCACATGATTTTTTTTTTTTCCAGCAACTGTAATCTGAAAAATATACAGCAGTTGCTACAATCTGCCTCTTAAGAGATCTCTTTGCTCCAATCATAAATAATATGAACTCATATAGAGTCTCGCTCCTATATCGAGCGGACCGTCATCTCCACCAACAGCGTGAAGAACCACCGGAATAGTTGAGAAAAGCTGAACAGTCAACGGAAAAACCGCAGGTGCTACTTCGTTTTTTGTCACAGCCTCTGATGACTCGGTGTCATGGACAGACAATGCACTGCATTTTGCAACACATAGGTCACTAGGACTCACCACATATGCAACTTCCTCCAAGGGCTTGAAATAGCCTCTTCCTCCTCTCTTGAAATAGAGTTTATTAAGGATTAACGTAGACGTTGCCTCTAGCCAGTCTGCACACAAGCCTTCGATTTGGTCATAGTATATTCTTCGTTCAATCTGTGACAGCATCAACAACGATAAGTACTAAGCAGACTGAATACAGGGATTTAGATAATTTAATACGAAGATAACTGAACCAGTAGAGACTTACCCCGAGCTTGCTGATGTAAACAGTCATAAATCTTGATCCCAAGTTCATTACTCTAGCTTCGCACGGAAAAACCTGCAGGGAAAGGAAATAAATGAGATTTCATAACAACCATAAACATAAGAAGCAGCTGAATGATGCAAGGTTCTAATTTGCTTGCCTCTTTTTTCTTCAGAACAAACCAAGTGTAGACCTTATCACATGCATCTCTGACTTTTCGAGAAGCCAGCTTCCTGTCATTGCAATAAGCAGCGACATCAGAGAGTGTTTCAGTGGAGGGAACACCATGTTTCAAAGCAGCGACCGATAATGCTTCCTTGCCCTCCATAGATTCAGCAGCATCTTTATTGAAGTGAATGCCGGTGAAACAGCTTCTCACTTCATCAATTGATGTCTGTTTCTGCTTCGAGTACAACTCCTCAGCCTCAAGGGCAGCAGCTATCGCACGGTGAACGACTATGTCCGGGTACCGTCGAAGAGGAGATGTGAAGTGAGTATAGAGAGGAACAGCTAGTGCATAGTGTCCCCACTCAGCAACACTGTCCTTCAAATTCCCAGTGCAGAAGTAAGACGCTAACTGCATAGGTTTTATAGCATAATTGTTGAGAATATCAACAAAAACTGAGTCATCTTTGAGGTTTCCCGTAATTTTCTCCAATGACTCGTGGAGTTGGCCAGAAGAAGAAATGTCCAGTTCCATACCATGCTTTGAACAAAAGCCTTCAAATTCTTTGAGCTTACGTGTATTTGGTTCTGGATGCCTCCGGAGCAATGCACTATCAGGGTAAGCTCGAGAAATAACCTCAGCTGCTGTCATATTTGCTAAGAGCATAAACTCCTCAACAAGAAAATTTGAATCCTTTCTCGAACATGTCACAAAATCATACGGAACTCCATGTTCATCAAATAGGAAAACAGGCTTCGAATTCTCCAGCTGCAAAGCCCCGTTTCTAAATCTTTTTTGCCTTAAAGTGGTGGAAATCTCACTAAGCTGTTTGACAGATCGAACTACATCACTCCATTCGAAAGATCCATGCAACGAAGGCCAGCCATTTTCTGTAACATCACTTTTCCCATCTATAATATCTTGAGCATGATCATATGAAAGCTTGCAGCACGACCGTATAACTGTACGACCAATCCAGCGATCTATCACATCTCCTTCTCTATTTAAATCCCAGAAAATAGAAAATGCAAGTCTATCAGCTCCTGGATTAAGTGAACCTACGTTCTCTGACAGTAATGGAGGCAACATTGATATTTTTCTCTGCGGCATATAAACACTTGTCGACCTAAACTGAGCTTCTATGTCAAGAGCAGTCTCTGGTAAAACAAAGTAGGAGACATCAGCAATGTGAACACCGACTCTAAAAAACCCGCCGGGTAAACTTTGCACTGATAGAGCATCATCAAGATCTGTAGCCGTCGAGGGGTCGATGGTTAATACACACAGGTCTCTCAGATCTTTTCTACGTTGAACCTCTTCTTCTGGTACTTCCCAAGGGACACGTGGAAGACTAGTGAGGGAGCCAGGAGAAAAGTCAGAATCGCAAACCAAGTTCTGAAACAATATTGCCTTGATCTGAGGCTCTAATTCACTGCCTCGGCCAAAGAGATGTGTAATTTGGGCTACGGGAAATGGACTGCCTTCGCCCCAATCCACAATTTGGGCAGCTACCAGCTCTGCCTCGAGAGTTGGATCAATATTCTCGAGTCTTTCTCTAATGCTTCCAGGTAAGGCATGGAAGGGAACAATTAATTTAGTAAACCTAGGGTCTGCAGGCATCAGTTGGACGTATTCATCATCAGAAAGAGACGAAGGAGACTTGCACCTTTTTGCATCACCTCCCTTGTAATGACTCCATCCCTTGACATCAAGCAAGCCCACGATAGAATCCCTTACAAGTGATTTTTCAACAACAGCAACTACTTGTCCGGTTGGTCTTTTGTGGGGGAAGGAAGTAAGGACACCGCATAACTTCTCAACTGCACTGCCATTTCCTTTCTGCTCACTAGAATAACCCAAACATGAATCCAGTAATGGTGTAGAACTGCGACTAACACAGTTCTTACCTCCTTGTCCAATAACTGACGATCCGTTTATCGAGAACCCATCTTCAAAACCTTCCACCACATCAACAGCTTTCTTTTGTCGAGCATTTATGTTATCTTTCTCTGGGGAACTGTCCGTTACTTCAGACTTAGCAATACTTTCAGTAACAAATCCTTTCATCTTGGGCCACAGTGAGAGCGGATCTAATTTAATAACAACAATATCTCCTTCCACCTACATAAAGAAACACAAGTCTGAACTTAAAAACCAACCAATGGATTAAAATATTTTCTCCAACATAGGCCAAAAGGAAAAAGATTTAAGCCAAAAATGCAGAATAAACATAAGTCAGGAAGTTTAGGGTAGAGAATAAACCAAACTTACTGCTCTATTTTGGCCAACATTTCCATTGATTAGAATATCTGTAGGGACTCCATCGATCTTACAGTAAGCCTTCAAAAAAAAAAAAAAAACATCAATTCAAAGTGAGAACAGAAGAAATCAACGGTTTAAAAACTTAAAATCTCTTGGAAAAATCAGATGTTGCTTCTGACCTCATTGCGGTTATGAGCATTCACCCGAAATAGTGCTTTAAAAGCTTCCCCCTTCTGTTACAATGCATAAAAAGTAAACTATGAGGTCCAGAAAATATAACTTAAAATGTTTCTTTCTTGAAGAAAACATAAAGAAACAATAAAGAGAACATCTCAAACAAACCTCTAAAGCTTCGTTAACAGCATCAAGAGACCAGTGTGAAGAGAAAATCTTTCGCTGTGAAGAACCTTTAATCTGCTGAAACAAGTCACCATCCATCCTAGGAGACTGATCACAAGCTCTAGGATCAGGGCACGACTTCGATAACAACTGTTTACTAACTTCAGGAGAAGGAAGCAACGGACTCGCGCATCTAGTTTCTGCTGGCCTCTCAAAATACAAAGGCGGCACAGAATTGAAAGCAACATTAGACGCTCGCATGACTCCAAGTCCATTGGAAGTATCTGATCGCTGATGCTGCTTGGATGAAGAAGTAGAATCTTTTGCTTTACCCCTACTACTATCTCTACCATCTGACGACTCCACATGTGTATCTTCTACAGGTACTGTTCCAAGACATCAAAGTTGAAAACTTGGAAGGTAAAGGCAACAAACTCTTTTCTTTAATTCTCAATTTAACATTCAAACTAAAAACCCAAGAAACAAAAAAATCCAAACTTTAAACCCTAATTATCATAGCAAAACCCCAGAGCAGAGCTATCAAACAAGCATACATAATACGAAATCAATTGACAAACAAAAACCCTAAAAGAAATAGAGAAAAAAAAAAGATTTTTGAAAAAAACCTGAGGAGAGCTTAGATCGACGAATATGTTTGCTTGGCCGGTTCCTCTTCTTCTTGTGACCGTTTTCGATTCTTTCAACTGATTGTTCCGTCGAATCACTCTTCATTGCTTACAACTCTCAACGAGCTCTCTGAGTTGTTAAAAAAACAAAACTAACCCAAAAAATAAAAAAAGCTAGAATCTTCCGATCAGATTATAAAAAAAAACAGAAACGGAAGAAGAAACAGAATTGGGAATCCAAATCAAAGAAAAATAAACAATAAAATAAAAGAAATCGCGAGTTCGCGACGATTAAAAGAAGAAGAAAACAAGATCTTGGATCTTATCAGAGAGCCCAGAGGTATTACAAGAGAAGATGAAAAATTAATAAATTAATAAATATTTTTTTTGGTTGGCGAAGAAAAAGAAAACGACGTTATGATTGGTCGGCGCAATCCGCCGACTGTGTTTTGCCTTTTTTTCCTTTTTCCCCTTTTCTTTTATTATTTTCCTTTTTCGTCTTCACTTTATTTTATATTGAGTCGGTTATTTCATCCTATTATTACACGTGTAACTGGGAACTTCATCGGACGGTTATTGAGCTACCCACGCTTTCTTTTTCCTTTTGAGAGTTTTATATTTTTATTCACCTCCTGTATATTATTTTGAGATTTAAAGTACTTACCACAATAATAATTTTACTTATAGTTATCTTGTTTTATTCATATACATTTACTTATTTTTGTGAAAAGTATATCTTATTTGTCAAATATAGAAAAGAATTAAAACATGATAGAATTTTTTTTGATAAAATATTATTAGTTATGATATTCTATCTTTGTATGTTTTTAAAAATAAAATCTATATATTTTATATTTTACATTATTATCTACATCCATATACCATTAAATAGATAATACATTGTTTTTAGACTAATAATTAAAACTAATCCTAAATTTAAAAATATCATAATAAATGTACAAAATTGGTAAATAATAATAAAAAGTAGGTAAAAATTTATAAAAAAAGTAAATGTTTAGAGTTTTTAAAAAATTCAATACCATATTAAGATCATTGAATCTCTATTTATTATTAAAAAGTTAATAATTACTAAGATTAATGTGATAGTTATTTTGATAAAATTTTAAATATATTTGAATAGTCATTGAAATATTAAATAGGAGAAAGATTTTTGTTTTTCAAAAATTTAAATTAGTAAATAAATTTAAAATTGTTTACGTAATATTATTTATTTTTAAGATTATTTTTGATATATTTAAAATATACTTGAATAGTCCTCAGATTTTTATAAATCGGAAAATAATTTTTGCATTTCAAAAAATTAAATAGATGAATAATTTTTGTAATAGTTTGTGAAATGTAATTTACTTTTAATAATTAAATTTTTATGAAAATAATAATTAAATAATTAACTATATTTTCTGGTTTTAATAGTTGATTAAGTCTTTCACTTTTCAAAAACTAATAGAAAGAAACATTATCTTATATATTATAATGGCAAATTTGTTTATCTTGAAATACTTAACTGCAATTAAATCTCTAAATCACTCTGACGACGACACATCAACATTTTGATGAAAATATTTATCTACTAATATATAGGGTATATCTTTTAAACTAAGTTATTTTTAAATGCCTCTAAACGGCTTCCTGTCTTCAAACGGCTTCATCTTTGTCTTACTTCAGCAATTTAGTCGTGTGATCTCATTAAAATGTTTATTTATATGCATTCAGTTTTCAGTAAACTATTATTATAATTTATGATTATGGTCAAATAAGGATTTTAGTATTTTACTGTACCAAAAAATACACCTAGAAAAATTATTGTGTTATAATGAAATTTTATTAATTATTTTTTTTTGTTAATGGTATGATGAATTTAGGAACCCTTCTTAACGAATTTAGAATTTGTTTTTGTTATGGACCCCTATTATTCGGATGTTTTATTTTGACAAAAAAAACTCGACATATATACGTAACAGGCCGAACGCAGGCCCACGCTTAATATTTGGAGTTTCTCCAAACGACCTGTCATGGAGAAGTGTGTACATTATTTTTGTTTCATTGGTTAAAAAAAATATATACACATTATGTGATGATATAATTTTGTTTCAAATAATGCTAAAATAATGTAGCAACTTTTTTGAATACTTGAATATAATAATTTGACGATGCATGTAGTGAATTAATTCAATTAATTTGTATAGGACCATCTATTTAATTAAGCTATATATATATATATATATATATCATAAAAAGAAGGTAATCGATAAGAATAATGTGAACGACATTTGGTCAGGAATCAGGATAGAGATTGGCAACTAGAAGCAGACGCAGCATGTGGATAATGAAGATCAATATCTTACTGTCATTTTCAGACAAATGTGTATCGATCAAATTCGAACAAGAGTTACGATAGAAAAGGACGCACGATACGATACGTAGTGTACATTACATGTATACATATTCAAAGCACAAGCATACAAATACAATCCTACATGCATATCACTGTGAAACCCTCCAACGCATAAACTTACAAACCTGTCATGTATACCCATCCTTTTTTTTCTTTTCTCGAACCTATACTTTTATATAAGTTGCTAGCTAGCTAGTGTCTGGTTCGAATAAACTGAAGTGTTAGTTATTACTCTAGAAATAGTACTATATATGTATATATAAAGAATTCTTATGGCTTTCTAGTTATTACAAATTTCTGTTCGAAAATGGGATATATGTTAGTAAAATGTGTTACGATTATAATGTGGTTTCTGCGCATGCATGAACTCCGAATCTAATAAAAATTGAATATAAGAGCAATCGTTGTTTGAAATTTGATAATTGAAAAGAAAAAAAAAAACGAAAGGCGTCTGAAGTTTGCCATGTGAGATATGTAGCTTTATCTCAGAAATTAAGGAAGGGGGATGGAAAATATATAAAGGTGAAGATATCGAAGATGATTTTTCTTCTGCTTTTTTTCACCAAGACCCCACGCACGTGCGAGCCTTATCCACACGCTTTTTTTTTTTTGCCATTCTTCTTTGCTTACTTGCAGAAAATTCAGTTCACTAAATAGATTTTTTCATCCTCACTAAATCGAACACAAAGGCTTTTAGCTAGTTAATTAGCACATCGTGAGAACGTGTTCATCTTGATGTTTAGTGTCTTGTCCTATTCTCGTAACTTTCTAGAAATTGATCGGATACTGTTTCAGTTGTCTATTGATGTTTAAAGTTTGATCTTGTCGGAATTTTTATTTTCTGAAAATCTTTTGAATAAATAATGCATCTACTAAGTATACAACGTAACTCTTTTTCAATATTAACACGTTTGCGTTCTTGAAATGTATCGCAATATTGGAAGTTCATGTTCCAATTAAACCAACACATAACTAGCTACGAACTTTAGTTTAAGTACGTTAACAAAAAAACACATGAAAGCATGTCATTAAGACCTTAACTATCAATTTTTGCAGGATTAATTATAGTAATAATTAATTTTGACCCATAAACACTACAATAAAACTGTGATAGAGCATTGGTTAAAATTTAGCTATATTTTTGCAATGACGAGTGCACATCACAATTTTGTTACAAGTTTATTGCAAAATAACAATAGAATTATCGGTTGCATTAATTCGTTAATGGTCAAACAGTAGTATTAGCATATTTGTTTGTTTTTGTAGTGATTAAACCTAAAGTGAGTGGTCTAGTTGTTTTTTAAATACCACTTTTAAATTGAAGAAATATGACCGAAAATTTTAAACCACATTTTACTTTATGTTTGTTTCCAAAATCTGCCCAAATTCGTCCTTTTCCCAGTGAACTTCTTCTTTTGTAGTATTATATCACTGCAACGCAATGAAATTAGGTTAAATATATTCAAGGATGGATTATGATATCATTTTTGTATCATATCGTTTTGGCCATATTGTTTTTGTATTATTTTGTCTATTTCTTTAGCAGGTAAAGAAAATGGCAGAATAGTAGTGTGACCCAAGGTCCCATGAGATTGATTGGAGCATGGAAGTTAGAAAGCTAGTCAAAAAGCAGTTTTGTTAGATTGGGGAATCCATAACAGCTTTTATAATGTTTGTTACGAAGTCTTTTCTTCAAATAAGCACTTTTTTTATTTATCATTAACTTATTTAGTGCAATCATTTTTTTACTAATAAGGCTAGTTGCTCCGGCATGCAATAAAATGAATTACTTATATGAGTAATGTTGTAAATATTGTTTTCATAAGAAAGTTAAATGTTTAATATAATTTCAAATTTCTATTATTCTCGGAATAACATCAACATGACATAATTAAATATTTATTATATAAGTATAATAGTTTCTTTTTAATATTAGTGTTGATTATTAGAATGTAATTAGTTTCCTTTTTGGTTAGTACCTTGTAAGTCAAATGTCACCATCTCGCAAAATCAACCCAAATGTCAGGTCTCTCTCGCGTAAATCAAATAGTGAGCTTGTTCCTACTTAATTATTGCGACTAAAAAGCTATATGGTTCACCTTTTTATTGTTGTTGTGACGTTGTAACTTATACCTTAAATTATCATATCACTAGCAAAACGTTTCCGCAATGTCAATTACTCAATTATTCACTCTTCAGTTGAGTACTATACCAACCATTGAATCAATGGGTGATGTGAGAAATTTAACCCGATTGTGATATATGGTCAGCCAGTGCCTTGTAAGAAAGGCTGCTTAAGTCCTAACATATTGTCATACTGACATCCGCCTGCCATAAGCTTTTCCTCCTTTATGAAAAAAAAAAAAAAAAATCGCCTTTCATTTCCTTTTTTTGATGTGATGCTTACTTATTTGCCCATGATGAATTCATGACAGGATCACTCACATTCAGAAATAAAGTGTTAAAATGTTTAGAATCGAGATCTATACTTGATTTGCTTCAAAGATACAAATATGTATACAAAAGGTTATTATAATTTTAAATCATGGATTTCCATTACATCATTTTCAACGGAGCGATTGCAGAAGTTATAGTTATATTTTTAATTAGAATCTCAATGCTCATCAAATAACGAATGAATTTAATCTCCTAGCTCATCTTAAAAAAAAAAAAAAAAAAAAAAAAGGAAATTATGGGAAACTTTCGATTTTTTTTTCTTTCTCAAGTACTACAAAATAAAGGGATCACACATAAACACACAAGATATATTATAAGAACAATAACTAATAATAGGGTTGGCCTAAGATAGCCATCACACCTTAACTAAGGAAAAAAAAAACCCCAATTTACCAAAAACAACTCACCATAACAAATTAACCAAACCCGAAGTAAAAAAGATTATTGTCGTCAAACAATTACAAAGAGTTGTGATTTTTTAAAAATTCAATTCTAATAAAATGATATAATAACTTATATATATTCGACCTTGCAAAATAAAATTCTCCTCAAATGAAACCCTCTTTCTAGAAGGTCTTGAAATATTATGGCTTGTGAGGAGGGCATTGGTAGCATTTGGTAAAGAGACCAAAAGTGTCGATCTGGCGAACAAAGTTGACCATACTTGCCCATCCTCCGAACCCAAATCCGACGACGAATACCCAAACCACCACGAATATGTTTATGCAGTAAGTCCCCATCCATCCTCCCACCATTCTCGGCGGCCTCTCCACCGCATTCTATTCACAATATATCAAAGTCACCAAAAATTAACATTTTTTACATTAAGTTTTAAACTATCTAATAAATGTTTATATAGTGTGGTTAAAAATAAACTACAAATATTTGCAACCTTATTAATTACTAAAAATTTAGTACGCAACTCTTTATGCAATAAAATAGAATTTAAATGAGATATTTTGGAAGACGGGATAATATCTAACCTCTCTGGAAGGAGCAGGAGCAAAAGTAAGCATATGTGCCAGTGCTGGGATGATGTAGACAGTGAAACTAACTAAGAGAGATCCGACCGCAGAATTGATTGGTCCGAAAAAGGGAAAGATAATCGCTAAGAACCATATGGGCACAACCACGGGTAATCTAGCCATGGCTCTTTTGAACATGCTCTTCGTCTCGTGCACACCTATCAATTTCTCCCACACAAAATATAACGGTGTAGAAGCGAATCCGAACGTTATGAACTGATGAATGAGCATGAGGATCACAGCCGTGTCTCTAAAACCGGACTTGGGGAGGAGAGAAAGTGCATTGGAATGAGTTAGCAACTGATCGCCAAACGCCCAATAAACCGCAGACGCGGATGGTAGCGTTAGCGTTAGTACATATATAGTCGCTAGTAGATATATCGCCTTGAACTTTTGCGGTTTCCACATCGCGTGCATTATCTCCCTAAATATCACATATTTTTAGTATATATATAATTAATAAAATATAAAAAATTGGTTTTATGAAAAGAAAAAAGAAAAAAGTGCTTACACAGTGACGGCGTGTCCACCGAAGGTGTAGAGAATGTTGGTGGCTCCGGTGAAGTAAAGCACCATTGTGGTTGGACCCGAATGTTTCACATCCTCAACCTTTTCTTATTAAAAAGGTTTATTTAGTTAATAACAGTAACCAACCAAGACTATATATTATAGAAAGTATACAAGATTTAAAAAATCCAATTGACCTGGCCGTGAATGAGAGAAGCAATGGTGAGATACCAAGAAGTGTACGTGGTCATAGCGAGTCCGAGGAATGACCAAATTCTATAATTGTGGAACGAAGGAATAAAAACAGTTGTTGCACAACACGCGCCAAATATGTATGTCCATGTCCTCTTGTCCAATTTGTCATTAATATAATATATATTGCTACAAAAATCATTGTTATATTATTTAATAAACTTCCCAATATGGCAAAAAAAACATATAATAAAGATATAATTAATGGAATCGAAATATCAATTAATTTACCTGGCACAAGCAATGAGTTGAATAACGGATCCAAAGAGAAGAAAAGTGCAATTAAAGAACAATCCAATGTTCCTCCAATGTTTCCCCAACAGTCCATCTAGCACCTCAAACCACTTTATAAAAAAACAAAACAAAAAAAAGTTAAAATTTCCAATAATACCATAACACTCTAGCCATAACAACAAAACATGTATATATTTCCTAATTATAACTAGTCACAAGAATTAGAGGTGGAATAAAAACCTGAATAACGTGATTACGGAAATCGAATTTTTCTCGTTCTTTACGAGTTCGATACTCTACGTAAAGAACACTAATGAGATAAGCAGTCCAACTTCCCAATAATCCATAAAAGAGTTGAAACAAAATTCCCGACATCATCCCAAGTTGTGAGAACGAGTACGGTAAAGTCAATAGAACTTGCGCCACCTGCCATTATTATCACAGCTTAGAGAGACGACGATTACATACGTACATCTTGGTAAATATATATGTGTAAAAGCATATGTACCTGATTTGAAGCACAACTAAACCAAGCATCGTAGACAGAACCTCCATGCCAGAAGAAGTTCGAAAGCTTTGTTTTAGCTGAAGATTTATTGTTACCACTTATGTTTTCTTCTTCTCTCTCCATTTCTAAGTAATTTCCTGCCACCACTGTCTCTATTTTCTCTGCCGCCATTTTTTTTCCTTTCTTCTCTGAGTTCTTTCTCTCTCTCTCTCTCTCACTCAGTTTCTTTAGCTTCTTTGCTTCCACTCTTTAAATAGATTAATGAAGATGACCCTTTTATTGTTTCCTTTTTCTTATGGGATTCTTTTTTCCTCTGGAGGCAATTATTGAGTAACGAGTGTCGGGGACAAAGCCTTTGGTCACAGCTGAAGAGGTGTCATGTGAGTATTGGTTTATGATTGGTAGGTGACGGAGTTATATCACCTACTTGTGAGTGTTACTGTTTTCGGCGAGCGTGGATTGTTTTTTTAATGGGCTTATTTTGTCGTTGGGCTTATGGGCCATATTTCTAAAGCATTACACGAGCGGGTAGGCCCGGTTTTAGATTGTTTATTTTATTTTGACCCCGATAATATGCAAAAAAAAAAAGAAGAAGAGGGGTACACTAATCATAGAATTTTAAAGTTTAAAGCAAAGAGTGAGAGTAGACTAATTGTAAATTGATAACAGAAGTGACGACAATGATGTTTTTGAAAAAAGGTTGAAACTACTATTATCATTAACAATTATTTGAATCATGATGATTGTAGTAACAACTAGGAACAATGAGTAAAAAACATAGTGGTCCTTTTTTTTTTTTTTTTGCGTAAGGATGTATAATAATCAAATTATATTTCTAAGTTTATATGTTTTGTCCGATTATATAACATAGCTGTTAATTGGAACTTGAAATTACATAAATTTATGCCCTTGTCTACCATATTGTGCACCACACATACCAAAAGCTTGATATAGTTGTAAAGACAGGAAGGAAATAGTGAATTTGTGAGGTAATCGAGGGTAAGAGATATCAATGGATCCAATGGAAAGAATGATGGCTAATCAGGTGGGATTAGTGCTTAACATAATTACCACACGTGTCTAGCTGTCTTAGACTTATTTTAAATCTCACTCTCTTTTTATAAATTTCTCCTTTTCTAATTTCTATATATATATCCACTATAGCTTTTGACAATGGATCGAATCGAATTATTAATGAGACGGCATCATCGATTTAGATCTTTATAGCTTTTTAACCCGGCCAAAAATGTATGGCAGCGGAAAGAAAACTGCTCACCATTTACATAAAATATACATATCAATATTATATAGTTTTTAGTTTTGGTTGGTGATATATTTTATTTATAGTTTCCTTTTACTGTACATATACGCTATTGTGTTATCTGTAATCCAACAAAAAAATTGAATTAATATTACCATCCCCAAATAGAGCAAAATTTCAGATATCATCGGTGATAATATTGGAAATTAGTGCAAGTGACTGATTATAAGTATTCCTGAAATTAGTGCAAGTGACTGATATTTGTTTGGAGTTTATCTTCATTATTCTTTAACAGTACGTGTGAGTGTGACGAAAAGAGAGATTAATACAAATTTATTGAAAAACAAACTGCAGGATTGGGCCGAAGAATGATCCATTTGAGTTTGAAATCAATTAGCCATATGAGCCATCAAGTAGGCCTAGCTAATCATATCATTAAGTGAATTGACACCCATGAGCCATGACATGGAAACTTTGGAAGGCTAAATACAAGAGGAAGATAGAAAGATATACAAGACTACAAGAGAATCATCCAAATTTGCATGAACAAATACAAGAAATTACTAGACAGATAAAATGCCACATATATATCTACTATATAAATATATGTGATATTTCCATTATATTTTAAGTATATATATGTGTGTCCAACTAGACCTACTGTATATTAATCAAATAATAAGGGCATCTCCAACGGCGTCTCTGAACCATGATCTCTTAAAGAAAAAGGTTGGAAAATAAATCAAAAACAAATTAAAAGTGTAGAATCGTCTCTTAAAAGAGAGTTTTTGGAAATGGTAAGAGACGCTACGTGGCGGTCTACGATTGGTCAAAATTTTAGACAAGAGAGTTTTTTTTTTTTGGGTCTTTCTCTTCCCCGGATTTGTTTCTCTTTCTCGGTTCTTTCTCTCTTGCTCACGAGTTGGTGATGGCAACGATTTGCCTCATCCATCTGGGTTATGAAATTGGAAGCTGATTGGCAAAGAAATTCTTCTTTCATCTATCTTGAGCTTCATCCATCACGAAGTCATCGACTTTGGAGAGTTTGGTGAAACGATGTTCTATGCTTCTCATGGTATGATTTTTCTTGTTTTTGTTGGTAGATCTTGATGAGTTATGGTTTTTTAGATATGAATAATATTAGGATTATATGAATTGGGAATTGGGAAATTAGGGTTCTTTGTTGTTACTATAATTAGTGTTCTTTGAGTCAATATCCAGTATATTTCTTCGGTCCTTCTCATCATTTAAGACGATTTTAGCATTCCAACCTCTTACATATGTTTCGTTGATCTGGTTTGATGTTATATGATTAGTGTTCATGCATATTTGTAATGGTTCTTTGGATTATAGTGGTAGACTAGAAGAAATTTTTTAATAGAATTTGACTTGAGATATAATTTGAATTATATGTTTCTGATTTTATAATTTGTTTGCAACGGCGAGGATATTTCAAGCCTTCCTCGGTTGGTGAGAGAAATGATTGCACGAATGCTGAATCTGATCAAATCAAAGGAGCCTCGATTGCTTGATTCCTCTTTCAAATGGTTATAAGAAACCAATCCCATGGCCACAAAGCAGAGACAAGGTGAAAAGTTGTGTGATTTCTAGTTACTTGTTGATTCACTGGAGGTGGAACTCAGTGCATTCGTGGAGCTGATCAGTATTTAGACCAGATCTCCAGGTTTGGTTTTTTTTTATATATATAATTCTGCTAATCTGTTCATTTTTTTTGGTTGTTTGTGTCATCTACTTTTTTTTTTTTGTATGTTGATCGTATATTCTCTTATATTATTTGGTTAGTCTAATCCTTTGTCATTGCCGTATACTTGCATTTTGTTCTTTAATTGTGAACCTCTTTTCTGTTAGTTTCATTGTTTTGTCTGAAATACTTACCTTCCACAAGAACAGAGGAAATGACTTTGGAACTTTGGACAAGTAGCTACAAGTTAACTTCAAATGGACACCAAGGGAGTCAAATCGCCTAGCAGACAAACTTGCCAAGATGCAAAGAAAAGCAAACACCATGTTCACTTTTCAAAATTCAATTCCAGCTTGTATTTTTAGTGATTTCAATTCTGTAAACCCTTCTAATGCTTAATATATGAAATACAAGTGTAAAAAAAAAACTAAAACTCTAAAGAAACCCACTTGGGTTTCTACCATTGGAGGCATCTAAATTTACTTGATATTGATGAGTCTCTTAACTTAAAAACAAACAAGTTTTATATTTAAAATAATATTGAGAGATCATGAGAGTCTCTATGCATTGGAGATGACCTAAGTATATATTATGAGTACTATATGATATCCAAACCTTTTGAACTTGACTACCTTAACCAAAACAGCATCCCAAAGAATACTTGCATGAAGCATCAGGAAAGGAATAACAGTAACTAACTCTTTCCCAGATTCCAAAACAAAGAACCTCTTGTCTGAAAATAGTAAATACGTACAGATAGTAACTTGGTTTGTGTGTTTAGACTATACCTAAAACAATTATTATATCTTGACATATAGACTCTCCATGCAAGTTATCCTCTCCTTTTTTCCCCTTCAAAAAGGCAATTTCACTTCAATAATTATTCGTAAACCGATCGAACCATCCATGATAATTTGATCGCTACATCCTTTTCCAGTAAAGATGCCAACTCGTTTCGGTTTGTCACCAAGGATCTTGTTACTCTTTCTCACGTTTTTATCAGGTAACCAATTCAAAACATTACATTACTTTGGACTGGTCAACGTCAGTCCTTGTCTAGATATTACTTAGGGTTTTGATAACGATTAGAACTTTTGTGTATTATTCCACAGGAACAAAATGGTCCGAATCAGCTCGAGTGTTCACGATCGTGAACTCATGCGACCAAAAGATCTGGCCGGCCATAACTCCCGGAGAAAACTTCGGCGGCGGAGGATTCGAGCTCAAACCGGGTCAATCCATCGTGTTCACCGCACCAGTAGGCTGGTCAGGCAGAATTTGGGGACGAACCGGCTGCAAATTCGACTCAACTGGAACCGGAACATGCGAAACCGGTTCATGCGGCTCAACCCTAAAATGCTCAGCCTCCGGAAAACCACCGGCTTCACTAGCCGAGTTCACATTAGCCGCAGTGGATTTCTACGACGTGAGTCTCGTCGACGGATTCAACCTCCCGATGGCGGTGACTCCGATGAACGGAAAAGGGAACTGCAGCGTGGCTGGTTGCGTCGCTGATTTGAGACCACATTGTCCGTCGGAGCTCGCCGTTAAATCAAACGGAAAAGTGATATCGTGTAGGAGTGCTTGTGATGTGTTTGATAGAGATGAGTATTGTTGCAGAGGAGTTTATGGGAACCCTGTGGTGTGTCAACCAACATATTACTCAAAGATCTTCAAGCAAGCTTGTCCTACTGCTTATAGTTATGCTTATGATGATCCGACAAGTATCTTCACTTGTTCCGCCTCTGATTACATCATCTCTTTCTGTTCCTCCAGGTTTGCCTTAATTATGCCTAATTAAATACCCTAAAACACCATAACAACCAAATTTTGTTTGTGCAAGGGTGTTTGTGTGCAATAAACTTTGATTGCTGTTGTTTTTTATGTATAGGAAGAAGCCAGTGTGCACGTACCATGATAACAAGCTGGGATGCAGCAATGGATTTAAGACGATGACTGGGAGATTCTGGCTTGTATTGATAATTTCTCTTGTTGTTTTTAGTTAAGAATTTGGCGTCTCGTAATTTTAGATAAATAAGTTTTTTTTTTTTTTTTTCTCTTGTGGAAAATTTCTCATTTGTTCATATTTTATGAAAATAGATTTCATGTGTTGGTAAATGTTAAAGTAAACACACATAATTGCAATCCAAAGTGTAATTTAAAAGTGCAGGTCAAAAATGTAATCGTATAATGATGGTCAAAAATGTAAAATTCTAAACTTTAAGTTAAAACTGCGAAATGTCTAAACTAGCAGTTCATAATCTAAAGAAAACGGTAAATGCAGAGGTCAAAATGTAAAACTCGTAATATACTAGATGGGCCAAAAATGGGTCCAAAGTGAAGTCCAATTTATGATAATAATCTATCTGGTTTACTCAAAGACTCGGAACCCTTTTGGTATTGCGCGTCATTGAAACGCCATTGTCGCCGTGCTAATCTCTGATCTCATCTCTCGTCAGGAAAAATGGCTACTGGTGGAAAAGTCTCCTTCAAAGTCACTCTGACTTCAGATCCTAAGCTTCCTTTCAAAGTGTACGCGAATTCAGACACCTCATTGTTTAGATTTACGTTTTTTTTTTTTGATTTGCCTTGTGATTGATCTCTGGGTTGTTTTTTTTTTGTTATCCGATCAGTTTCAGCGTACCGGAGGGAGCTCCGTTCACAGCGGTTCTGAAATTCGCAGCAGAGGAGTTCAAGGTTCCTCCACAAACCAGCGCCATCATCACTAATGGTAAGTAAATTAAACCCTTATTCATATTGAGATAGATTCATCTAGGCCTTAGGAAATCGCATCACCAAGCATAATTGCGATTAGAGTTTATTCGAATTCGAATTTGGACCTTTTTCCCCCGCTTTGATTATTATGCAGAAACAATTGTGTTCCTTTATTCATTTCAGCTACATATATGTCATATTTATGCATGTAACTCTCTCTTGTCTCGGGCAATTTATGTGTCCACAAACTTACAAAGTTTAAAAGTCAGAGCTTTCTAGTGCCGGAAGATGTAGAAGAGGGATTTGTATTGCATTTGCATAGACTACAAACTTTGATTTTTAGGGGTGTGGTTTAGTCACCCATTGGTTGGTTTCAGCTGATTTTGTCAATAGATTTTTGTTGTGATGGATGTGTATTATAATGTGTGCAGATGGGATCGGGATCAATCCTCAGCAGAGTGCAGGTATAATTCTCAGTTTGAATTGGTTGCTTCCTTGTTTCTCTGCAGTTCTATATCTTTTAAGTCATTGCAATTTCCCAGTTTTAGTTTTTGGTTTGCAAATGTCCTTCAAAACTTCTTAGAAGATCCTTATTGTCGTCTTCTTCTCATCTCTAGTAACTTGTAAGCTTATAAAGAGCTTAGTCTCCAAGTGACTTCACTGTCCATAAGAATGCCAGATAACAACCTTTTATTAGATTACAAAAGAGCTTAGTCTCTAAGTGACTTCAGTGTCCATAGGAATGCCAGATAACAACCTTTTATTAGATTATATTTTTATTGCACAGTCGGGTTCCGTTTAATGCTCAACTAAACAGAAGTGTGGTCATTACGTATAAGTAGAAATCAAGCTTCTTCGTGGTCCACTATGATTATCTTTTTCCTCTATCTAGTAGTTTCTCGAGTGTTAATAATATGAATGATGGCAGGAAACGTGTTCCTGAAGCATGGGTCTGAACTAAGACTGATCCCGCGTGATAGAGTTGGAGCTGCTGCGTTTGTGATCCATGAAGGTTGAAGCAATCAGTAAATCTCTGTTCCCCATACCTTTTTAAAAACATAATAATAACCAACATATTTGGATTACATCCTTCTTTGAATAAATAATGTGTAATGCTTATACTTCCTTTTACGGATTAAGTGAACTGGTTTTGGTCCTCAAGTTAATGTGCACTAAAAAGAGCTTGAATTGGTCTTTCTTACCATCTTGAAGCTTCCGATCTGATTTAGCTAAAAAACCTCACTAAGCTTCCGATCTGATATTAAGCTATAGGATCAAGCCCGTTGGATGAGTGTTTGCGCTTATATATTATTGGATTAAGGCTAAGTCCTGTTTTGTGGTTTATATATAAATATAAATTCTTCCATGGACAGCCTCAAATAAGAAGGATGAACGAATTGATTGTCTTTTTTAATCATGGAATTTAGAAAAGAAACTGATCAAACTAATCGAGCAGTGGAAGTCTGATTCTAAAATTTATCACTTTTGTTTTTTTTTTTTGTTTCGATGACATGTCTTGCAAATAAGAGAGCTTAGTAAGGGACCCACTTGTATCTCGGTTAAATAATTCGTAAACGGGAAAGCATTAAAAGGCTCATAATGGGCTTTTTAGCCCAAATTGGTATAACCTCTTTAACAATCGAAGGCCCAATGGACCTTAAATCTAATAATCACCTCGGATATTGAATTTTAAGAGACAAAAGGAGAAGCGGCAATAAGGAGTGAGTTCGAATCTCAAACATTTTTTCTTTTGTTTTTAATTTTTTTTCCTCCCTCAGGAATTTTGAAACCATTTCTTCTGCGTCTGTCTACTACTACTCTGGAGATTTCTCTACTTAGGACGGCGATGGCGTTAGACTTGGTTTCACCCAGAAATTGAAGATTTTATTTAATTCTGCTGCTGTGCGGGTTTTTTTTTTCTCGTTTCGGAAAATCCAAAGGTGAAGCAAATTTGGAGATGCAGTTGAGATCTATCCATGGACAGGGAGGCTAACCTTCCGGTCCAACCGGATAAACTTCCCAAAGGTTTGGTTCGTCCCACCTTAACCCAGGAAACGTTTTCGTCTTCTTCCTCCTCCTCCCCGGAATTTTTACGGCATGTGCAAGCCGCTTTCAAACGCCATCGCCCACTCAGTACTACCTCTCTCTCTCTCTCCCTCTCTCTCAATCTCTTTCTGGGTCGTTTTTAGTAAAAATCTCTGTTTCTGGAACTAGTTTTTATCTCACTAATTTAGGGTTTTCTTTGGGTTTTTTTGGCATTCCCCTCAATCTCACTAATTTAGGGCTTTTTTTGGTAAAGTTAAAGTTTACGTCTTCGCTTCTAAGAATGGTTTTTAATCGCGCTATGTTGATGGGTTTGTGGAATTCGTGGTGTGGGTGATATGATTTGCTTGTTAAAACTTTTTGATTTTGGAGACGAACACTCACGATTTTGTGAATCTGCCCACTGTTCTTAATTTAGCTTATGAGCTTTCTTTTTTCAGGTAAAATGCAGACGACTACTATTGGGGCTCGACGAAATGTTGCTCCACAACGACAAGCTTCTAAAAACTCACGTTTGGTTACTACTACAGCTGAAGGGCAGAGATCTCACGATGTTGTTACGCTGAGTCAGAGTCTTGCTGCCAATACTTTGACACAGGATACAAGGAACTTAGCCTCTTCTTCTGTTGCTGGAGAATCTATTGAGAATGCCTCCTCCATTACACCTCCTTCAGTCTCAGGAACTACTAGTAATAATATGTTTGGTCAGGATTTTAACCCTTCTGTCAAACAGATGGATTTTGGAAAATCTGCTGTTGATAATGCTAGTTTAGGAAGCACTCTCGATGTAGGTTCTCAGAATGATAATGTCCAGAGGAAGTTCCAATCTCTCATTGGCAGCAGCACCATCACATCTCAAGGTAATCTCCTCGTTCTTTCGTTTCTGTATCCCGAATTAGTTTGCTTTGCTTTTGTAGTAGTACTATTAAATAATACTCAGCAGTTTTTAACCACTGTCATATTCCCTGCCTGGCTCAATTTACATAAACATAGTTGCGGTTGGTTTGTTGATCTAGTACTTTTACTTGGACTCATCTGTCCTGGCAGATATGGAATGGGATGCAACAAATCAGGCTGAAGCATCACATCTTGGTGCTCGTACTGGATCAAGACATCAAAATCTCCACACTGTTGATTCTGAGACCAGTTTGAAATCTGAATACAAGGTTTCATCTTCATTGGCAAAGATCCAGGGTCAGCTGGGAGACTTTCGCAACTTCTTGAACCAACCTAAAACCCAATGTTCTGCCGTGGGTTCATCATGTGCCACAACTACGCTAATCCATTCGTCTTCAGCTCCTTTGTTAAATGCTACTACCCATGTCTCTCGTTCTTATGTTGAGGCTGATTCGAATGCAAAACCCCAAGCTGTTCAAAGTCAAGGGAACTTGCCTTCTTGTTATCCTTCTTCCAAGGATAGCAACATACTACATGCCGATAAGGATCCCCTTGCATCTGAGATGCCAGCCTTAACTAATGATCCTGAAGTAAGAATCAAAGATACTGATAAGTCCAAGCAGCAACAGTGCACTACAGAACTTGAAGCTCCAGTGGGATCTACCAGTCATGGGAGCGATGGACAAGCAAATGCTCGTGTACCCGATGAGTTGCTTACCAGTGTTAGCTCACAGCCACAAAAACCAGATAAGCATGAAAAGGTTGCAAGTAGCAAAGGGCCATCAGCGCCTCGTAAAAGAAACCATGATCCAGACATGTTCTTTAAAGTCAATGGTAAGCTTTATCAGAGGCTTGGCAAGATAGGAAGTGGAGGAAGCAGTGAGGTCCACAAGGTTATATCTTCCGATTGTACCATATATGCGCTTAAAAAGATCAAGCTCAAGGGTCGTGATTATGCTACAGCATATGGATTTTGCCAGGAAATTGGATATTTAAAGAAGCTGAAAGGGAAAACCAACATAATTCAGCTAATAGACTACGAGGTACTTCCTTTTAATACATATTCTGATACATGGGGCAGTTATATTCTCGTGTAGCTTTGAGAAGTGCTGTTGGCAATTTAGATCTCAACTATTATACATATTCTCTTATGCAATTAGGTCACGGATAAGACTTTACTCAAGGAGGTTCTAAATGGCACAATGAGTAACAAAGATGGAAGAGTTAAGGACGATGGATTTATATATATGGTACTAGAATATG
Source organism: Camelina laxa (assembly GCA_024034495.1). Classification (NCBI taxonomy): domain Eukaryota; kingdom Viridiplantae; phylum Streptophyta; class Magnoliopsida; order Brassicales; family Brassicaceae; genus Camelina; species Camelina laxa. The sequence goes on from CM043883.1 coordinate 4,650,739, forward strand.
GAGAAATCGATCTGGCTCACATGTTGTCCCAAAAATGGAGGGAAATTGAAGGATCTGACCGGACAATTGATGAAAATTGGCTTCGGTTCTACTGGCAGGTTCTTACGATACTAAAATATTTACTCTCTTTTGCATGGGAGCTCCTTCACTTTGTTCTTTTATAGTAAAATCTGTATAATTTCACACCAGAGTCTTTTGCTCGAGAAGGCACTGATTCTCATATGAATTGAAAAACAATTGCAGCAAATACTTCAAGCTGTGAACACCATACATGAGGAACGCATTGTACACTCTGATTTGAAACCCGCAAATTTCCTTCTTGTCAGAGGCTTTCTAAAGCTTATCGATTTTGGTATTGCTAAGGCCATCAATAGTGACACTACGAATATTCAACGAGATTCACAGGTAAGATCCTCCCATGTTTCTGTATTCGTCCTCATGAATACATAGAGTTGTTTTGTATCTAGTTTACAAGTGCTGATATCAATGGGGCTATGTATCTATTGTAACAGGTGGGAACTTTGAGTTACATGTCACCAGAAGCATTCATGTGCAACGAAACCGATGAGAATGGAAACACTATAAAATGCGGAAGACCATCAGATATTTGGTCACTTGGTTGCATACTATACCAAATGGTATACGGGAGAACGCCTTTTGCAGATTATAAGACCTTCTGGGCAAAGTTCAAAGTCATAACCGATCCAAACCACGAGATTACTTACCATCAACTCTCAAACCCGTGGCTTATTGACTTAATGAAGAAATGTCTAGCTTGGGACCGAAACCAAAGATGGAGAATCCCTGAGCTTCTCCAACATCCTTTCCTTGCCCCGCCAATCCCACTCGAGCCTCAAGTCAAAACCATTAAACTGCTCAATCTCATAGCTGAATCTTGCAGTAGTGATGACGAGAAAGCCAATTCCATGATCTCCCAGCTTGAACAACTGCTTCTTTGTCCTGCTCCTCTTCCAAGAAACGATCAGTTAGATGCAAGAGATCAAAGTAAGCAGCTTCTCTCTCGGATTTCAGAACTTTGTATTCAACTCCAGGATCGGTTATGAGGTCTTGAAGGAGAAGAAAAAAACAAAGTAAGCAGTACTGATATGATTCTACGGCTTTTGGATTATGTAAATTGGTATGTTAATTGTTAGATTTGGAAAGAAGACGTTTGCTTATAATGTTCTGTTTGGTTTCTTGTATTTGGAATGTATCATTTGAGTGCTCCTCTTTTTCATGTTTTAGCCGATGAAACCTCATATACATAGTTCTTCTCTCTTCTGTAACTAACGTACACTCTGTTTCACCAACGCGTACATCATTGATTCAAACGACGACGCTTGTATCTATTAAGCAACGGCATCGTTTCGATGTTTCATTGAAAGCAAATTCTCACCATGAGCAAATTTTTTTCCATTTTTTAAAAGCAACCTTGCGTTCCACGCAACCCTCGCATTTTACAAATTGATTTCCCCTTAATTCTCTCTAACTCCATTACCTTAATATTCTCACCTTCTCCTTTCAACCACCGGTTTAATATATTCTTTTAACCTAAATTTCTCCGATCGTTCCTTAACAATGTCTTCTTCTCCACTCACCGCAAAATCCAACCTCGCAACTCGATCCGCTTCGTTAAACATCCCTCATCATTCCACACGAACCAACCACAACCATGATCTCCGGTACAGCCTCTCCGCTGGTCCTCGTACTAACGAAGACCGATCACCGTCGGGGAACGGAGTCGCCGGGATCCTCTACAAATGGATAAACTACGGCCAAGGATGGAAACGGCGTTGGTTCGTTCTACAGGACGGAGTTTTGTCGTATTATAGAATCCACGGTCCTGATAAAATATCTCTCTCCGTTGAGATGGATCGGAGATCTAAACTGATCGGCGGCGAATCTTTACGGTTCATTTGCCGACATAGCAAACGCGGTGATGTTCATAGCCCTGGGAAACCTCTCGGCCAAATCCACCTAAAGGTTTTGATTTATTTTGAAAACGCTCCTCTAGTTTCACAAAAAAATTAATTACACCTCACACAATTTAATTTGAGGATACACCCCTAATGTTTAAACGGATTCACAAAATTTTTTCTATTTATTGCGCAATCACCCCTATATTTTTGAATGTTTCTAAATATACCCTAAAATTATAGTTGTAGGTTGTAGCTATGATTTGGTAGTTAGGCCATCTTTATAGGGAGAACATGAGGGGTGTTCTTAGCTCAAAAAAATAGAAAAATAATGAATAGTAGCTTAGAACACTTTTTTTAGTTCTTGATGTAAAACTGATATTGGCTCAGTTCTAAGCTGACGTGGCAATATGTGAATGAATACAATTTTTTGCAAACAATTTTTCACAAATTAAAAAAGGATATGATTAAAAATATATGGAATAAATTTGGACATTAAACTATATATTAATTAAATAAAATGTTTGTGTGCTTTAATTAAGTAATATGTTTTTTTTATCTTTAATGTTTTTGTTGTTTTATAAAAATTTGGTATTGTATTTTGAATTTTAGTAAAATTTTTATAAGTTTGCAATTTAAATGTTATTTTATAAGTTTTTATAATTGTAATATGTTTAAGAATATTATATTATTAAATCTTATGATCTTAAACCTGTTTTCCCAATAACTAACTTTTTTTTTTTAATAAAAGATCTTAACTAGTGATCTTACATTATTTTTATAATATTTTACTGTAAAAACACCTAAAATAGTTCTCCCAATAAAGATGTCCTTAGTTCACATGTATTTTATAAAAATTTTGAATGTATCCCACAAAATTAAAAACTATCAATCACACCCCCGGTTACATATGTGATTTTTTTAATTACTAGCTATTTTGAACTCGGCCAAATCAATATACATATATATATTTGGAAGTGCACCATAATTGATTTATATGGGGTGCTTTTATAGGTCTCTTCGATTGGACAAAGCATATCAGACGCAAAGAGATTCACTTTATACACGGGCACAAAGAGTCTGCATTTACGAGCAGCAACAAGTGAGGATCGTAACGCTTGGATCGAAGCTTTGAAAGCTGTTAAAGAAACGTTTCCAAGAATGTCAAACGAAGAACTAATGGCATCGACAACTAATGTCTCACTCTCTACCGATAAACTAAGAGAAAGATTAATGAAAGAAGAGGTTAATGAGACAATCATCAAAGATTGCGAAGACATAATGAAGAACAATTTCGTTGCATTGCATAATGAGGTCATGTCGCTCAAACAGTGTCAATATCATCTTGTAGATTCCCTCAAGAACTTTAACAACTCACCTAAGACTTACTAACCCTAAGTTTTTCATGAATTAACTCTAGACATTTGATATATATCAGTTTAAATTAAACTAGACTTCTACTCTTTTTTTGCATAATAATGAAAAATCAGGAGTTGATATGGATTTTTTGTTCTATTATAAAGTTGATGTGAGTACTGAGTACTACTAGAATCCCGTATGTGATTTATGGGTCATTTAGTGCAAAGCCTATGTATAATTACTTTATGGGTATAGGCCCAATTTGATTTTGTAATATCAGTGACATTACTTTTTTGTATATTAGAAACTAGTATTCGAAGGGATAAAGTTTAAAAAAACTCTTGGAGACTATTACAGATCATTACGTTACGAATTTGTATATTGCAATGTTTATCTTTTGGTTTAATATATTGATGGAGTCAATGTATATATATGCTGATTCAATTAATGGACATTCAAAGTAATCTTACTAAGTTTTAAAACGTTTTTCAATAATAGAACGTAGTTGTTAGCTGTAGGCAGGCACCGTCAACAAATTAATATAATGCATGAAAACGCTACGTAATGGACATGATGAAGTCACGACTATGATTAAAATATATATTCGAAACCTCGAATTATCTAGTGTACTTCAGTACTTAAACATACTTTTTATTTTCTAAGTTGATATTTAATCGAACAAAAGATAAAGTTTTAAACCAAAGATGATAGTAAGTAATAATAGAAGCTAAAATCGAAATCCAAGTGGGTTCGTTTCTGCCAACGATGAAGACGTATGACTGTTCAATCTGATACTTTTCAGTTTTATATTCTTTCTTTTAATATGTTTGTTCTTATAAAACTATTTGGTATATCGAAAAATTAATGAAGCAGAACAGAACGGTACGAAAGAAAAGACGAAAACTATGAGCATGGACTTTCCCTTTCAAGCTTACACGACAAAGAGACGTATTCGTAAATTTAAAACCCATTAATACGTAAGTCCAATAAACTGTATTATCATTTCTTAAGAAAATACGTATTGGAACTTCAACGTGATCTCTCCATTTTTTTAGTACGTTACAAACTCTTTTATCTTTTTTTTTTTCTTTATTATATACAGACTTCAAACACATAGAACTATAGAAGTAGAAAACAAAGGTAATGCTAGAAAACAAAACCATAACATTTATTATCGTTTATACTCATCGCACGTAATTAACCACAAGATTTGCTGTGGTGCGCTGACATCGAATCAGAAAGAAAAAAAAAAAGAAGAACATGACACACGTTGGAGCTACTTTACCTACAAAACCAAAATAAGTGGTCGGGAACGATGAACTAAATCGAGGGAGATTTTATTTTTATTCAAACTTTTTTTTTTTTGAGTCAACATTTTTAATAAGAAGGATGATGAGTTTGGTAAAACCTGGAGTGATAAGACGTTGGTGTAAGGCTTATTGAGGAATGGGCTTTTGATTCTCCAACAGAACAAAGGATATATTGTTACATCAATACCTGAGCTTCTTCTCTCTTCTATGACCCATGCCTTTAGTTGGCTACTTGCATACGTCACCAATCCCCCACCAATATAATATTTTATTTTAGCACTAATAAAAACAAAAGTAAGATAATATTTCTCTATTCATATTGAGGTGTGACCAAAAGATAACAGTTTCATCATGATTTTCATTGGACAATAACCATGTTGAAATGTCAAAAGTACATTTCAGTCCCAACTCTTTGGTTACACAGAAGAAACTTTCCAATTCTTATCCCGAGATAAGTTTGCATTTTTGGTTTTTTAACATCGTTTGTTTATTTTTGTACTAAATTCAGAGTGACAAATAAGCATGCTTTTATAAGGTGCACTTATCTCGACTCTTTTGCAATGAAGTAATTTGTTTTGAATGGAAACGTATATACAAATACCATCTAACTTGATAAAGTGTGATAACTAGCTTTCGTAATCTAAAATTTTGAACTTATTTGCAGGCAAAATAAGTATAGCAGATGAAAGTTAAAAAGGTGAGATTCAGATCTCTTATCAAATCATAATTTTTCTTTTGAAAACAGATTTGTATTTTTGTGTGATTTGGAAATTGGGAAGATAGGACTTATGAGTCTTCTGCTTTGATGCGTACGTAATAGGTCGGCGGACGGCTACCTGACTTATCCGGTCATCCATCTTCTTTGTCTTTTCTCTTCTAATTCCTTTCACATAATTTATCATAATTGTTTTTGCTTAACATCACAGAATTATCATTAAGAGATTGTCATGTCAAAATTTCTAGTACAAAGAATCTGTTTTGTTTTTTTAATCTTGATCAGAATTTTACAATAATGTTTTACGTTCAAATCTCAGCTGTAAATCAGAACATTATTAATAAATTGTCCTTTAAAACCATCTTCAACCTATTTTTTCCAATTTTTCACACTCTATATTGTAACTCCAAAAAAGCATATCATCAGTTTCGTTTTAACCCTAATTACTCTATTTCAACTCCAAAAACAATATTATGGGGTGTGTTTTGAGTGTTTCTTCTGTCGGACAAATCAAAACACTTTGCTAATTCCCCCCTCCAAAGATTTTTTTACGAGTTTAAAAAATCATGTTTTGACAGTCTCTCACGTGTGCAAACATGAACGTTGCACGTGACACTATTCTGAGAAAGAGGAAACGTAATCTTCGTAGTATCTTTACGCCAGCCGCCCCTCCCGAGACAGGTGGTTCGCTCTAGATTTTGATGACGTGGTTTGAATCCTGACCGTTTAAAAGTTTCAACACGTGGCACCGTCTATGTCGTTGGATTCTTCGTAGACGACGATATTAGTTGGGCCGTGACAGCCCAAATGTTATAAAACCGGATCCCACATATGTGCCAGCTCAGCTTGATTTATCCCCAACTGTTAAGAAAAAAAAAAGGAGCTGTTTGTAGATAATGACGCGTAATTAGATTTACATTTTAATTAAATAATTCGCAAGATTAGAGTCATTTGTCTCTTGTCCACTCTGTCTCTAATTTCTTTTTCCCAAATCATGGCGAATCATAATCTATTGGATCAATTATTTTAAGATGAAATACTCACAACGTCGCTCGATCATGCGAATAAAAAAAATGATAAAAGAATATAAGAAGAGAATAAGTAGCTTATTGCATTATTAAAGATATGTATTATCTCTTGAATTTTAAAACATCATTTAAATCGTATAACCACAAGCTATATTGAACAAATTCAATAAAATAGCTCTATCTGACAACGTGATTTCCCCCCAATCTTGTTAGTGTGAGACCGATGTATATTATAAGGGATCTTCAACGATCTTTTGTTTTTCTATTGCATTTTCAAACGTTAAAAAAGATTAGCATCACAGTAAACCCCACACACACACACACACAAAAACGATATAACAGTACGTTATACAGTAATCCTAGTTATCCATTTTTTTATCGGTTTCAAAACAATACTGTTGCAATAATCATTGTTACTTCGTGCTTTTCAATTAGTGACAGCTTCTTATATGATTAGACCGATGCAAATATTAATCTAACCACAAGCACAAAATAAGTCAATAACTTTCCACTAGATTATTTGAGATTCAACTAACAGCCTCGGGTGTAGAAGTCTTTACTGATCGAATAAATACATTTAAAAAAAAAAACAAGATAGCATGTTCGATGAATTTTTTCTTCCGATATAAAGCTATACATTAGAGTTAGAGTATACGTGTTACATACTTATATGTTATAGTTTGTGTATATACGTGTATTAATCAGCACAATACAAAAATGATACAATAACGATTGGCGTTTAAAAGAGTGAAAAAATTATCAATCGATATGTATATAGTAGAACTGAAACTTTGAATAACGACCGACGGACGTCATATAAATATAATAAAGCAACATAGCTAGGAGAACAAAATTAAAAAGTAATCATCATGTGGTTACGAGACATTATCACCTGGTTTCATTTCTTTATTCCACTAATTCGCGATGACGATTTGTTAATGATCGATCACAAATATAAATTAGTTTGATTAGCATGTAGTAGTATTGTTTTTTTTTAAAAGAAGGAGATAAACATAACTAATCATTTGGTCTTTTACGTGGGTATCACATTAATTCCATACAACGTAGGGCACGCCGGCACTTAGTTTTTTTTTTTTTTGTTTTTGTTCTTTATACATATATAAGTATTAGTGTATTACTACTATGGCTCAAAATGTCTTGAGCTTTGTTTGATGAATTTAATTACCGACTTACCGTTATATACAAGTAGATTCACTTCAAAATACATTTGTGAATTTACCTTTATTTTAAGAATAAACAAATCCAATATGATGAAATAACGGTTGAAGAAGTTTCTAACTGCAAATTTTTTTCTGAAATAATCAGAGTAACCAAAAACAAAACTTCGTACGTTAGTCATATTTACATACACATAAATGTTCGTTGACGTGCGAACAACTTTAATGTATCCATCAAACTTGCCGTAATTAAAACAATAGTAACATTTCTTTTTTTATAGATAACCGAAGTAGATGATAGATCATACACCGTGAGATGTTAATGGCAGCACATTGCTAGATTTTTTTTTTTTTATATAGAAAAACACAGTAAGGCTGTTATGTGGTTTTGAACTCATATACGATGAAGACCAACAACATTAGATAGATATTCATATTTTTAAAATTTTGATTTTCTATCAATATTTGAAATATTTTTTAAAATGAGAAATAAAAAGATTTATTTCCATTAAACCCATAAGGGAAAAAATTCCCCCCTAAAATAACATTTCCTTTCTAACTTTTTTTGTCCCTTAGTCTAATTACTCTGATTAGAAATATTTTAAATTAAAATTGGAAAGTAACACACATACTAAACTAGTTAGGTGATTAGTGGATTACTGTTTTATTTCCAAGATCTTTTGAAAAATTTCACTCATATAAACAAAACAGCACAGTTTATTTTTGTGCTATTACTTTAAAAAGAAAATTTGAATGCTGTGTTACATTTTTTCATATTTTATAATAGTCGGAATAATTGAAGTCAATACATTGGTCATAACAATGTGATTTTTTTTTTAGTCTCGGGCTGGTGGGCTTTTTGTGTCCGCTTCCCAATGCTTTTTACTGCGAAAAAACTTAAATAAAATTTTACTATTTTACCCTTAACAAATTATTTATCTTTTTTTTTTTTAAAAAAACTTTATTTATTTCTCTCTCTCTCTCTCTTGTCTGTCTCTTTATCCTTTTGCTTTTGATGCTCTGCTGCTTCTTCTTCTTCATTCTCCCTTTTCTTTTTTTTGCTCTCTCTGTATCGTTTCTTAGGAATCTCTCACCAAACATTTAGGTTTCTATCTCAGATTTAGAAACTTTTTTTTCTCAATCTGTGATTCTTCATTTGATTTTCTCTTAAACCCTTGCGAAGAAATCGAATGCCCATTTCGGTTATTTTTCTGAGAAGAAGAGTATTAGGAAGCAGCTAGGGTTTATGTGATGAGTAGATGATGCGTGAACCGCTTGTTATTGAAGAATCAGAAGAAGGAGCTACTGAGGTTTTACTTGTGGAGAAGAAGAACAAGGTTCTAGAAGAAGAAGAGAGAAGAAGAAGAGACGATTTGTTGTTACTAGATTTAACAACGCCGATGGTACGATCGAAATCTCAAGGAACCACTCGGCGCGTCACTCCCACGCCACCTCCCGTAGACGTAGAGAAACCGTTACCAAACGGAGATCTCTACATGGGAACTTTTTCCGGCGGGTTTCCTAACGGATCCGGCAAATATCTCTGGAAAGATGGTTGTATGTATGAAGGAGACTGGAAACGTGGCAAAGCTAGTGGTAAAGGCAAGTTCTCTTGGCCTAGTGGTGCGACTTACGAAGGCGAATTCAAATCTGGGAGGATGGAAGGGTTTGGCACTTTTGTTGGTGTTGATGGTGATACCTATAGAGGCTCTTGGGTTGCTGATCGGAAACATGGTCATGGTCAGAAGAGGTATGCAAACGGAGATTACTATGAAGGTACTTGGCGGCGGAATCTACAGGACGGGAGGGGGAGGTATGTTTGGATGAATGGGAATCAGTATACTGGGGAATGGAGGAATGGTGTGATTTGTGGTAAAGGTGTGCTTGCTTGGCCTAATGGGAATAAGTACGAAGGTCAATGGGAGAATGGTGTTCCTAAAGGAAGTGGTGTGTTTACATGGGCTGATGGAAGCTCTTGGATTGGTTCTTGGAATGAGAGTAGTAACCTTATGAGGAGTTTCTTTGATGGGATTGAGAAGAGTGAGTTGATTGTTGCGACGAGGAAGAGATCTTCTGTTGATAGTGGAGCTGGGAGTTTGAGTGGTGGTGGTGACAAGGTTTTCCCTAGGATCTGTATTTGGGAATCTGATGGTGAAGCTGGAGATATCACTTGTGATATTGTTGATAATGTGGAAGCTTCTGTGATTTATAAAGATAGGATTTCGATTGATCGAGATGGGTTTCGTCAGTTTAGGAAGAATCCTTGTTGTTTCAGTGGTGAGGCTAAGAAACCTGGAGAGACTATTTCTAAAGGGCATAAGAAATATGATTTGATGCTCAACTTGCAACATGGAATCAGGTAACATATTTTATATATTCTCAAGAGTTTTTTCAGAATCCCTAGGGATGATGATCTAGATCTGTGTTTTTAACCAAAGTTCGATGCTTTAGGTATTCTGTCGGCAAACATGCTTCCATTGTTCGTGACCTTAAACAGAGTGATTTTGACCCGAGTGAAAAGTTTTGGACAAGGTTCCCACCTGAGGGTTCTAAGACTACACCGCCGCATCAATCTGTGGATTTCCGCTGGAAGGACTATTGCCCTTTGGTGTTTAGGTATTCAATCTTTCAATGTGTTAATCTTATTGTGCATAAGTTTTGGTGATGTTTATTCTAAATCTGTGTTTCTGGTGAAATTTGTTTCTTTTAATAGACGCCTGCGGGAGCTTTTCACGGTGGATCCTGCTGATTATATGTTAGCTATCTGTGGGAACGATGCTCTTAGGGAACTTTCATCACCTGGAAAGAGTGGAAGCTTTTTTTACTTAACTCAAGATGACAGATTTATGATTAAGACAGTGAAGAAATCTGAAGTCAAGGTTAGTCGTTGGCTCTTTTCTTGACTTCTTCTGTCTTCTGTGAATCCCTTTGTATTTTTCTTTTCTTTGCTTTCACTTTACATTCTTAATCATATAGTCCACTATCTGTGGTTAGCTAACAAAACTTGACCTGATGTTGTTTGTCTTCATTATCCAGGTTCTTCTACGAATGCTTCCAAGTTACTACAAACATGTCTGCCAGTATGAAAATACACTTGTGACTAGGTTCTATGGAGTGCATTGTATCAAACCTGTTGGTGGCCAGAAGGTTTGTGTTGTTCATCTACATTTCATAAGACTATTTATTTTCAAGGGACAATATTTCTCATGTTGTTTTACCATCTTACCAGACTCGGTTTATTGTTATGGGGAACTTGTTCTGCTCGGAATATAGAATCCAGAGACGGTTTGATCTGAAAGGTTCTTCCCATGGACGGTATACATCCAAACCTGAAGTGGAAATCGACGAGACCACTACTCTTAAGGACCTTGATCTCAATTTTGCTTTCCGTCTTCAGAGAAATTGGTACCAGGAGCTTATGACGTAAGCTGCCCAAATTGCTAGTGTTTCTTTTTTAAATATTTGGCCATTTGGGTGTTTGAAACTGCAAACACATTACTAAGCTGGCTGCATTTCATTTTCCAGGCAAATTAAGCGCGACTGTGAGTTCTTGGAAGCTGCGAGAATAATGGATTATAGCCTTCTAGTTGGCGTTCATTTCCGTGATGACAACACAGGAGACAAAATGGGGCTTTCTCCATTCGTTTTGAGATCTGGTTAGTTAAACTTCTCGTTCTTCCTCAATATTTTTTCTGTTTCCCTGTTTCATTGTAATGATATTTGTTTGTTCATGTATTGCGGCAGGTAAGATAGAATCGTACCAAAACGAGAAATTCATGCGAGGTTGTCGCTTCCTGGAGGCTGAACTTCAAGATATGGATCGCATTTTAGCTGGCAGGTACATGAATATTTATTCTCGCCAATCATTACTTCTTTAGCATAAGAAGTTGACCTAACAATAGTCCTTTTGAATTGAACGCATTGGTAATTACTGTGGCAGAGTTAGATGAAAGGTTCAATTTCCCATTAGAAATTATTTTCATCTGAGAACTACGTTACATCTATGCATTATTGTCTTAAAAAGTTGCTTGGCAATCTTGTGGGGGATGTTCAATTGAATAGAAAAACACAATCATATTGTGGGGGCAAGACAGATCATGTGGTCCTTTTTTTTGTTTCTTAAACTAGTTGTTAAAGATTCAATCAATTCTCTACAAGGCCCGTAGTTATACATTTTTCAACACGTTACTAACACATGATTGCTTTTGCAGGAAACCGTTGATTCGGTTAGGCGCAAACATGCCTGCAAGAGCAGAACGAATGGCGAGAAGAAGCGACTTTGATCAATATTCATCTGGAGGGACCAACTATCTATCCCACGGAGAGGTCTATGAAGTGGTTCTGTATTTTGGAGTCATTGACATTTTACAAGATTACGACATAAGTAAGAAGATCGAGCATGCTTACAAGTCTCTACAGGCTGACCCGGCTTCGATCTCAGCCGTTGATCCCAAACTCTACTCAAGAAGGTTTAGAGATTTCATCAGCAGAATCTTCATCGAAGACGGCTAATGAAGGTCTTAACTAACTAATAATATTAGCCCCATCGTTGAAAGGTCAAACCAACCAAAGCTCCTCGCTTTTTACCTCAAATGGAGAGAGCTAGAAAAGAGGCCGAGGCATGAAGGGGCAAAAGGTCGAAGAAGGAAAGAAGTCGATTCGGAATTCATTCATTTATAATATTTGAGAATGAAGTGATTAAACAAATTTTGGGGTTGGGGATTTTTTATTTTTGTGTTGGAAGGTGAGAAGAAGATATATGTGAATATAGAATTTGTGAAGGAGAAGATAAGTACATAGGCTTAGAGAAAGGTGTTTTGGGAGATTTGGAGTTGGGTAATAAGATTAAGGTGTACAAGTTTAATGAAAAAGGATGGGTAGTTTATTTTTAAACCCATATGCTGTCCCCATTATTTTTATCTGTTTTTGGTTAATTTTTACTTTAGGACAAAAGTAAAAGCTAAAGATATTAAAATCTTGAAAAGAGGGGCACATATTCCCATGGGATCCCTCTTCTTCTTCAACATCCTTTTCACATCCAAAGATACTTTGCCAAATTTTATTCAAACTCTATTTTCGAGTCACATGTTACAAAATACAATTTCTCAAATTGTACAAAGATAATAATCAGGTATGTCTGATGATAATTGTTCATATGTGGAAAATAAATCGACCAACGATGTGCCTATACACAGAAAAAGACTATTGTAGTATGTTGGATGTATAGACTTGATATGATGTTACTATGATACATTTACAAAAAAAAAGTACATAAACATATAGTATGGTCAAAGAAGAGAGAGAGAGAGAGAGGTTGGAATTGAGGTTGTGCTTCCATGAAAAGGAGAGAAAGCAAAGAGAGAAGAGACCACATGTCTCTTTTATAACTCTGAATAAAACATCTCACATTAGCGTTTCTTTTTCATATTTAATTATTGTTAATTTTATATAATTTATAAGGACCTAAAACAATATGTAGGTTGTCTATATTTTTCATATTCTCCTATTTAGTCTACAATAAAAAAAAAAAAATCACTATAATCGTTTACTCTTAGGTCTTTACCTCAAACTCTCTTTAAGTATGATAATGAAACGGAGTAAAGGAAAAAGTATACTTCAATAATGTAAAAGAAGTTTTGTTACCACCAATGCATGCTTAGTTTTCTGTGAGCAAGGCCTGCCAAAGACTTCTAATCCGAATAGTTAAATTTTGTCACAATGGGACATATAATCCAAAGTTTAAACTCAATTCGTTGTATGTATACGGAATTAAAGTATATATATATGACCAACAACCAAAAAGAAACAACACGATATCAGTACAAATTTGTAAAACACTATCTACTTGGGAGTTGAGTTGTTGAGACTTGAGATTATATAACTAGAGGAAAAAAGAAAGAAGTATAAAAGTAGATGAAAACCCGACCACCAAGGAGAGCGAGTGTTACAAAAGTCAAAATTACATAAAGAAGAAAATAAAATTAAATATATAAACAAAATACGTGTCATAATAATATGTGCCAATTTATCTTCAGATCCTAGAGTCCAAATTCCCAAGAAGAACATTCTATTTAAAACTCTATATAACCTGAGAAAAAATAAAAAGAGTAATTAAGTACTGTTTCATTTCTAGAGTAGTAGTATTGATTAATTGAACTATACGATAGCAGTGAATGAACATTGACCAGACAGATCCAGTATTCATTTTTCGCATGAATCGTCGAGCCTTTTTGCTGCTACAGTTACACATAATTCATTAGTCCCTCATGCTAAGCAAAGTATATATACTGCATCATCCATCTTAGTTATACAAAAAGACTATAAACCAAAGATTACATTATATAGTACACAAATCTTCAAACCACATTTAATAAAAACTAAAAACAATACTAAGCTTCACTACAGTTTTCTCGAGAAACAGAGAGACAAAAAAAGAAGAACATATCATAAGTGAATACTGTACTTACTGTCTGCATGAAATTAACTAGTACTACTAGTATAATGTAAATAAATTTTTTAAAAAGAAAGAAATGGTTCTCTAAACGAGAAAATAGGAAAAAGACAGAGCTTTGAACAGTAGCTAGGTCTGCCAAACACTTGCATGCCTAAAAAGTCCTTTTAAATTAAATGTCACAAATATCAACATATTTTCTTTACTTGTACTGTTGTCAAAATAACCAAATTTACTGATTTGAGATATAATAAGCTTGCGAAGATACAGCAATAAGATCTGATTTTATGAGAGGTCTGTCGATCTGTCTTGTTTCTTTTGTCACGTATGTCTTACGTGAAATTATTTTTTAGATACACATTCTACATGTTCTGTTTCTTTGTGTGTGTGTATATATAGATAGATGCATACCAAATGGTATGTACGTCAAACTGAATATAGAAATATCATTCACAGCCATTAGCTAAATCTGAAAGATCTAGACAGTAAGTTATATGAGCAAATCTATTTACTGTTTCAACGGAAAACTGTAACCCCAGATTCTGAAAATATGCTTCTTCTTGTTTTTTTTTTAAAAGGTCTGCACATACCTAGAATTTTGACGATAAATGGTGTTTTGGACCACTAGACGACGTCTAAACAATTTCTATTTTACCATATTTAAATGTTTTTATTTTGTTAGACATTTATACTCATTAGATGTTTAACCTAATACAGTATGATTGCATGTAATTAGTCTTATCTTACATGTAGATAGATGTACACACTTCAACTGATTATTGAATGAACAAAAAAAAATCATTCATTCAGGACTCTGTAATAATCACATTCATGTGTGTGTGTGTTTAAGTACATATAGACGTCGGTGTATGACAGACATGTAATCATGTAGACAAACGTTTTGTCTAATTGTCTGCCAAGTGAGTAATTTTATCTTTATAGAAACAAGATAAATTGGTGGAGTAATGTCTTATTAAAATACACTGTAATTTATATATATCCACCACCTACGGCAATGCAAACAAAATCCGAATCCAGGTGAATCTTCTTAACCACGCCTTTGGCCTTTGGTACTTTGGTTATCCCGTTCTCAACTGTATTAAATAAAACAAATTCAGTCTAAATTTGCTAACTTATTCGGTCGAATTAATTTATTTAATTGGGTCTATTGTTATGAATGAGCAGTATAGTTCAAGTTCCACTATTCCCCAAGTTGTTCAACAAAGGTAGACCAAATAATTAAACTACAAAAGCATATCAAAGGAAAATAAACTAATTGTTTAAAGCTTGTGGTAATTTTTATCAATATTATACATTTATACTACTAAAAAAGTGTCCATTTACATGTAATCGACAACATATTTGAATTATGAGAATCGGAAGTAGGAAACTTTTGGAGTCTATTATCGGAAAACGGATCAACGTGAAAGTCAAGCCTACTTACTGAGCTATAAACATATACTTCAAAAATACCACCAATTCTTAGTAATTTATTAGCCACCTTTCTTGTTGAACAATTTGAGCTATTATTTTTAGGCTTTATTCTCGCTTTATATTAGTCACCCATAAAAGGCAAAACAAATCATTTATTTTTTTCCCCAAATATATCATTTAAAAACCAAGATTGAATCCCTAACGAAATATTCAATGCTTCATGAATTCTGCAACGGCCAAGCTTGAGATCTAAAATATGACACATTCGAGGTAAAAAATAAAATGAAGACAAAGAAATAATGAGAATTTAAGTGGTCTCAGTTTAGGGACTAAGTTGGTCTGAAATTGAAAAGCCTTCAACATTGTGGCCATTGGTATTTTAAATAGGCACATTACTTCACATTCCAACATAAGGTTCCACCACAAGGGGACACCTTCTCTTAACCATCCCTTTCTTATCATTCTTGTATACTTCTATTTTTCGTAACAACTCTTTGTTTCTTTAAACATAATTTTGTTACTCTTACAATATTTTAGACAATTTTGTTAATCCAAGTGCTTAAAGTGTTTTCAAGTTTTATCTTTCTTGTCTGAATTAAATAAAAAGAAAATAAATAATACAATATGTTACCCGAAATTTATAATAGAAAATCACTAAAGATTACATGAATGTTGTAGTGCTATGCTATATTTCAAGAACTTCATAAAATAATGGAAGTATAATTTGAGAAGAAAAAAAAAATCAATAAATGAAATCAGCCAGCTAGACGGCTAATTAGACATATCAACCTAACGCTAATGATGGTGTCTTCTCTTACTGAAGAAACATCGTGATACATGTTGACGCGTATTGTTCTTTGTTTCCAACCACCAAAAATGGAACCTTAATGTTGTTTTATCAGTGTTTTTTCTTCTCTAATTAGGGTAGCTGCATTTGTTACCAACCAAATGGACGGACCAGACCATGTTCAAACCAATCTTTTTTAATTAAGTGGAACAAAACCAACTCTAGATAACAACTTCAACTGATAATACCATATGCAAATTGACCACCATAAGCAACATGAGCAACACGAAGCTTGACAGTTGGATCAACCTTTTTAGATGTAATCGACATCAACGTATTTTATGTAATTATTTTATCAAAAGGAAGATAATCTTGAGTGGATATTTATATAATATAAGGATGATATTTTTAGTTGAAGAGATTGTATTTGAGTTTGAGGCAAATTCTTGAATGGCGGTGGTTTGGTAGGGTATCTTCCATGTTCTCCCCAAATGCAAATGCTTTGATATTTCACACTCTTCAATTTTTCCACTAAAAAAAAAAAAAAAGCTCGTGGTCATGGGAATATACTTTCTCAAATTTTACGATTGACATAATTAATAAATTATACAAAATAACAAAGTAGTAGTCTGATAATTCTTTTTATTTTATTTTGTTTCTGTTTCTCTCTTTTTGTTCCATTCCGTGGTAGTTATCCAAGTTTGGCATTTTCTGTTTCCTAACCACTTTACACCTTTTATTTTCTCTAATATATATACAAAGAGAATCATAATTCAAAAACAATATCTATAACTCTTGCCACATATTTCATCTATATCTGTCGAGTGTCGACTACATATAGTTCATGGATTTTTCTAAGAAAGACATCTTGTTTTCTTCCTTTTTTTCCTTTTTATATGAAAGGTCTCGTAAGGGCATATATCTTGTCAAATAGTAGAAAGTGGAGTATAATACCACTATCACGAGTGCAAGTGCAATTACAATTTTACGAATTAGACAAAAACATAAAATTAAAGGGAATAAAAAAAAAAGATGATGATCACATGGTTGTGGGCCAATATAAAATGGGCCCATAAAAATTACAAAGCCCCACCCAAGTTATTGTTCAAACAAGTAAAGAACATGTAGAGAGATTTACGTGGAGGATCATGTAGACAAACAAATGAGTGGAGAGGAGATACGACTATTAGTAAATAAATGTGATCGGGTCTAGTAGGCATCGATTAGTCTATTTCCCAAATTGATCTCTCTGATATATCAGTTTCAAGTCACTTGGTCTCACTTCTTGTGATTCTCATTTGATTTTCGTTATTTTGTTCCCCATGATTCGTCGTGTCCCAACCCGTATCATATCTTTGTATCAATTAATAAAATTTAATAGGAATGATAAATTCGTGTGTCTATTTTGTTGACGTGAATATATTATCTGTTGACAGCTTTGTTGAATGTTGATTGTTGTTGAATGCACTGAGTTAGGAGTACGCGTAGATTGCTTACACGATTTGTCAATGGGCTTTTTAGATTGGGCCACTAAATTATTGATAGTTAAACTTGTAAACCCAATAAGCTTTAAATTTGAAATTGGACAAATAATTAAAACTGGGCTCGTTTTCAATGATATTTTCACACAGAAACTACAGAAGGTACAGAGAGTATTGCTGAACAATTTCGAAGCATACTCTTCCTCTGAAATGGCAAAAAAGGACAATAAAACTGGCAATGTTTGCTTATTTAATCAGTTTTCATTTTATCTCAAAAGTAAGACAAAGTCATGTCTGTAAACAAAGCGACATGGAGAAGCTTACGAGTCCCGGAGAACGGATTATAAGGTTTTTACTTGCGAGGGGCCTTCTTCTTTCCTGCAATCGCAACGGCTTTACCCTTTTTCGTGCGAGCGTTAGTTTTGGTTCTTTGTCCTCTGCAAGGCATTCCATGTCTATGTCTACTACCTCTGTAACAATCTACTTCGACCAGTCTCTGTATTTCCGATCCAACACGCCTCCTCTTTTAAAAATACAAACAATCACAGAAACAAACAAAAAAGGTTTTCAGAAATGGAAAGAAAAAAGAGTAGCTTTAAGACGATAAGAAAGTTCACTGTAATTGTATAAAACGATTGTTCTTACCAATTCATCACCATGCTGGTGCTGGCCAACTTCTTCACGGAGGTCAATGAGTTCTTTACCAGTTAAGTCTCTAGCAAGTTTGTTAGTGATTCCAAGCGCACAGAGAACCTGATGCGACTTACGACGGCCAATTCCGTAAACTTCTTGAAGACCGGTTTTGAGTGGCTTATTGTTTGGAACCTCTGCGTTCCCCACACGAATTCCTTGGACGCGTACTCCATGAAACTGCAGAGAAAGAGAAAACATAAATGGGTGAACTTGATGTACATTATAATCCAAACAGAGAATCAAATAAGGTAATGAGCTTTGATAAACTTTTGCTTCACACAACAAAGCTAGAAACCTAGCGGCTTCAGTTCACATACACAAAAGAATATTATAAAGTTAGCAAAGTAAATCTAACTATTCTTCTACCTGAGCCAAAAACAAGCCAACATTAAAGATGCTTCCTCAAAAATCATCATTTCTAGAATCTCATAATCTCATAGAGCTACTAGCAGAGAATACTCCAAAACAAAGCAAACACTTTACGAGAATCGATTGACAACAATACCTTGGCAAAGTCATAAACTAGACATTAAGCTCTATACTAGACCTTTTCGATTTTAAAAATGTGTTCTTTCTTTTACAGTAGCACTGATATTTCCCATTTATCACCTATTAGAAAAAATGGGCAAGAAGCCAAAATCTCAAACACCAAAATAAACGATTTTGAAACGAACCCAGATATAATCACATTCAAATAGATTGAATTGGATCAAAATCATCAAATTTGTTAAAAAGATGAGATCGATTCGATCTATTGAAACCCTAATCCTAAAACCAAATGCGGCGCTCAAATGTTAGATACGAACTCACCGTAACATTCCGAAGCAGAGACTGGCTGATGTCGAACAAGGTCGCCGCAGATCTTCGTAAACCCAACATCTTCGTCGAAGCTCAGTTTCCAGTGATTTGACGGTGAAAAAGGTGGTGAAGAAAGGGTTTAAAGATTCAGTTTTCCAACCGCCCGCGTTTTCTAATCAAAACGCAAACGCAAACGTAATCGCGTCATTTTCTCCCCTTGACTTATTGGGCTTTGAATTCAGAAACTTTTTATTGGGCTTTAAATTTAGGGATGCACAGAGAGGCCTCATGTCCAATAGAGGACAACCTTAATGCCGTTAAACTTCAAACTCTTTTTGGGCTCATCTTTTGATTTACGTTGGTTTTACAGTTTTTTAGTTGTTAGATTCTTGAATAGCATTAGCACCTCAATTCAATTGTAAAGAGTAAAGACTTTAAATCTAATCATAAGAAATTCAGAACTACCAAGACGTACTCAATAACGTTACGTGTGTAATTTTCGGAAACGTTAAATACTTCAGCAAATAAAGCACGACAGCAAATGGAGTTTTATATTAACTTCTCTTTGCTTTTTATAGGAGAGACATAAGTTTTTTAACTTGCCGGTTTACACTACGTAAGGGTATCTGCATTGGAAGAACTGTTATGGTGTTTTTAGAGTTAAAATATTATTAAAGTAATGTAAAATCATTAGTTTAGATTTTTTGTTTAAAAAGTTGGTTATTGGGAGAACATGTTTAAGATTATAAGATTTAATAATATAATAATCTAAAACATATTACAATTTTCAATTTTTTTAAAAAATAACATTTAAATTGCAAGTTTTGACAAAAAAAAATATTTAAATTGCAAGCTTAAAAAACTTATACTAAAATTCAAAATACAATACCAAATTTTTATGAAACAAAAAAACATTATAAAGATATAAAAAAAAACAAACATACTATATAATTAAAACACACAAACATTTTATTTAACTAATACATAGTTTAATGTCCAAATTTATTCTATATGTCCAAGTTGTATCCAATCATGAGATGCCACGTCACGTTGGAATTGGATCAAAATCAATTCTACTTGAAAAACCAAAAACATGTTCTTCGGCTACTATCTCTTTATTTTGGATTTTAAAAAGGCTAAACACACCCAATATGTTGACCCAATGCAGATGGCCTAAGTGGTTTTGGCTACCATCAAAATAATTTGTCTTTTTATGAATTAATTACATGTAACTATGTAAGTAAGGTTTGATTTGATCGTGAACAACTCGAACTTTGAAGATTATGTCAATGAATATACATGTCTGGAGATATTAGATAAAGATATCAGAATAAGTGGTTGTGAAAAGCTCTATATTTTTCAAAATTAGTATATATATATGACACCAAATTTTATTTAAGTTATACATATTGTATCCGTAACATAATTTGATTAAGGGTAGAATTTGGCATTTTTCGAATATAACATATTTATATGCATGCAACAATCATATGTCAAGTTCAAATGTGTGGTCATTTTCAGGAAGGAAACTTCAAAAAGTTGGCAAAAGGGTACGACAATGACTCGGACGTGTTAAGCACGCGACATATCTTTTTATATATGTGGTCTATGTTAATTACATTCCCTTTCTATACTATTTTTAAAGAAGATATTTTCAATTTCACATCAAATAGAAAAATAGCAATATGAATAAATTTTTACTTCAAATGGTGAAACTTTATAACCAAAAACAATATTGATAGATACTTCTCAAATTTGTGATCTGAACCAACTCTTAGGTCAGACGTTTTAGATGTTACATCTCACATTAAGACAGAGTTATAACTTGAACAATACTTTGGGTTAACCCTATATCTTATTAGTTACTAGGAGGGTCGTGCCAAAGTTTATTTACAGCGATGCCAACAAAAAGAAATTAGTAGATATCTTCTAATATTAGTGGCAACTGGCAAAACAGTGACATATATTTATCTCAAAATTAGAATAGCATGCATGAACAGTACCGCTAATCCACTATTAGAAAAAATAGTGTCAAAATATTTTAATTATACGAATTCAAATTAGTGTGATTAAACTAGTTGCCCACAATTAAAAAAAAAAAATTATATATAGAGTCAAAGATATATATAGATATATATATATATATATATAGATTTCCGTACATTTATAAATTATTTTTACTAGGATTTGTTTTCCACCTAGTAGGATTTTAAAAAATTATGCTGATCATTTGATTCTCCAACTAGGAAAAATAAATAACTCCAACGACTGTGGCAATGGAGATAAAATAATATATATCCCAACGTAGTTGGAGCCATTCCCAATGCTTTTGGAAGCCCACAAATCTTTGAATAATCCAAAATTCAAACTTTGCCTGGTTGGTTGAGAGCTACTTAAACTAAGACCATAATAAACTAATTATTCTGATTAACAAGCAATTAGTGGAGTCATGGTTTAATAATAAGACGCCTTAATGACCCTGGTCATCTTTGCGTCTGACTCTTAATCACCATAAGGGACGTCTTTGCTGAACTTAATCATCCTGTTTGATTCGTAATTATTAAAGTAATGGTAGATCAAATGTAGATATATAGTTAATGATTCCATAAAACGACAAAAACTATGACTCAAAATTATTGAGCTTAACCGGACCAACTGTACCGGTGGTTCCATAAATTGTTATTTTTATAAAAAATGTTCCTGAAAAAGAGTAAAAGCCTTATGATTCTTAATATATATATATATATAAGCCTCAAGATCCAATTATATACCATTGAATAAATAAATAACTAAAAATGACTTAATAAGTATGCCTTTTTATTGAATTTGTTTGGAAAATGTTGTTATGTACCACATGATTGGTTGTGTAGCTTGGCAACAAACCATTAGTTTGGGGCTTGTCAAATACTATGTGTACTAAAAACATTTTCTAACTCTAAATGTTGGAGTTTCAGAAGAAAACCAAAATAATTGCATGCATCTATAATGTGGATTATCGACATTATAGAGCTCGTGTGCATCAAGTCTCCTAAAAGGTTCTTTTTGAAAAACAAGAAAAAAGTCTTGTAAAAGGAGTTGGTCTCAACGAGACGTAGATGTTAGAAAATAGAAATGGACACTTTGTATGAAGTTAGAAATCTTCGCGACCCATCTAAAAAAGATTATGGACTTGGAATCTCGAACCAAACAACTTATTTGTGGATGACAGAACGCTCGATATCGACAGGACAAATTACTACTAATTTCTACAAACACGATATTTTTTGTTGTGGCCAAGAGGAATATGATGACGAAGAAGGTGACGTACGATAGCTACATAGAACTGTGGTTATGAAAAAGACTATGAATTACACCAACATTTCCTTAAATTATTTGGATTTTTCTTCATAATAGGATGAGGAAAAAAGACTACGCAACAAAATGAAGTAACTACAAAAGGACTACATCGACATCGATATTTTCGACTATAAATAATAAATATACATATAGATATATATGTACTTAACATCTTAAAAATCAATCCATACAACGGTTCAACGTAAATCGAAAATACATAAAACAAACATTTTATTTAAACGTCTATCAGGTTTTGATCTAGGTGCTACTAGCATATTTAATACGAGAGTGTCAACTTTTAATATCGAATGTCTAAGAGAAGTAGAGAACAGTTAGTTGCAGGAAGAACAACTCTTCACATTTCGGACGTCATCTTAACAAATGTCGATATAGCTAGCTAGGGACCGAGGTAATTAAGTAGAGACATAGGTAGGACATATAATTTACAGCTAACATAAGTTAGATTATATCACGAATAAAGACAAAGCACAATAGGGATATTTATTTATATAATAATATGTAGAGAGATTGGATATTGTATTGACCCTTGTGAACACGAAACAACGTTCTTTAAGAGAAAAATCAGTCAGCGTCTCGCCGTATCCGCAGTGGTCGGGACGTCCTTTGTTACGAGTCGCGGCCATACGTTTTCCTTTTGCCTACCACCTTCTTTGTTTTTTTTATCCATTTTAGTTTATTTTACTTTATTTAGGAAGTTTCCTTTTTCTATTATTAACTTCTTTCCTGGTCTAAAATGTAACTACGTGCCATATGCATGTCCTGATGTCCATATGGCTTTGAAGATTATTTATGCAAGTTCATTATTTATGCAAGAGAGCGATGCGTTTAGAATATAGTGTATGTTACAAGAAAAATAATAATAAGAGAACCATACTGTCTTTTATAATCTCCATGTCTCCAAAACATTGTCGAAGCAATTCGGGACCGTGTCCACTTCTTATGGATACTGATATTCGTTTTTTAGATGATGTAATATAACGCGGGTAGGGTAGTTACAAACAAATTGGTTTCATATAAAGAGTATCTAGAAAACATATAATTAAGCTTTCAATTATCAGCATTTTGTAAATAAATCACTAAACTCGTGATTCTTTATAGCTGTTAATGGATTAGAAGAGGTCATTCTCTATCTTTATTCAAGATTTCGTATTACTATTATGTCGAGTTTTTTTCTTTCCTTTTGTTAAAGAGGTCGAGTTTTTTACTTGAGTTAAATTTATTAAAATTTATAAGAAATTATTATTAGTACTTGTCAAGATGCGTATGAACCACGAACAAAATGCTTATGAATCCTGTGGGGCCAAATCGAAACTCCATTTTAGATCTTTTTCTTTTCTGTATCGAACAAAACTGACAACACTATCGCGTTATGCAATCTCCCTTTGACGATAATAATATGTGTATTTATAAATTGTATTAAAACATGTTTTCGTATTTTTGTCTTTTTCATTTTTGGTAGTCAGTGATCGCTGAAAGCAACACGGCCACACACAAGTGGTAACTAACTTCAAACTAGTTGTCTTAAAACGACAAAACGTTTTACTAGGCGTGATTATATGAATATAGCACTTGATGTGAACTATAACAAACTTATTAGACGACGACTAGATCATTGTGGAAGCATTAATAACTCAAATTAACGATAATGACATCTAACATTGACCAAAACAAAACGAAAAATCAAGACGAAAAAAGTTTGAACTCACATGCTTTCATCATTTATCATCATCATCATCATTATCAATAACAACATAGACTATAAACACAATTTTTACAATATACATTTCGAATACAAACTCTTACCCAAATAAGCATGTATTTACATACGCGATACTTGTTATTGACTTTGGAATTTCCAATACATATAAATATAGCAGATCTAGAAGATCAAGAGATCCTCCTTAATGTTGTAACCCATCTTCTCTAGGTTCGGCTGCAACGCGAACTGAATCATAGGCGGTGGTCCACACGCGAGTGCAAGAGACTCACCTTCTAAACCTTCGGGGATATGTTCTCTAAGCACTGCTTCGGTTATAAACCCAGTACTGTAGTTCCAACCTTCCTTTGCAATTTCGACGACGTACCAAATCTTTAGTCTTTCCTTATGCTTGCTGGCCCATCCTTCTAGCTCTTCCCTGACAAGTATGTCATCCTCGGTTCGGTTTGCGTAAACCACATACATCTCGGTTTCGTCCTCTGGATCACTTAGTATCGATTGAATGATTTGGTAGATTGGAGTTATGCCTGTTCCTCCGGCAAGCATTGCTAGTTTCTTGGCAAACTTGGGTTTACCGCTGACCATGAAGTTGCCTTTGCCTTTGTACTCAATGTGTCCTAATGGACCTTTGATGTCTATCATTGACCCTATTGGTAAGGAGTCTAAGTGTTGTGACATGAGTCCTCCATTGGGGAACCTTGGATGGACGTCTTTGAAGTAAACTTTGACGACTAGGTCGATATGACCAACGGCATCGATGGCGCTGGTCGGAGTATAGGCTCTGAGACAGAGTTTGTCGTTTATGTTGGCGCATACGAAAACGTGCTTCCCCACGGGTAGACCAAGCTGCTGATCTTCGGAAGGTAATGCGAATCGGAACTTACGAACATCGTGAGAGATCGAAGTCTTCTCGATGAGCTTAACAGGGATTTTCTCACGTGGGTTGACCAAAGCTATGTTCTTTGTAGGAGCGACCTCTTTGATAGGAGCTAACAAAGAGGC
Organism: Camelina laxa; assembly: GCA_024034495.1. Classification (NCBI taxonomy): domain Eukaryota; kingdom Viridiplantae; phylum Streptophyta; class Magnoliopsida; order Brassicales; family Brassicaceae; genus Camelina; species Camelina laxa. The sequence goes on from CM043883.1 coordinate 4,675,965, forward strand.
TAAGTTTGAGCCACCGTGGACTGAGACGTTAGGGGAAGAGTCGTAGCCAGTAGTGATGAGTTCACCGATACGGTAATCTTCTAAAAGCTTCTTGGCTTTGTCAGAGTGAATGGCTTCGAACTCTTCGGTGCAATCAGTACCTGCGTTAATGAGGATAGAATCTGTGCCTCCTGGATGATCTTTCAAGAAACGTGTACAGTCATAGATGTGACCGTGGACGATGATCCATGCAGATTCAGCAGTGTTGTGTTTTCTAACTTCGGACATTGAGTACATCTTAGAGGCAGTGTTCATGAAAGGAGACGAAACAGATTTCTTCAAGGTTTGGTTTGATTCAGAGGAAATCTCAAGCTGACGCTCCTTTGCCATCCACCCACCCGATTGGTTTCCGGGTCGGGTCGGGTGTTCGAAAACTATCCCTATCTCTCCTCTGTGTGGCTTGCACACGTTGGTTTTAATCCTGAACCAGCAGTTGTTCATCATCCCCTGTTTAACACAAGTCAACTTCGTTATTGCTTTAGTCAAAACATCATAAAACAGTGTCTTATTATATCATATTAAATAGTTATTATAGCTGGAGACCCTTAACTTAGACTTTTCTAAGTTTAATATAATTGCCCGCATGAAGGGAGATTATAATACTTAACCACTATAATGAAACTGTACAACAGCGACAATTAAAGAAGTGGTCTTGGTTTACATGTTGATTAGTGGCTCTATTAAAAAATTATGAAAAGTGAAGATGATATTGGTAGGTAACACGTTCAAAAAAAGAAAAAATCATCAGTAGCTCCAACTTTGTAGGACGAATAGAAATATAAAATCGAATAATTTACACGAAAAGTAGGATTAAAGTATTTAAATCAGACTACTAAAGAACAAAGTAGACTAATTAATTCCACAATTTAAAAATAAGAGAGGAGAGGATTACCATGAGGTTCCAGATGAGTTTGTCAGGCTGGGTGTTGAAAGACTCATCCCAGGCTCGAACCGCAACATCTTTGGCACTTAGCAGATCAAGAACCTCAACGTCAAGTGACCAGAAACACCAGCACCAGAATTTACCGTACTTGTTCGGTTTCTCTGGTGGTCAAGCTCACACACACTCCACGTGTCTCCTCCGTCTAGAGTCACCTCAACTCTTGTTACCTTCTTACCTCCTCCTGTGTTTCCAAAACCTATTAGTATTAGGACTTTTATTACATATCAATCCATCATTTGTAATTACATCAAAGCTTATAAAAATATTTACTTACCAGAGTAAGCGTATCCTTTTAACGTGTACGGCCTCTGAGTGGTAAATGCATTAATCGGCAATATCTCTTCATGACCAGGTGTTGTAATCACCGAGTTTATATTAAGCTCGTTGATTATATATTCAGGCTTATACCACCAAGCTGTAACAAAAAAGAAAGTAAAAATTAAAAACTGTAAAAAATAAGTAATCAAGAAGACGAGGGTAAAAAAAGAGAGTTACCTTCAGCATTAGCCAGCTCAGCATCAACGAGAGAAGGAAGGACACGATTGTCCTTGTAATGATAGTAACTATCAGATTCTTGAGGGGTAACGATGATACGTTTTAACCATTTAACCATCCGACCACCGATAAAACCGGGTACGATAACCCGAACCGGAAACCCATGATCCGGTGTCAAAAGCTCACCGTTTTGCATATAAGCCAATATAATATCTCTAGCAGGATCCATCGCCATCTCTTTCTTGATACTCGTCCCGTACTTGGATCCGCCACCGCCGGGAAGATCCTCCGCTCCTTCGAAGCAGACGTTCAACGCGCCGCCTCTCCGGCTATAGATCCCGCAACGACGGAGAATATCGCTTAACGGAACACCTTTCCAGAGAGAAGTTGATACTCCGGCGGATCCCCAGTTGAACCCGATCGTTTGTTTCACCATGTTCTGTTCCTTGCGGCGGTTACCGGCGCAGACGAGCGTCACAGGGAACTCGCGGCTGGGGAACTCGGTGATGAGCTCTTCCATGGTGAACTTGAAGGGACGTTTGACGAGTCCGGTGATCTCGATGGACCAGTCGGACCAGTTCGCTTTGGGAACAGCGCCGTGGTTACGGACGTAATGGAGTGGGACGGGAGTGATGAAGCCATGGTGCATAAGACGAGGGAGAGGTGCTTCGGCGTTGAAAGGATGTTTTCCGGTGAGACGGAGCATGGAGGAGTTACGATGTATCCAGCTATCAGCCGTTGATTCGTCTCTAGGATCCAAAACCGACGGTTCTAAATCGCTGTTGGATTTTTTAACGAGCTCCTTGTAGTAAGGGACGTTACGGTTGTGGCTCTCGTCTTCGTCGTCGCTTGAGGAGTCGTCGTAACGGTCTACGACGACTTGGGTTTCTTTGACGAGTACTTTTTCGGTGAGGATGACGTCGAGATGATCAGAGTGGTTTTGGTTATGACGGTGACGGTCGAAGGAGCGAGGAGGAGAAGGAACGAGAGGAGGTTTGAAAGCAGCGTGAACGACGCCGTTCATGGCGGTGTTGAGGCGGGGATAATGGCGGTTATCAACGGAGGTCGCCATGGTAGTAGTAGTAAAGCTATTGAATCGGTGAGAAGAGAGAGAGAATCTATTTTTTCTTTTTCTTCTTTTCTCCTTTGGTTTTGTGTTGTGATATTAATATTTTTGTTTCTGAGAGTAAATGAGGGGTTATAGGGTTGTATTTATAGCGTTACAGAGATTAGTAAATAAAATTATGTTTATGAAAAAAAAGAAAAAAATTGAAAAAAGAAGAGAGGAAGGACGAATTGACAAATGTGAGTTTCTGTGGTCGCTGAGTCCTAGGGACCTACCGACGTAGATCCCCCAAGCTTTGGCCTTTAAGGCGGGAGATTTTTTTATTTCGTAGTTGTATTGTATGATGATGTTTTTTATTCTAAAACTAAAATGTAAACTACAAGTGTAAAACAAAATGCGGATCTTAGGATTCGATCCGTGGGTAGTATCATGGGAGGGTACTATGAATCTATGATACAACATCCTAGCTCACTCAATCAGTTTTCACTTGTATATGCAATAAGAATGATGCACATTTTGAATATATAACTTTGATTTGATGCTTAAAGCGAATGAACAAAGCTATATAGAGTACATGTCGATTATCGTAAATTCAGTTTTCTATAAAATTATATATGTCACTACTCACTAGGACACCGTGAATATCCCCATTTTAGTGTCGAATGTTTTTTTGATAAAAGGATTTTACTTTTTACGTGTCAAATATTGTTTACTAGTCTTGATGATCATTTAGCTAGTTATCTTACTATACGTTATTAATTATACATTTCTACTACCAATCCATACAATTTACCGTGAAAGTCAACTATTAATTTGAGTTAACAAAATTAAAGTCGATAACTTTTAGTTTTGTTAGAAATTCCACAATCATAGTGTCTGAATTGTTTGTGGCCAAAATAACAAGAACATATATATACCTTACTAATTTTTGTTTTTGCGTACACACTATAGTGACGACAAAAAAGTATTTAGAAAAAAACCCATATATGGACTGCAAACTGTGTCATGGCCCGGTTCTCTACAGTTCATATGCATGATTTAGACATTGCTTTTATGCATGATTATTTCACTGGAGTCGATATTGAAATTGGAAAAGTCAAAAAACCCTAATTTGGAGTTATGTATGAAACTTCCAAGAAGTAGTTATATGTGATAAATTAATAAAAACATTGCACTTGAAAAAAGAAGAAACACATGCATGCCTTTACCTTGAAGCTACAAAATTTAATAAATAGTATACAAACAACAATCGAGTAAACCACGGGCAAGATAAACCTTTTCCCTTACAAAAGAGAAGCTGAGATAAACCTTCCCCTTGAAGCCACAAACATAGACTGCTGTATATATAACAATGCTAAGTTCTAGCTACACTTGTTACTATAAAATGTTCTAGCTAACTTACGATATATATATAATTATATATATATATAAAGGTAATTTAATTTTGATATAGAAAATAAATAAATAAAATGGATACATTCTTCATATTTGCCTAATTGCCTGCCATGCATTGAACATTCACTTACAATCGTCAAGTGTGGATGCAGCGAAGATAAAGATTTGGAGACACTTCAATTTTTTTTACAATCTTACCACAACTATATATGTTTTTATTTTTGTTTTTATCAATGTGTTACAACAAAATGGTTTACTTACTGGAATATGCATAAGTTGAATGTAGCTAGCAAGAACAATACTCCATATTAAATGGTACGATTACAATAAAGATATTTGGGTTGAAATCTTGTATGTTAATCAATGCAAAATATCACAGATGAAATAAAAGAATTCATAGATGTATGACTCAAGATTAAATTGCATCACGTTTACAGCAAAGTGTAGTAATCAGCAAATTCACAGGTAGATTTTGTTTATATTGACTTCAATTTCTAAAAATCAACGTCAAATTAGACGTCAGTGTAATAATTAGAAAATAGGGCGTGAGAATCCGGTGGGTAGCTAAAACATATACTATGTATTAGATATGATAGTGAGCATATTGTTGACATGTTTAATATAGGAAAAAAATGTAATAATTAAGTCGAGAAAGTAAATATCTCGAAGATTTTTATGGATTACATGACGATTAAGAAGATAAAGCGCAATTAAGTATAAACTAAACAGAGATTATGGTATAAAAAAGGGAGATTAGAGAGAAGACTTTGGAGGCTAAGTGGCGCATGGGAACACCAACGGCCAAGCAAATACGCGAACGGGGCAACCAAACAAAGCGACGGGTCGGAATATTATTTTTGTCATTTGTTTGGATTTTTAATCTTTTTTGTTTTTGTTTTTTTTTGGGTTTTTTGATAAATTTGATTTTCAGTTATTAGATTATTAGTTATAAATGATATATGTGTAAGAACGCATATGGACTCCCGTATTATATATCATCTTTACATGCGGTGTATTAAAATAAATTTAAGAGTCAATCTTGGTTAAAGCTTCTAAACTAGTAATAATCAACTTTGCACTGCTTAGATACATGGAGAAGTTAAGTTTTATTAATTATAAAATGTCATGGGGAAAATGCTATATATATATAAAACTTGAAAATACTGTAACCTCATTTAGGTTAGAATTTTTAATTTCTTTATTGGATTTAGATTTTTTTTTTTTTTTTGGTTGTAAACGACCTATTATTTCTTGGTGGTTCTTGAAACCTCTCAAACCATCGTTAAAGTAATAATAAACATCATATCAAAAATTTAGGTTGTTATTCCATAACATTTTTTAAAAATAGTTTTCAGATAGTTTATCTTGCCTTGAACAAATATGATAAATAAGTACGTACATGAACATTTAACTTAATGAAAAAGTCAGTTTAATTAATTGTTACCAGTAATATCAAATTCAATTTAGTAGACTTAAAAGACAATTTTCATCTACATCTATCAAAGTTATGTACGGGGGTAGTAGTTTTTTAATTTAGGATAAGTTACATTTTCATTAATTAATCTTTTTATTGTTTATGTGGGTTTCAGTGAAAAAATAAATGTTGATTAAATTTTTAAATATTTTTTTTAATTTAATAAAGAATTTATTCTAAAAAAATTTACATCTAAAATCGCTCTCGTAAATATTTGTGTCATTTAGACATAAACATGTGATTCTTATAAGCATATGTGTCATTTAAACACAAATGTGTGTCTCTTATAATATGTGTATCATTTAAATACAAACTTGAGTTTTGTTATAAACATGTGTGTCATCTAAACACAAACGTTAAATTTTAATATTATTTGAAAACTCTCATTAGTTACTTAGTTTTTTTATTGTTTATGTGGTTTTCAGTGAAAAGGAGAAATGTTGATTAAATTTTAAAATAGTTTTTAAATTTAATTAAAAATTATTTCAGAAAAATTACATCTAAAATCGCTAACTTTAAATTGTCTCTTGTAAACATGTGTCTCATTTAGACATAAATGTGTGGTTCTTATAACCATATGTCTCATCTAAGAGCAAACGTGTGTCTCCTATAAACATGTGTGTCATCTAAACACAAACGTGTATTTTTTTGTAAATATGTGTGTCATATAAACACAAACGTTAAATTTAAATATTATTTGAAAACTCTCGTTAGTTAATTAGTCTTTTTATTGTTTATGTGGGTTTCAGTGAAAAAGAGAAATGTTGATTAAATTTTAAAATATTTTTTTCATTTAATTAAAAAATTATTCCAAAAAAACTTACATCTAAAAGTGCTAACTTAATATTATCTCTCGTAAACATGTGTGTCATTTAGATATAAATGTGTGGTTCTTATAAGCATATGTCTCATGTAAAAGCAAACGTCTGTCTCTTATAAACATGTGTGTCATCTGAACACAAGCGTATATGTTTTTTTTACAAACATGTGTGTCATCTAAACATAAATATTAAATTTTAATTTTATTTGAAAACTCTCATTAGCTAATTAGTCTTTTTATTGTTTATGTGGGTTTCAGTGAAAAAGAGAAATATTGATTAAATTTTAAAATATATTTTTAATTTAATTAAAAAATTATTCCAAGAAAAGTGCATATAAAATCGCTAACTTTAAATTATCTCTCATAAACATGTGTGTCATTTAGACATAAATGTGTGGTTCTTATAAGCATCTGTATTATTTTAAAGTAAACGTCTGTCTCTTATAAACATGTGTGTCATCTAAACACAAACGTTAAATTTTAATATTATTTGAAAACTCTCATTAGTTAATTACTCTTTTTGTTGTTTATGTGAGTTTCAGCAAAAAGGAGAAATGTTGATTCAATTTTAAAATAATTTTTTTATTTAATTAAAAAATTATTCCAAAAAATTTACATTTAAAATCGCTAATTTCATATTATCTCTCGTAAACATGTGTGTCATTTAGACATAGATGTGTGGTTTTTATAAGCATATGTCTCATTTAAAAGTAAATGTTTGTCTCTTATAAACATGTGTGTCATCTAAACACAAACGTATGTGTTTTTTTAAACATGTGTGTCATCTAAACACTAACATTAAATTTTAATTTTATTTGAAAACTCTCATTAGCTATTTAGTCTTTTTATTGTTTATGTGGGTTTCAGTGAAAAAGAGAAATATTGATTAAATTTTAAAATATATTTTTAATTTTTTAAAAAATTATTCAAAAAAAATTGCATATAAAATCGCTAACTTTAAATTATCTCTCGTAAACATGTGTCTCATTTAGACATAAATGTGTGGTTCCTGTAAGCATATGTATCATTTTAAAGTAAACGTTTGTCTCTTATAAACATGTGTGTCATCTAAACACAAACGTTAAATTTTAATATTATTTGAAAACTCTCATTAGTTAATTACTCTTTTTATTGTTTACGTGAGTTTCAGCGAAAAGGAGAAATGTTGATTCAATTTTAAAATAAGTTTTTTATTTAATTAAAATATTATTCCAAAAAAAAATACATCTAAAATCGCTAATTTCATATTATCTCTCGTAAACTTGTGTGTCATTTAGACATAAATGTGTGGTTTTTATAAGCATATGTCTCATTTAAAAGCAAATGTGTCTCTTATAAACATGTATGTCATCTAAACACAAACGTATGTGTATTTTTATAAACATGTGTGTCATCTAAACACTAATGTTAAATTTTAAATTTATTTGAAAACTCTCATTAGCTAATTAGTCTTTTTATTGTTTATGTGGGTTTGAGTGAAAAAGAAAAATATTGATTAAATTTTAAAATATATTTTAATTTAATTAAAAAATTATTCCAAAAAAAATTGCATATAAAATCGCTAACTTTAAATTATCTCTCGTAAACATGTGTGTCATTTAGACATAATTGTGTGGTTCGTATAAGCATATGTATCATTTTAAAGTAAATGCTGTCTCTTATAAACATGTGTCATCTAAACACAAACGTTAAATTTTAATATTATTTGAAATCTCTCATTAGTTAATTACTCTTTTTATTGTTTATGTGAGTTTCAGCGAAAAAGAGAAATGTTGATTCAATTTTAAAATAATTTTATTCCTTAAATTAATAAATTATTCCAAAAAAATTACATCTAAAATCGCTAATTTCATATTATCTCTCGTAAACATATGTGTCATTTAGACATAAATGTGTGGTTTTTATAAGCATATGTCTCATTTAAAAGCAAATGTGTCTCTTATAAACATGTATGTCATCTAAACACAAACGTATGTGTATTTTTATAAACATGTGTGTCATCTAAACACTAATGTTAAATTTTAAATTTATTTGAAAACTCTCATTAGCTAATTAGTCTTTTTATTGTTTATGTGGGTTTGAGTGAAAAAGAAAAATATTGATTAAATTTTAAAATATATTTTAATTTAATTAAAAAATTATTCCAAAAAAAATTGCATATAAAATCGCTAACTTTAAATTATCTCTCGTAAACATGTGTGTCATTTAGACATAATTGTGTGGTTCGTATAAGCATATGTATCATTTTAAAGTAAATGCCTGTCTCTTATAAACATATGTGTCATCTAAACACAAACGTTAAATTTTAATATTATTTGAAATCTCTCATTAGTTAATTACTCTTTTTATTGTTTATGTGAGTTTCAGCGAAAAAGAGAAATGTTGATTCAATTTTAAAATAATTTTATTCCTTAAATTAATAAATTATTCCAAAAAAATTACATCTAAAATCGCTAATTTCATATTATCTCTCGTAAACATATGTGTCATTTAGACATAAATGTGTGGTTTTTATAAGCATATGTCTCATTTAAAAGCAAATGTGTGTCTCTTATAAACATGTGTGTCATCTAAACACAAACGTATGTATTTTTTTATAAACATGTGTGTCATCTAAACACTAACGTTAAATTTTAATATTATTTGAAAACTCTAATTAATTAATTAGTTTTTTTATTGTTTATGTGGGTTTCAGTGAAAAAGAGAAATGTTGATTTAAATTTTAAATATATTTTTTAATTAAAAAAATTTACATCTAAAATCGATAACTTTATATTGTCTCTGGTAAATATGTGTGTCATTTAGACATAAATATGTGGTTCTTAATCCTACAAACTCGGTCAATTCTAGTTTCATCATAGTTAGAGATACTCTGCAATAGTTTCGGGAGATCACAATAGTTCTGTAACTAATGGGTCTATATATACTCTGTAATCGCATTTGTAAATGGTCAAGGAAATTCAAAGTCTTTCACTTATAAGTCTATGTCTCATTTAAACGCAAACGTATGTCTCTTTTAAACATGTGTGTCATCTAAACAAAACCGTGTGTTTTTTATAAACATGTGTATCATCTAAACACAAACGTTAAATTTTTAATATTATTTGAAAACTCTCATTAGTTAATTAGTCTTTTTATTGTTTATGTGGGTTTCAGTGAAAGAGAAATGTTGATTAAAATTTTAAATATTCTTTTTTAATTTAATTAAAATATTATTCTATAAAAAATTACATCTAAAATCACTAACTTTATATTGTCTCTCGTAAACATGTGTGTCATCTAGACATAAATGTGTGGTTCTTATTTGCATATTTCTCTTTAAACGCAAACATGCATTTCTTATAAATATGTGTGTCATCTAAACACAAACGTCTGTTTTTATAAACATGTGTCATCTAAACACAGACGTTAAATTTTTAATATTATTTGAAAACGAAACAATAAATATCATTTTTGTAATTTATTTGATCATTAATATAAGAAATTTTTGTATATTTACATTTCTCTTAAATATATGTATCAACAACAATTAATCTATGTGTGATATAATCAGATTTGCAAAGTATCATGATAATTTCCTTATTTAATTTTCCTCCACCATAACGCAACTAAATTGACAACATACAGTACTAGTCTCATTCCTTTCTGACAACGGCAATATACTTAAGACCAACATATTACGACGGCAATATATAGCTTAAGACAAACATATAAGCTTGACCACGTTTATATAGAGTAATGACAGACGACCACCAAAACTATGATATGGAGATTTGGCACACGTAATATCTAAATGGTTTTTTTATTTAATATCTAAATTGGATATTTTACGAGTAAAGAATTTACTTTCCACGGTCATGAAACGGTGAACCATTGAATCTCCCATATGTTTTGATTCGGGAATCTGTCTGTATTTGTATATGTTTTACTATTTTAAAAGTATAGTAAGAAAATTGTACCGTATATATTTTGAATAAGAAATAGAGGCAACTCGGGGAGCTTGATGCGGTTAGGGAAACAACGACGACCCTTTCATGACCCTTTGAGCCACTTTCGCTACATTTACATTTTTTCATTTTTTCTTTACAATATATTTATATTGTACATGTAAATTCTTAATTTTATATTGTCTCTTATAAACATTTACATTTTTTACTCATTTTATTTTTAAAATTATATTTTAAATCGCTAACTTTATATTGTCACTTATAAACATGTGTGTCATATAGACATAGACATATGGTTCTTATAAACACAAATCCGTCTCAAATTGTTGTTTGACCTTTTGTCAAATTTTTTTTTTTGATTTTTTACGATATTAATTGTGGATTTCATTAATTTAGGATCATTTTTATCAAAATACTAAACTGTAAGGTCTCAAAACCTTTTATATATATATATATATACATAAATATTTTAAATGAAACTCAGTGCGAAAGCACCGCTCGCACCGTATCAACGTCGGCCCTACATAAACATATGTGTCATTTAAATGCAAACGTATACTTTTTATAAATATGTGTATCATCTAAACGAAACATATGTCTTTTATAAACATGTGTGTTATCTAAACACGAACGTTAAGTTTCTAATATAATCTACAAATGAAACAATAAATATCGTTTTTGTAATCTATTTGATCATTAATATAAGAAAATTCTTGTATATTTACATTTCGGTTAAGTATATGTATCAACAACATTAATCTACCTTTGATTTAATCAGATTATGCAAAGTATCATGATAATTTCCATATTCAATTTTTCTGCACCATAACGCAACTAAATTGACAGCATACAAGTCTCATTCCTGTTTGACAACGGCAATATATAGCTTAAGACCAACATAATACACATATAAGATTGTCCCTATTTATATAGAGTAAAGAGTAATCACAGACCACCAAAAATATGCTATGCCGATTTGGCACACGTAATCTCTAAATGGTTTTTAAAAAAAAATATCTAAATTGAATAATTTTTACGAGTAAAGAATTTACTTTCAACGATCATGAACTGTGAACCATTGAATCTCCCATATGTTTTCATTCGGGAATCTTCGAATCTGTACTTGTACATCAGTACATGTTTTACTAGTTTAAAATTATATATATAAGTATAACTACTGACAAAAGTAAGAAAATTGTACCGTATATCTTTTGAATAAGAAATGGAAGCAACTGGGGCAGCTTGATGCGGTTAGGGAAACAACGACGACCCTTTCGTGACCCTTTGAGCCACGTTCACTACATTTACATTTATTCATTTTTTGATTTTTTTTCTTTACAATATATCTATATTGTACATGTACTATTATACTATAAATAAATAAACCATGTCGTACTATATAAAAATGTAGTATTGATTATTGAAGACAAAAAAAAAACTTTCGTATGTATTTATTTTTAAATGTAAATTCACGAGAAATTAAGTATGTACATATATTATCTTGAAATTAACCCATAACTGATATTTTTCTTCTTCTTGTCGTATCGAATAGGGTATTTTTATCAATCATATATAGCCACAATGTATCCAAATGGGTGTTTTATTTGACTTAGTTAGGGTCAATTCAAACACAATTATCCTGGCGGATAATCATAATTATAATCCCTCTTGTTGCTTCTCATATTGTTGTTGTTTTTCTTAATTTCGCTTTAAGCAGCACTTTTATTTTTATATAAACATATTTAAACAGCACTTTTCATTTCATATAACGAAATAATGAACCACTTGTCACCACAGACATGCGGCTATATATTTTTTAACCATATGATATTTGCCATATTGCCTATTGGTATATAATTGGAAACTTTTACTGTTTATAGTCAAATATAAAGTTGTAATTTTTAAAAAAGATATGGCACAATTGGGAAGTTAGACACATGCAGTTGGAACTATTATTCAACTGAAACAAAGTTAAATAGCCTAATACTGTACAAATACAAGAATTATATTCATACAATACAGTAATTGTATCATATGAAAAGAAAAGGCAAAATTAATAAGTTTAATTTAAATAGTATAAATATAAGAAAAAACAATAATTAAGGTTAAGAACCCATCTTATAGTGGAAGATCCAAGATTGGTGAAGTTCAGTCTAGACACACATTTTAAAAAGAAGTAACCACATACTTTTATATATTAGTAAAATTAAATCGTCTTTTTCAATTAAAATAAAATAAAATCAATGGTTGTGTCGACTAAATCAATGTGGATAATGTGATTATAGTTAAGCTGGTATACTCACCACATACAATCAAATATGTTGGATGATATATTTAAATCATACACAAAATGAAAATGCAAATAAAAATGTCAAGACATTAATAAGCCAGTTTTTTATAAAAAAAAATCATAGAATAACTTTTTTAAGTAGACAGTCGAATGAAATGCAAATAAAAATGTTAAGAGAATATACATAAACCGTTCTTTTTTCTTTTTCCTATAACAATGCAATGAACGCGGTCAAGTACACCGCCCTGACTGACTTAACTACACAAATGGTTAATACAACTGCGTTCTGGTATTTTCAGAAAAGTAAACACAAAAGAACATTTAGAAAAAGAAAAAAAAAATATCGTCAAAAACAATAAATTCTGCAAAATCAGAGCAGATCCTAGAAAAAGCTTGGATATATAAAAACATTCACTCAAATGTTCGTAATAGCAAGGGGTCATATTAACGCATATAGCCTCCCCTAGATGTTCCCTTTCGTGACTGTTCACTGATTTTATACTATTATATTTGCAATACATCTTTTCTTAAGTTATTGTGAATCCTGAAGACAGTGAAGTGAAGTGGAAAGATGCCCACACAGACACTAATTATGATTATTGTTATTTAATTAATCAACTAAAGCACTAGTATTAGTTTCTTTAGTGTTTTTACTTTGATGGAAAATAATTGGAGTTAACCCTCCTTGCATATTATATACAATAAAGTGTCCGTGGTCCAAGGATTATACAATTAGTTTTGGAGTTCATTGTTTTTGTTGTTAGTCAATTTATTTTTATATTTCCTTCTTTATAATGGATAATTGTGAGATTCTTGTCACCAATTTTAATATCATTTCAAAGCTCTTTATTTGCATAGTACATATAAATAGTCATTAAAATTAAAAAATAAAAAAAAAATCAAAATTTAGTCATTAGTAGTTAATTTTTGTTTCATAAGTGTATTTGGTTTAGCAACAAACAAATTGAGGATCTAAATCATAAACCCACAGGCCCATTAGACCCATGTTAGTGACTACTTAGTGGGTTATTATTAGTTTATATAATACAATTTTTGATGGTTGTAAATGGGGAAGTCAGCATTATGATGGTTGACTGTGGAGTAGTTAAGAGTTAACAATGAAAAGGTCCCATGAGATGTTGACACGTGTAATTCTGATTTAGTAAGAGATCCTCTCTTGCTTGTTTTGTTTTCTTTCTCCTAATTTACAGGAAAAAACAAGATTTGAGTTTTAAGAAGCCAACTCAAAACCAAAACAAAACAAAAATAAAAATCACAAAGAATGCAAATGAGAGATGCAAATCCCAGGGTTATGTACGGTGTGATCATCACCGTGTACGTTGATCATCAAACGACGAGGACCGTCCCGTCGTTTCAAGGGAGACGTAAGAAAGATGAAGGGGATAGGCGTGAGATCAGAAAGACACGTGGATATGATCGGAGAGCGAATCTGTTAACGCATATTCAGCAGTTGAGATTGGGGATTCTTGCCGGCGACGGAGAGAGTGACAACAACAAACCTGAACGGCCGAACCCGAAGGTAACGTTTCTCTAATTCTTTTTCATATTTGTTTGGGTTTTTTTTATTTGTCACATATAATGAGCTTTTTTATAGTTTAAGTGGGCCAGATATGGGCCATGACTTATGTTATGTGTCGTCTCGAGTTGCATTTGTTCTTAACGCAAAGACTAAAGAGCAAGGAAAGAAGTTGCGTCTGAATAATCCTTCTGATTAGTGATGTGGACTATGATATTGGTTAAAATAGATTTTGTCAAAAGGTTCTTTGTACTAATTAAGTAAAGAAATGTTTTAAACCACAGCTAAATTCTGATGTTACGCAATTTCACCTTGTTGTTTTGTTGTGTTGATAAAAATGGCAGAAGAAGAAAAGAAGGTGGATGAGAAAAATGTTTAGTAAGTTCCGGTTACCATTTCGCCGAAGAAATAGGAAGTGGAGATACCGCCAGTTCGATCCAGATGAAGAAGAAGGAGAACCAAGGAGCAAAACTAATCACAATTCAGATCTTTGGGTACTTCCTACTTTTATTTTCTATTATTTTGCAACTAGTTAAGTTCTATATAAACTTTGCTCAATTATTCTTGTTTTATGTGTGTTCTGAATGAAGAATAAACTTAAACATGTGGTTGGAGGTTTATCACGCGGCTGCTTACGAGGTAGAAGAGACTCATGAAGACAAAATAAGAATCATAATTCGGATTTTTGTCCAAAGTTGATTGAGATGTGAAACATTTTTTTCTTTTCACATAACTTTTTTATTGTTCTTCCAGAACTTGAGGAAGATGTTGATTAAATCAATACAAAGAAAGAAAGAAAAAGAGAAATTTGAAACGAGGCATAAGAGATCATGCCTCAGTAGAGAGTACAACAATGCAGAAACAATGATACAATTACACAGAATACATAATTTACATGAAAATAAATAAAAGAAAGGAACGACTGCGTGTGTTTTTTTCAATTCCCTGTGTATGGCTAAATTGGCTAGTCAGGTTAGCCTTTTTATACTGCTCCTAAGTCAAATGTAACCGTGGAGAGAGTTTGAGAAATATTCAGTGATCATGAATTTGCTTCGGTTAAATTAGAGTTACCGACCTCTATTGCCTGCCTCTCTGGTTCCTTGGAAAGAGCAAACGGCGAAGGGAACGGCTAGGAGAAGCAGGGGAGCTGGAAGAGGATGCAAAGTCGCTTGATTCCAGATCCACAAACCGAATGTGATGGCCTTGTCCTTGCCATGTTGAATCTAGATCCAATATCCCGTTGCTCAGAGAATCATCTGAGCTGTAATCTTCTTCTTCGTCTTCTTCATCATAGACAGCTCGGTTATGCGGCTCTATCACATAATCTCCCAACACAACAGCACCTGGTGTCGATGACATTATCGTGCTTATCACATCTCTTCTGTCTCTTTCCCTCTCAAGCCTCTTCCATTTGGTTTCTAGAGCTGGATCAATGGCTCTCGGGCAAGCATGTGGGTGTTTTTCCTTCATATGTTTCTTGAGCTTCCGGAAGTTTCCTACAAAAGAACAGTTATCCTGCATACAAGTCCTTCTCTTGGAGTTGAAATGCATCCGAGCGTCTTTCACAACAGTCCAACCTTTCACTTGACCTCTACAGAGTGGACACAGAAGCTCTGGTTGTCCTGAGGTTTCGTTGCTGTATGATTTCCTGTATTGGTCAAGGCAGTTGGCAAAACGGGTGCTTGTTGCACACATGTAAGGACGGCAACCTTTGTGATAGGACGAACAGAGGAGAAGAACCGCATTGTGTGGAGACTCCAAACATACAGGACAAGTTGAGCCAGCCCATTCTTTCTTGCAACATGGTGATGGATAAGGAGTAGCAATGTGAGCATTGTGATTCACTTTCTTGATTTTCCCCATCTGAATCTACAAAAAACCTATTTAAAAACACTCAAATTATAAGATCCATGCGAAGTAGTAACCAACAAGCAAGACTCATCACTAATAGCGTTACCAGTTGACTATGATTCATACATACAAGAACCAAAAACAGAAGCAAGGATCTTGAATGGCCATTGACCACAGATTCGAATCTCATGCATAAAAGCTACCAAATAAACTACACCACTATAGTTACAGGGGAGTGAGCATTAACAAGATCGGCTCACGATTGCAGAGACACGATTAGGTGCAAAGACAATGAAAAGTTTCCAGATCTGGAGTAGCGATTCAAGTAAAATAAATCCAAAATTCATGCAAAAGTAAGCAACGCCATCAATGACAAAGGCAGATATTATCGATCCACATATTAAGAGATCCGAGACAAATTATACAATTCAATGTTTGAAACACACAAATACAAAGACCTGAGATCTCGATTGAAACGGAATCCTAATCAGATAATCTAAGATAGATCTCTCTCTCTCAATCGAAACTGAAAGATCAGAGACCTTTCAGCGAAAAGACAATTTCGAGAACTGAGATGACGAAATTCAACAAGATTAACAGAATTAACGATGAGGAGGAAGACGACGAGGGGAAAACAGTACCGATGAGATTAAGCGGAGGAGATCGCCGGCGGAGGTGGATATAGAGAGAGAGAGAGAGCTCCGAGCTTGAAGGATGATGTAGAGAATAAGGGAAAAAAGCGAGATTGCTTCTACAAATTGACGTACGCAAACAAAGCCAAGAGACTTTCTTTTTTTTTTTTGATTTAAAAACTTGCGGTTAGATTCCTACATGTCGTCATTTTGACGCAACCGTTTTTCTCATCCAATATCTCGTATCGATGTGGATAATCTCGCGCATTTACTGTGTTTTTTGTAATTGGGCCGTAAGCCCATTCTTTCTGTTTGTTGTTTGTTAGAATAGGGTCAAGAGGGACGAAATAATATTCTCTTTATATACCCCATAAGATTCCCCCTTAATTTTATTTTTTTGGTGATACTTTGTTTTTTTCTTACTACTGTATTATACAATTCATAGATTAAAAAAGGAAAGAAACTGTTAAGAAACAACTTAAACAGTTAAACCTAATTCTGCGGTTATAAGTTGATAAGATGATGAATCAACTAACCCAACTAGAACATTTTGGTCATTTTTTTTTTCTTTTTGTTAATTGGCCTACCTTGTCTTAGCTAGAGGCACTTTTACATTCCACATAGTGTAGAGTTGTAGACAGGAGGAGCCATATATGAGGAGTGAAGAATCCGAAGCTCTTTTCAACTTCTCCTTCTTTCAAATCTTCATTGAACATCTCGAAGAAAAAATGTCATCACATGAACATTGAGCCGCCTCGGGGTACACTTGTGAGTTGTGTGGTGAGTTTCTTAAGCAATTCCTGTGTGGTGATTAACTTTATTTTTTTTCCAATGTTGTAGTTTACTGATCTTAATCACCATATAACATCTTCCAGCAAGTAAATGCATAAATAAATTAAATTATTGCATGTATCTATGTTTTTTATACCTTACAATTAATCCTTGTAAATGTAGTAGAGTATTTTAAACTAAAAATAAGCGGGAAATTAAAAACAAGTCTAGTGACAAAAGACGTCGTAGACTGGAGTCATATCAGGTGAGAAGATTCCGAAGCTCTGCTCCACCGGACCATCCTTCTGGTTTTCCCTGAACATTGCAAACAAAAACACGTCCACCGGCGTATCCGGGCGGCGAGGCGTCCTCATCCGCGTAGTTCCCCCACATGTCATAATCCCCGTATTGTAGGCCATGGCGTTATCAACGCTCGTGAGCGGTTCATTTCCCTCCGTCGGCCATCCAGTTTCCGCCACCATCACCACCACGTTTCCAGCGTTAATCTTCTCCAACGCCGCGTTGAATCCGTCGACCATTGCCGCGAACATGTTGCTGTACTGCATAGCACCGTCGATCACCACAGGTGTTTGGGACTTGAAACTCGCGTAATCTAGCGAGATATCGCTTGGATCCGACGCGTATGCGAAGTAAGGGTACACGTTGGCCATGAGCGGCGAGTTCGTCTGAGAGAGTATCGATGAGATCTCAGTCATGATCTCGGTTATATCAGGGAGGAACGATGCGGCTGAAGGTGGATATGTATTGGCCAAAGCGGTCATCGCTAAAACCGTCGTGACGGATATTCCCGTGATGCCGGAACTCGTAAGCGCGGCGTTTACGTTTCTGATAGCGGCGGGTACGTATGGAGCGATGTCTCCTGGGAAGACTTCGTTGCCGATCGTGATCCATTTGATGGAGACGTCGTTTATGTAAGGTGTGATCCAGGTGGTGACGAAGTTGGTTGCGGCTGCTGGGTCTTGTGCTAAAGATTGGATTTCTTCGTTTCGTGGACCAAACATGACCGAGAGACCTGAACCACGGAGGGCTTCAAGCATGTCGGCGAATGGCTCGTACATACGGATTGCGTCTATTTTGTTGGTCTTGTACAAAGCTACCGTATCTGATGGCGTCGGGAGGTTGTTGCCGTTTCGGCCGTAACATACTCCGGTTATGTCCCCTGCTACACCTACAAGAAAGCAGAAGAAAAAAAAAAAAGGTTAGTTTACTGGTGATAAACCGATCCGGTTTATGATTCAAATCGATTGTAGCAGAATTAAACCGAGTAAATGTAAGAGAAATGAAATTGAAATTGAAGCACACGGTTCGGTTTAATTATAGGGAGTTATTTTACCAGCCGGGCAAAGGATTTGGATGGAGAGGAGCAAGAAGATAGCAACAGCTAAACCGGTTGGTTTGGAATCCATTGATGTGTGTGATTTCATGATTATGCGTGTTGGGAGAGAATTGATATGATTCTTCTAATGTTTAGGTGTATATGTTTGAAGATGTTCGTTCATGTTGGTGAATGTAAAATCTATTTATAGGTTATTTTTCGCTTGGAAGCATGGGTAACTACTTTAATGACATTTTATCGTGGATCTTCTAATGCAATCAAGCCTATTAAGTGTTAAGTATAAAATGTAGTAACATTCTAATATAAATATATTTAGCGTGGATGTAAATCCATAAATCATATGAAGTACCTACCAAATCTTTATGTTGGACATTAAAACTGCACATAACCAGCGATTCCATATTAATCATATAATTCCGAAATTACCTCCATATAACATCCCAAATCTCAAACAACCATATCTAATAAATTCATAATTAACCTTCTTAAAATTAAGCAAAACTATATATCTTGACGCCATAACTAAATAATTATAATCTCAATATTTGTTTCTAAAATCTAATTCCACTAGGTAACAATCCGCACATAGTGCGGTATAAAATAATTATTTAATATTTTTACTGTAATTTTTATTTACAAAAATCTATTATATTATTGGGTAATTGAAATATTTAAAATTCGATTGTGTAGTATATATCTATAAAAAAAATTAGTATAATAATTAAAATTTAATCCGTGAGAGTTATTATAATATCAATCTTATATTATTATATCATATGAACAAAGAGTTCTTAAAATTCATTTTAAAGATTTTATGAAAATATAATTAAAAGATATAATTAAGTTAGAAAAATAACAAAAAATTTAATTTTGGCTGTTAATTGTATTTTTGGAAAAACACAATGATAAAAAAAAGAAATATTTTTAAAAGCTGATGACAAATAAAAGAAAGAGTGTCCTGAACTCTGTAATGCTGACACCTCAGCTTTTTTGCCAAAATGTTTCTCTATTAATATATAGGGGATATATTTTCAAAACCACACATGCAATATCGCAATATTAATTTCTAAAATCTTTAGCTTCATCAACAAGATTATCTCTAATCTCACATCAAACCCTATTGTCTCCTTTAAACTCTATAAATACTGCTCATCACTGTAACTCATAACACCTATCAAATTTTAATATACACATAAAAATTTAATAGGTATAAAACGGCCACAAACCATGCTAAGCCACATAGTAATTGATACACCTAATAATAATGAAAGAGATCATCATGTGTTGAGAAATGGACAACGCTATTAGAAGTTTTTTTAAAATGAATGGGGGAAATGAGTTTTAAGTATCGCAGTTGCAGACTTGCACCTAGTTTATACAGATAATAAAACTAAACAAGTTAGCGTTATAGCTTTGTCATTTAAATTTTAATGGCCGATCAAACTATTTTATTTTTTCATTACTATGGTCATTTGGGTTGGGGTCGAGCATTTTTTTTTGTGTGTTAACTCTTCATATCATAGGACCACCTACTCATTCCTAAAAAGAGTCAAGAACGTTGGTGACAATGACAAAGGAGTCGAGAACGTTTCAGTACATTTTGAATATATGATCCTAAAAGTAAATAAATCAAAATCGTAAACATAAGTACAATTTTTTTTAAAAAATGATAAAGTACTTTATCGTGTTAAGATAACCGAATACTCAATTTGCGAGATAGTGGCCCTGTTAGGAAGCGTGTCGCGACAGCGGCTGGCGACTAAATTTTTTTCTTTTATTTATTTTTTTATTTATTTTTTTTTTTATTTTTTATTTTTTTTATATACTAGTTTTGTAGTTATGAGTATTTTGTAGTTACGAGTATTTTAGGGACTATAACTATAAATTCAGGAAATTCTCAACTAAAATGTTGATTTTAGTGTTGGGAAAGAAGATAATAATTACAGATCTGCAAATCTCTTGGTGGTTTTTAAATCGAGCGACCGTTGCTGTTTTCAAAGTAAAACTTGAGTAGCGTCGTCGTTTATTGCAACGATTCCAAAATTTATAAAATTAAATCGCGCGATAGAAATTCAAGGGAGATGAAACATATGAAACAGAAGCAAAAGAAAAAAAAAGCCAAATTTTTTATCGCCAGTCGCTGTCACTGCGACTCTCTTCCGAACATAGCCAATATTAGAAAGTTGTTAGTCTAAATGCAAGAATTTCGCGTACTAAAATAAAATAATTTTAGTATTATCTAATATTAATTTGGGGCATACCCTTTTATGTTGACTATTTTTAAAACTATCTTTCTTTATATACAAAATGACCAAATTACCTTTTTTTGAGTGATATCAAAAATGTACAGTCATCAAAATCAAAATCGAAAATATTTTCCCGCCAATTTTTTTTTTCCCGTCAAAAATTATTTTTTTCCTACCAAAAGAAATTTCCCGCCAAAATCGAAAAATTTTCCCGCCAAAAATATTGAATTTTATACCTTATAAAAACATTGTAAACGCTTTTAAAAGTTTTCAAAGCGTTTACAAGGTGTTTAAAAACCTTGTTTTTAAAAATATTGTAAAAGCGTTTACAAGGTGTTTAAAAACATTTTAAAAATCTTTTTAAAAACCATTTGAAAACCTTTTAAAAATCCTGTAAAAGCATTTACAAGGTGTTTAAAAAATTTTTTAAAACTCTTTAAAAAATCTTGTAAAAGCAGAAACCTTATAAACACCTTGTAATTTTTTTTTGGCGGGAAAAAGTTTGGCGGAAAATTTTTTTTGTCGAAATTTTTTATTAATTTTTTTTTGACAAAATTTTTTTGGCGGGATAATATGTCGGAAATTTTTGTGGCAGGAAAATTTTGTTTTTTTTTTATTGATTAAAATATTTTTCATCTAAGGGTAAAATGGTTATTAAAAATTGAAGGAGGACAAAAATAACAATATCTAAAAAAAGAGGTATTTTTGAAAAAGGTATATCAAAAAAAGTATTTTTAACAAATTCTCTATTAATTTCCATAAATTTTCAAAAATTTCATAAAGAGCGTTTGAAATAACTTAATACAAATTTTTTATAATAAAAACAAAAACTTGAGATTCCAATTTGGTAATTAATCATTTTCAACATTTCATAAGCAACGTTTGAAATAACGTAGTAAATACATAAAATAATTAAAACACATAACCTGAGTTCTCCAGTTATATATCATTAAGTCAGCCAAATTGTATGTCAGTAAAATCTAGTTCGGCCATCAATTCAAGTAGTTCGTTTTTTTTTTTGTCTCGCCACTCAATAAATGTGAAAGCCAAAGAGTCATTTTCATATTAATAATATAGAGCATATGTAGATCACATGCAATTAATACATACATTATCTTTCTTTTAAATCAAATCATATTATTGAAATCGAGCAAATCCAAGACCAAAAAAAAAGAGTGGTATGCATCATCATAATTTCATGAACAAATAAGAAGAATTTTAAAACTAAATACAGAGAAAGTAAAGAGGATCTAAATAAAAGAGAAATCTGATATGGATCTAATTGATCTTATAGAAAAGGTAACGACCGAAATCTAAATTTTTTGCAAAAGAGAGGGATCAAATAATAATTAAAAAAAAGCATATCCCGTACGAATGAATTAACGTGGTCGTATCTCGTGAGTCATCTAACGAGTAAAAATCTAACACGTGTCGAAATAAAGGAGGTGCACGAGTGCTACACTACGCCTCACACCTCTCTATCATATTCTCTGAATAAAAAAAAGCTGGCAAGAGAGGAAAAAAAAAAAAAAAAACTCTTGCCAAAAAAATGAACCGTTCCTCTGTTGCCTGCAAATAACGCGAAAAAATCTCTCTGGAAAAAAAAAAAAAAGAAAAAAGAAAAAAAAAAGAACCGAACCAGTCGTGGGAAGGATCCGAAAGAACATGAACCAGAGAAATTTGAAGAAGAAACCCTAATCTTAGCCTCTCGCTTTTTTTAATTCGTCTTTGTCTTCTTCTTCTATCGATTCTTTAATCTGAAAGACGCCAAGATTGGTACCGGGGGAGCTAGGCTAGGGTTAGGTTTTAGGCTCGGGAAATTAGGGTTAGGGTTTTGATTATTTGGTTTGTTTTCTTTCTCCTGTTCTTTGGGAGTTGAAATTGAAGGCGGACTCGTTTTGTTTTTTTGGAGGATTTGGGGATTTAGGGCTAGGGTTCCGTTTCATGGGCCGCGCGGGAGTTTTTGGTGGTGGTTTGTGTCGGTTATGAACGTTGACCAATGCCAGTGGCCGAAGAAGATGATGGGTAGGGGAGTGGACGGAGGTTGTGGAGCTGAAGAGAAGCCTTGTCGCCCATTTCGTAAGGCTGCGTTAGATAACGATAATGGGAACAAAGGGTTTGAGGATATGGGTTCGTTGGAAATTGGTTTCTTAGCTCAGGCTAACAAGAACCTTTCTGAGAGGTCTCCGTTTGATCTTCCTGAAGATGGTTCCACTTCAGGGTTAACTGTGCCTACTCTACCTGTTGGCTTAGCTAATTTGCTGAACCGTACTGATAACAAGAAAAGGCACAAGAAGTCTCATTCTGCTACGGAGAATAAGAAGAAGACGTCTTCTAGGCAAGGGGATAAGTTGAGAAGTGGCAGTATCTGGGTTGAGCATGAGGACTACTTTAGGCGCTTAGATTTGCCTGATTTAGAAACTTTGTCAGATTTAGCATCCCTACGATCTTTATCTTCAAGAAACTGCTTTTCAGTTCCATCGGTGGAATACGAATCTATTAATATTCAACAGAGGGAAACCGATGCTAGTGCAAAGAATGAGGATGTTGTTTGTGCAGATGGCGTTGTTCTGGAAGAAATTAAGAACGTTCTCATTAAAGATATATCTGAAGGCACAGTAAACAAAGAAGAGGTAAAGGAGGATGTTGTTCAGCCAATGGGTGTTGACAATGTGGGGGATGAAATTTCCATTGGGTCAGACTATTCTGGTAGTTTAGAATGGGTTTTAGGTATTAGAAATAGGATTTTGTTGACATCGGAAAGGCCCTCCAAAAAGCGGAAGCTTCTTGGTGGTGATGCAGGTTTGGGGAAATTAATGGTTGCGGCTCCTTGTGAAGGGAATGCATTGTTATGTGATTTTTGCTGCACTGGTGATGCCAAGGAATATCATCACCAGTTAATTGTTTGCACTTCCTGCAAAGCTACAGTTCATAAAAAATGCTATGGCCTGCTTGAAGATTCAGATAAATCGTGGTTGTGCTCTTGGTGTGAGCTGGAGAATGTTCGTGGTGATTCAGAAAGACCATGCTTGCTATGTCCAAAAAAGGGTGGCATCCTGAAACCTGTTCTCTCAAAAACTGAGAATGGTGGGCCTGTGGAGTTTGCTCATCTGTTTTGTTCTCTGTGGATGCCTGAGGTGTATATAGAAGACTTGAAAAAAATGGAGCCCATCTTGAATTTGCATGGAATAAAAGAAACTCGGAGGAAGTTATTGTGTAACTTGTGCAAGGTGAAATCTGGTGCTTGCATTCGCTGTTGTAATGGTATGTATTGTTACTTTCTGTGCATCCAGTCTACTTCTGAGCATTGGTAGCTTTGATATTTTTAATGACATGTTCTATTGTATAGTTTGGGTATTTTACTTAAGGTGCTTCTTCCTTGGAACAACTTAACAAATGTGCAAAAAACTACACGTATGATAATAAACAAATGTCGAGTACTGGGTTCCCATAATCTGAGCCCGTTACAGACGCCAATATTTCACCTGAGTTTGGGTTCTTTTGGCTTTATTGCTATGCTCATACTCGTTTTCCTTGCTCTGCCTGCTCCGAATAATCGAATTGTCTGGATTATATTCGCTGGAAAACGCTTTGTCGACATTGTTTTTGTACAATGCAGTGTTTTCATTTTCTTGTTGGGCTAATTTGTGATGATTGCAATTCCGATGAAGTAATTCTGTCTCAATGAGTTATTTATTTTTCTTATATGAATTTTGTTACTATGCTGGGTTGATGTGAAAGTTTTATTGCATACAGCTTCGATGTTACTAGAATAAATAGGCAAAGTCGATACTTTTCTGTGTGCCCCGCTATCTGATGTTCCTACTTGATTTACTTGTCTAAGTTGATAGCTTTGTCATGGAACTACTTGGCACACTTTTCTTTGATTCAAATTATTATGTCTTCAATCTTCGGTGGATATCAGAATAGTAATTGATACTTTGTTTCAATCTCTCGATCATAGGAACATGCAGAACATCATTCCATCCTATATGTGCAAGGGAGGCAGGGAATAGACTAGAGGTCTGGGGAAAACATGGGTGTGATACTGTAAGTTTCATCCCTTACCGAATGAAATCGTAGTGAGTGCTGTTTTATTCTTTTGATAACCTTATAAGAAAAACATGTAGGTTGAACTGCGAGGTTTCTGCTCAAAGCATTCAGATAGTCAAGAAAATGGAAAGTCCGTAGAGGGAGGAGAAAGTAATGCTGTTGATAGTCGTTCTCCTTTATGTCATCTTCCGTCAGAATCTGTAAGAGAAGGTCACCTTTGTAATGATGAGATGGGACTTGACTTAGGAACACCGAATATTTCGAGAAACAACGAATTGGGAGAACTAGAATCACCGCAATCAAAATTTAACTGCTCTGCAACGGACCACGTTGGATCAGGAATAACTGTGAGAAGCAACGAAGATGAAAGAGCTCTATCCAAGTCGCTTAGTTTTGGATTGATTCTGAAAAAGGTTTGTATATTCTTATAAGTTGGGCTGTCTATTCCTTTTGACTCTCTTGCTCACTGATTCACACTTTTTTAAGTTGATCGACCTGGGGAAAGTGGATGTGAAGGATGTGGCTGCAGAGATTGGGGTCAATCCTGATGCTTTGAGTGCCAAACTTACGGTAAAACTTCTCATACACCTGTTGACTGTTGTAAACAATGTGTGCTCTCATTGTGAGTTTCTGTGTATTGATTTCAAAATTTTGCGATGCAGGACGGAGACTTGTTACCTGATTTACTAGGCAAAGTAGTTAAATGGCTTAGCCAGCATGCGCACATGGGTTCTGGGAATAAAGGCGAAAATTTTAAACGTAAGAACACTAGTAAATCTGAGCGTCGGGCTATCTGTACTGAAGGCATAGTGATGCTAGATTCTGAAATCTTAGATCCTGCTGTCACTAAGGCTTATTCTATTGAGCGAACACTTGAAAGCAACATTTGTAATAATACGGAGAATAATACAATATGTATGTTAACTGAAAATTGTACTGGTAATGGTATTATGGTTAATGAAGCTAAAGCCAATGGATCAGTTTTGACGAATGTAGGAGGTGTGAGCTTGGCACCTGATCATTCTCCAGAAGAACAGGTAATCACACAATCTCAACTGTTATGTTCTGAGTATTTTTTCTTAAAACCTAGATGCTTTCACATGATCTGCATCACTAATAGTTGTTACTTGTCAGTTATTAAAGTCATATTAGATCTGTCACCGAGTTTGGCCAAACACAAGCTTGGTGGTATTTTCTTAAGGGCCTCCTGATTAGATAATTGATATTGTACCTTGTTTTGCATATACAGAAATCAATAGGGATTGATCAGGAAGTTAATGATGGGAAATTTTCAGTTCTTCCTTCTGGTATGTACTAACTTTTCATTATTTTTTTCTTCCCTATTCCCATATAGTTATCCTTCTAGCTTGTAGCATTGTTTTTGTAAGTTGGCAGTTTCTATTGAAGATGGCTTTTCATCATCCAATGTTTATTAGACTTAATAATTAATCTTTTCTTAGTTGGTGGTAGCTGCTGCTGATATTTCTTAAAAATGTTTTGCGTAGATGATCATGGGCAACGATCAAACTCCAGTTCTTCTGGTGTCATGCTGGGGAATGCCATTTCCTTGGGGCTAAATAGTTCTCAGAGTCGTGGAAACTTGAACTGTCCAACCCCCACTCTCTTGGATCTCCTGTAAGCTCTAGAAACACAATTGAAAGATAATCTCTGTTGTTCTCTTGGCCACATAAATCTTCTGCCTACCTACTAAATTACCTTCTTTTTATATATATAATGATGCAGTGATCATGAAGCATATCCTGGTTTCAGTCCTCATCCTTATATCCTCAAAGAATTGTCAGAACTGGGCAAGGGACAGACCCTGAAAAGCAGCAGGGATTCTGATGTGGCTAGGATGTCAACCAAACCTGATGGTAGAGACTTTATGATTTATGCCACAGATTTTAGGACATTTGGTAACATTAATACATTTGGCAGGCTCTGAAGAAGGAAACAAACATCTGCAGGGCGCTGGCGATCACACTATCTGTAGTAATCTCCAAAATCAGAGTGCTCACTGTGGAGACACAATTCGTCAGTTATCTAAAGCTAGGAAATTGGGCATACTGGATATGTCTCCTGAAGATGAAGTGGAAGGGGAACTTCTATATTATCAGCTTCAGTTACTTGGCACCGCAGTTTCAAGAAAGGAACTTTCTGGTGAGTTTGATTGTCCGTTTTTGTTTGCATGGTCACAATTTTTTTGCACTATATAATTTCTGTTATAGTATCTTAATATTGGTCTCTTTTCTCAGACAATTTAGTCTATGAAGTTGCCAAAAAATTGCCTCTGGAGATTGATGAACAACATGCACGAAGATGGGATGATGTTCTGGTGAACAAATATTTCCATGATGTCAGGGAAACAAGAAAGCAAGGTAGGAAAGAGAAAAGACACAAACAAGCCCAGGCTGTTCTAGCTGCTGCTACCGCTGCAGCGGCGACATCTTCTAGGAATACATCGCTTAGGAAAGATATGTCAGAAGATCAAGCACAGCAAGAGGTTGGTGTTACTACTACATGTAGATTTTTTCCTCCAAGTATTAATTTTAGTTGTGCCATGTTTTTTTATTCTTTATTCTTACTTGTTATATATCGGACAGATAAGCACTTCTAGACGTAAAGTTGTTGGTAGCTCTCATCTAGTGCCACAAACAAAGGAAACACTTTTAAAGATGGCTGTTTCCGGGACACCGTCTGAGAAGCGGTCTGATCATCGTACACCAGACTTTTCAGTAGAAAATCCACGAACTTGTGACATCTGCAGACGATCCGAAACTATATGGAACCTGATTGTAGTGTGCTCTAGTTGCAAGGTGATATACATTTACTGTGATTTATTTGTAATGTTTAATCAAGGCATGATTATCTCTTCTAGGGACAGCTTTTATGCATAGTATGGTATCTTATCAGGCTCCAATTACAGGTTGCGGTTCACATGGATTGCTACAAATGTGCTAAAGAATCCACTGGTCCCTGGTACTGTGAGCTATGTGCGGAGTCATCTTTGGAACCTTCTTTCAATTTTTGGGAAAAACCGGATTGTTCTACAGAATGCACTCTATGTGGTGGCACAACTGGGGCTTTTAGGAAAGCCACAAATGGGCAATGGGTACATGCTTTTTGTGCTGAGGTGAAGTTTCCTTCTACGGCAGCAGTTATTACTTATTAGCAGGATCTGGTACTATATTCAGTATAGAATATTGCAAATAACTTGGTGTATAATTTCTTGCAGTGGTCCTTGGAAGCAACCTTCAGAAGGGGACAAATAAATCCTGTGCAAGGAATGGTGGGTATTATTTATTATAATACTAAATCGTTATGACGTCTAAACTGTTTAAAAATGCTAAATCTCGATATATTGTCCTTATTAGGAGTCTCTGGCCAAGAACACGGACAGTTGTTGCGTTTGCCGACGGATATATGGTGCATGCATAAAGGTATTTACCAATTCTTGCTTTTTTTTTATCTGAAGAAAAAGTATTGGGACAAAGATTGAACAAAATGCTTATGTTATCATTTTACAGTGTAGTTATGGCAACTGCCAGACGACATTCCACCCCTCCTGTGCCAGAAGCGCGGGTTTTCATATGACTGGTGGTGGGAAACTTCCGCATAAGGCTTACTGTGAGAAGCACAGCTTGGAACAGAAGGCAAAGGTCTTACTTCTTCTCTCTTTCGCCATGTTTATTATGGCCTACTTGCATCATAAGTTTGCTTATTTTTGTCTGACTGTGTTTGCAGGCCGATTCTCAGAAACATGGGGCAGAGGAGCTGAAAAGTCTCAAGCATTATAGGGTAGGAGCTTTTAGTTCTCTTAAGCGTATTCATTCCTATCTATTATCAAACTATTTTTAATTCTTGGAATTTGCTGAACCTCCTCCAGGTTGAACTTGAGCGGTTACGCCTTCTGTGTGAGCGGATAGTCAAGAGGGAGAAATTAAAGGTATGTCAAACTAAAGCCTAAACCCAAACTCTTCCTTTCATTGAAACTAAAGACATGGGCGCTTGACCTTTTACTGGTCTGGTATATTTGCAGCGAGAGTTGGCTATTTCTTCGCATGAAATACTTGCTGCCAAAAGGGATCACGCTACACGTTCATTACATGTACGTAATCCATTTTCTCCTCCAGAAGTTTCGTCGGACTCAGCTACAACATCAGTAAAAGGTCATCCTGATAGTAATATATCTGGCAGTGAAGCAATACAGAGGTCAGATGATATCACCATTGACAGCACAGTCTCTGTTCAGCGCCGTGGCAAAGGTCCCATGTTTATGGACACCGATCAGAAAACCGATGACAGTGCTACTTCCAAGAGTCGGTTTTCCCGTAAGCCAACCGAAAGACAGATATTTTCTGGAAAAACCGTTCCCCGAAAACATTGTATAGTCTCACCTAGTGTTTCAGAGGATGGAGATAAAGGGTCAAAGCCTAAGAAGGTGAGAAGATTCACTTTGTCGTAAGTTACATGGATTGTTGTTAAGTGCGACTCTTTCTGCTCAACTCCGCACATTCATAGGGTCTTATACTTATTTGTCTTGATAACTGATAATAGCAGCATGTAGAAACATTTGCAAAAGAGCTGGTGATGACATCAGATGAAGCTTCTTTCAAGAACCGACGGCTCCCAAAGGGTTACTTTTATATTCCTGTTGATTGCTTTCAGGAAGACAAGCGGGGAAACCAGAAGGCAGCTTCATCTGACAAGCCAGCGAACCAGAAGACATCTTCAGGTGATCAGTCAGGCAAAGACGGGTAAAGCTGAGAACACAATATGCGCTCATTGCTCTTACCCTAGTTAGATAGTGGCCATTGGTGGACATCACCTTCTGCGCCCTAACCAGGATTCACCAACTGGCTTGAAGCAAAAAGAACCGATGGTATTGCTACAAAAAAAGCTGAGGCTGCAACTGAGACTCGGCTAAAATACAGTTAAAAAGGCATTGTGAAGCTTTTGGGTACTGATACAAACTGTGCCTATGGCAATGTTTGAGATTTGAGGGTAACATCTCTATAGAAAAGAGGCTTCAGATTGGATTCAGGGAAGTGAGAAAAAAGCTCCCTATTACCATATAAAGAAGGATCGGTCACGTGTAATTCTGTTTGTATAAAGGAGCGGATAAAAAGGGGTTGCATAAGTGTATATATTCATCAATTGTGTCTAAAATCTGACCAAGGGAATAATAGTTTTCTGAAAATTCTTTTAGTTATGCGTTTTCTTAACACGTCAAAAGCTCATTTGGCCTTTTGTTCAAGTTTACATTAACATGATCCAACTCGAGTAGAAGAAACAACAAAGCCAATAACTTAAGCAACAACTGTTTCACAACAACTAATATTTCTTCAGTATAATATTTGTATACCTTTGGTCCTATACAAAATTTGCCATCTCTCTCTTGTATCACTCTGTCAAACTTGTGAGTAAATCTTTAGTATTGGCTCAACTTAGCTGATTGAGAACTGAAATATCTTCTAGAGAAGTGTATTCCAAACAGCTCCTTCTCCTTCGCTACACACTTCGTGGACTATCTTCATTCTCTCTACAGACTTGCAGATCCCACTGCAGCTCCATTCGAATGAGGCCACACACACATCGCCCGCCTCTGCCTTCCATCTACAATCTGTGAGAATGTAAATCCAATAAAACATAACAATCAATGAGAATGTAAATCCAATGAAACAACAGAGATAAGGGGAGGATACTTAAATCTATTTGTGTAATGAGCTTTACCTGGAGGAGTCCCACAACAGAAGTTGCGGTCATCAATATGTTCGACCTCAAGGCCAATAAACCAAGACCCCAAAGACACATCTTCATTTGCGTATTTATGCAAAATTGGCCTACAAACAAAGTTTAAACTTTCTAGAATAAAACATATGACTGTCACTGAAGCTGAAGACTCTTTTATGATAACGATTTTGAAATACGTACTGGTTGACGGATATGTATTTGGCAAGATCCTTCGAGATGGCATAGATCTGTCCTGTAGCATGTCGAAAGTATTTGTTACCATCCTCTCCAAATTTCCAATACTCAGGCTCATGGTACTTCACTGTCCTGAAACAATTTAATAAACTATTTTTAACAACAACACTTTATAACAGTAACGCCAGAAAGATTTGTAGCTGGACTCATGCAAATGGAATTACTTTTGAGCAAGAACAGGCCCTGATTTCATACACCCAATATAGACCCTCGGTTTTGAGCGGTGACGGGCAAGTGTGGAAGCCAGCATACCTGAAAGGCAAAGTTTATATAACCTTCTTGAATGCTGCCATTTAGAGAGATAAACAGAAATAGGAAAAAAGTAGAAGCAGGTTTTTGTTATACCGAGATTGACATGAACATCATCATCAACCTTGATATAGAACTCCGCATCCCATTTCGCTACTGCAGTGGAAAAGAATATCTTGGTTTTTGCTGAGAGTTCGTGATATCCTTCAATATGCTCCTGCACAGCCAATAAGAATTTTAACGAGAAAGAACAGTGAAAAGTTGTAATGCTTTCTTAAGAGATCAAGAGTTGTCTCACCAGCCTAAGGAAGTCTTTGTGTTGAGCATCTTCTGAATCAATAGCTCTATCCAATATACTATTTGACGTCGCACTGGCAACACAATTGTATAAACTTGAGAGTCAAACTCAATCCAAATATAACATATATGACATTCCTCAAATATAGTAACTTCTTAGAAAGAAAGAGAAGCAGCTTCACCTGTGTCCAATCATGAACTTGATGACAATTCCCTTATCTTGTTCCAGTTTTTCAAGCTTCTCCCCTGTGAATAATAAACAGGTAAGTATGAAAAAGGTATAAGATTAAGATGAGTAGCATTAATAAGTTTAGAACTTCACCTTGAGGCATCCACGTTTCTCTGACAGAATCACGCCGTCTTCTACTGCTAAATGCAGTGTTAACTCCCATTACCATGAACACTTTCTTCCTCGGGTTTGCTTCCCTTAAAGAATTGGTTGTTTCTGAGCCATCAACCTTCTCTTGAGAGCTCCTTGTAGAAGACAACTCCATTTGAAGCGTAGAAACAGACTTATCCAACGACCTGTCACCACTCCATAGAGAAAAGCTATAACATAAAGAGAGAAAGCAAATTGATTTACAAGAAACAAAACAAAAACTCAATGTGCTCACTCACTGTATAGCCTCATGAGTTCTCAAAACTTCGTTAATCACATCTTTTTCTTGAGTAGCTTTCTGCATTTGAGCCAATCAGATGATGAAAAAAGATGAGACGAATAAAACCCAAATCTCTTTGAAACAAAGTCCAAACACAATCTATCATCGCAACATATCTTCAAAAATTCAGAGCTAAAATCATTGGATTAAACACTTGAAAACTATGAATTTCCAAATTGAGCTACCAAAGTCAGATTCCCTTATAATCTAGTGTAACTCTTGGTTTCAACGACCACTGATTTAACAAAAAGTCTCAGATTAGATAGAATAAAGAAGCATACTTTATGATGAGCACAATCGTCTGACACAATCTGAAGTTCATGATCACGACGGTGCTGTGAGATAAGCTGACTTCCGGAATCTGACGACGGCTCCCATGACCTGAAAAAAAGTTCCACAAATTGAAACAAAAACAAACTCCCATTAAGAAAAAACCCAAACAGAAAGAAAAAAGAAGAAGGTTGTTTAAAGTCTGAAGATTACTAGTAGTAGAGGAAGGAAACAAAGATAAAAGAAGAAACTTTGAGAACCTGGAGGTGAAGATTGCTCCGAGAGCGAAGAAAGAGATGCAGAGAAACGGAACCCATTTCAAAGATATTACTCTCTTGGAGACTTTGTGCTTCATCGTGGAGACGATGACACAAGAGAGAGAGAGAGTGAGATCACAAAGAAGATTTGCAGATTTAAAGGGAGAGAGAGACACAATGAAGAACATTTCATGGGAAGAGACCCAACAAATTAAATTAGTAAGTTTCCTCTAACCAAAATTAAACAAAAACTTTTTATTACACTATTTTGACTTTTATTAATGTTTTTCACACCGTCGAATATGCCAAGTCATTAATTTAAATAATACAAACAAAACCAATAACTCCTCCTTTGGAACCAAAAAAAGATTAAAATAAATAAATTATTTGGCGTATTTAAATTTGTGTGGAAATCATACAATAAATCTTCATATTATATCCAGCTAAATTAGTCAATTACATATATATATATATATCTCCTAATTCCTAAAGTCCCATTTACATTTAACATAAAAAGAATTGATTGTATAGTAACGAAAAAATATATTATGAGATAAAGACTATATTGTAGTACTAGTACGCCCAAAGAGTAGAGATCATGTACATGAATGATTGCATTATTAATCTTTCTATTTTATTTTAATTTAGTATCAAAAAGATTTAAAGGAATAATGTCTTTGGAAACGAATTGTCAAAAAGGCATTTTGAATTGAAAATTAGATACTACATTCTAGGGAAAATAATATAAATGAACCGTCAAAGATGGTTAGGCAGAAGAATGGGTGTCGTTTCGTCGACCGCATCACTCACGTCGCACGCCGTGATGTGCGGTTTATAGGATCTTAGCATCATATGGGCTTAACACATATCAGACCTCATTCGAAACAACTAGGCCCAACTTAACACAATATACCGTTTAGTATAAACGTTTTTTTTTTTCTTCTTCTTCTAGATACTAATAAAAAATAACCTAAATTTGGGTTGTTTATGTTTAAAACATGTTTATTGATTTTCGTTTATTTATGTTTAAAATATCCTCCTAAACGATTGACACAATATGCAGGACTTGCCTGGTTATGTGACATGCTAGTGAGGCTTAATTTGTACAATGATGAATGATGGCAGCAAAATTTAATGTGTTGACAGCTGAGTAACCACAAACAAAAAAGGTCCATTACAAATGAAAAGTGAAGGAAAATAATAAACCATCGTGTGGAAATACAGAAGTAAATACGGTGGTCTTCATCATAATAAACCATGCTAGTGAAGGACTTGGTTATGTTTTATCACACTTGTTTTTGATTAAAAAAAAAAAAACAAGGAACAGTAAAATCAAAAACTTGGATAGACGAATTCAATCGAATATTGTCTTGGACATAGTAAATAGTTGTCTTACAAGAAGAGAAGAGTCCTGATGTCGACAGGTGGCAACTCAAGGGAGCAAACAGGGCATCGAGGAGTGTGCAACAAGTAACGAGAGATACAAGTTGCGTGAAAGATGTGATTGCATTTTGTTTTATGAACAATCTCGTCTTCTTTCGGATACCCTTTTTCACATAGATGACACAATTCCGGACTTTGGTAACAATCTACGATCTCAGTCGTTGGTGCAACAATTGGTACGAGTCTGGCTATTGCATCTTCAACGCTCAGAACATAATCTCTGATTCTCAATGTAGACAAAACAAGAGCTGTGATGTCACTCTCATGGACTTGATATTGACTAAGCCCTATAATTTGAAAGTGAAAGACGAGGACAGGACACGCGGGAGGTACGACATCAAGATCCTTGAACGAAAAATTGGAGACAATGTAGTCGAAGATCTGATTAGTTATGTTGGACCGATGTTGCGCCATGAAAGACCAATGCACCGAATCTACGAATGATTTGGACAATCCAGCTTTTGAACCTCTTCCTGTGCATCGCGTCAACTGAAACCGTTCACACTGGTGTACACCTCCAAAACTTATTATCATAACTCCGACATCAGACTCAGAAGGCACATCAAACTTGTAAAGCCTGAGATTACCTAGACGTGATTTCATAATTACTCTGCTAATAGGTTATATATATATATATATATATATATATTTTTTTTTTCCTAGAGTTTAACTGTTTATGCATAATTGTGCCTTTTTATAATGGCGAAGCGTATATTTCTCTCTACTCATATTCCATCTCCAAAAAAGTGTAACTACTTTCCAAATTCCCTAAAAAAATCGGATTCACTTACAAATCTGATAATTACTTCAATCATTATCTTTTAAGTTATTATTTCTGTTTTCTGTTAATAAATCAGATAATATAACAACACATGTCTTGAAGTTAAAACTTAATTTGATTGGTTGATTCGTACACGTTACCTATTGATTTTCTAATCATATTTTGAGATTCACATAACAGAAAGAGCATGTAAACAAATAATCTTTGTATTGTTAGATGATAATACTCATGAATTGTTTTTTCTAAGTATAATTTTCATCATATATAAATATTAAGATAAAAAAGGAGGTTCGAGATAGAGAACAAAGTTTACACTCATGAATTCTTGTTTTGGTTATTTAAAAGGACTTGTTAGAGAAGAATAAAAAAGCAAAATCAGATGTCGTATGGAACATTACAAAACTTGTAATTAACAACATATTTTACTTTTTATTTCACACACTCGAGCGACCATCGTACTATTTAAACTCCCCACACCCCACAAAGTTAATTAACAACAACAACTAAGCATACTTTTATATTTGAAACTTTTTACTCCTTGCTAATTGTGAAAATGGAACCTGCGGAATTGGTGCATGAATACCTCGAAATGAAGAAGGAAGTTCCACCGAATGGTCAAGTGCTTCAGCTTGACGACATCTACGCTCACGATCCACCTGAATTGGAGGTGATGCATGAACCTCTTTGTTTTAAGACCAAACGAAAGAAGAGTATAATTAATCCCAAACGAAAGAGCATGGATACGCCTAGTGGGTTTTGGAAAGGAGTTCCTTCGGGAAAGATGGATTTATACAACAACATGGGCAACAAAATTGGACACCAAAGGAAGTTCGAGTACCATTGGAAGAAGGGAATATTACATATGCCAAGGACGTACGAGTTGAGGGAGTTCCGGTTAAAACAAAACTCTACTTGGACCACGTTATATATTGATTGTCTAATCATATTTTGAGATTCACATTACAGAACAGAAGCATGTAAACAATAATCTTTGTACTGTTAGATGATAATATTCAAAAACTCGAGGGAGCAGTGAGCACACGGTTTTAACGATTCAAATCCTATTTAAACCCCCCAACCACAACACTAATCAACTAAGCATACTCTTGTCTCAGAGAACTTTAATTGAAAAGGTCTGTTAATTAAACGCTTAGTCTATCTATTGCCAATGCACCATGCATCAATGAGTGATCATCGTCATGATCGTACTGTACATGCATGTTCTTCTAGGTAATTCGTTTTATTCATGCCTGGTTTCTCTTTTCCTGCTGAGTGTATTCATTGTATTGATGTTTAGTAATTAGTATGGAAAAGATTATGAGTCTCTGTTTAAGAAGACAGTTTCCCTCAATGTTTACAATTTTCTTCTTTGAATAGTATATGGATCAAAACTTAAAATTATACACTTTTTTGAGTATTTATATAGTTTTTCATGAGTTTTACTTTCTTTCCAATTGAATTGTATTTTTAATGTAAAATAATTAAATAATTATACTCTTTTTGCATAATATTTTCATAAGCTTTGCATAATATTTGCATAAGCTTTGCATAATATTTGCATAATACTTATTATTTAATTTTTGTTGCAATTCTCTTCTTTTTAATGATAAATATTTATACAACAACTTAAAGAAATAATCCTAGACAAATGTTATATTTTTTTATCTTCATTTATTTTAAAAATAATTTTATTTTCTTTTTATATATACAATTTAATCTATAGTATTTATCATTTTTGGCAGAAAAATGTGGACCCTGGCGTGTTTTTGGTGGAAAATTTGATTGTATGGTATTAATAGTTTAATCATGTTTATTTTGGTTTACTGAAAATCGGTTTAGACATTTGATTTGGTTTACACATTTGATTTAGATTGTTTAATTTATATTGGTTTGGTTATGAGTAACCCACTAATACATTCTATCTCAAACAAGCTCATTAAACCTATTAATCCATAAATCCATTTAAAATCCCAAATTCTCACTCATAGTGACACATGTCTTGAAAATAAATGTGATTTGATTTCTGTTTAGAAGATACTATTATCTATTGATTTAATATATTGAGATTTATGCACAACAAGATATAAATAATAATCTTAATACATATGCAATGCAATTATAGCATTTTTATATGAGATAATAATAATAATAATCATAACAAAATCATTTTTATTTTATTTTTACATAATTTTAAAAAGAAATTATCTATATATAATCTGTAATTCATTAAATTTTTACTTTATTTCTCATCTATTTAATTTTAATTGAATAAAACTAATCTCAAAAAAAAATTGAACTATATAGTAAATGTTATGATATGATTTTTTTTCTTTTCTTTTTATTATATACTTTTGCTTGTCAAAATTTAAAGTAGTAATAGTTAAAAAGAAATCAAAGATGATTTACAGAAGCAATGATTTAATTTATAAAAAACATATTATATTTAAAGAAGTGGGGATTTTATTTGTGGTTTCTTAAGATGATTTGATAGCGCTTAATAAATGTGAACAAGGCACGTTTCTATCATTCAAAGATGAATTGGATTTTTGTTTTGCCCATATAATTAATTAATTTACTTGCGAAGAAGGGAAATAAAAAATACACTTTTTTGAAACGGAAAAATAGAAAAAAAAAAAAGTAAAAAGGAAAAAAGAAAAACAAAAAGGGAAATAAGAAAAAAAAAAAAGGAAAAATACCAAAAAAAAAAATCAGAGAAGTTAAACCTAATTTCTCTGGTCTTATTTAAACCAAACGCCTCTCTTCAGAAAAATCTCCAATTCCTTTTTGTCTCTCTTTCGATCTATTCTTCGTTCTTCTTAAGAGGTAACTATTTCTCTCCAGATCGATCCTTTCACCTTAAATTTCTCAAGTCGTATTTAGGTCTTTTTGCTTCTATGCTTCGAGATTTGTTGTTGTTGTTGTTGTTGTTTCAATCTTGTTTGATTTGTTTTGTTTAGAAAGGTTTCGTTTTTGATTCTTGCTAAAAGCGTTGAAATCTTCATTACCTGATTGATCTGAGTTTGAGCTAAATTTGATTTTCGCAAGTCTGTTAGGGTTAATTCAATTCTGGGTTTCGATTACGATTTTATAGATTGATTAGGTTTTAGTTTTGTAACGTTAATGAGATTTGTTATTGTTGCTGGTGTTGGTTCATTACTCTAATTCGTTTGTTTTGTTTCAGAGCTTGATAACAGGAAGCTGTTGGGTTGCTGTGTGTGTGTGGGGGAACTCAAAGAATCGAAAAAATTTTGAAGCTTTATTTTATGTCTGACAAGATATATCCCTTTTGTTGTCGATCTGGTTGCTTGGAAAACACTGTTGTCCTACATCCAGAACTAAGAACTACTAGTTCTTGCATCACTCGCATCTTCAAACCCGAGACTCCTCCTCCTTTTTGACCACTTGTTTTTTCACACACCCAAAAAGAACATCATGGCGCTACAGAACATTGGTGCTTCCAACGCTAACGATGCCTTTTACAGGTACAAGATGCCTAAGATGGTTACCAAGACTGAAGGCAAAGGTAATGGTATCAAGACCAACATTATCAACAATGTTGAGATTGCCAAGGCTTTGGCTAGACCTGCTTCTTACACCACCAAGTACTTTGGTTGTGAGCTTGGTGCTCAGTCTAAGTTTGATGAGAAGACTGGGACTTCTCTTGTGAATGGGGCACACAGCACTTCCAAGCTTGCTGGTCTTTTGGAGAATTTTATCAAGAAGTATGTCCAGTGCTACGGATGTAAAAACCCGGAGACTGAGATTATTATCACCAAGGCTCAGATGGTGAATCTCAAGTGTGCTGCTTGCGGGTTTATCTCTGAGGTTGACATGAGGGACAAGCTGACTAATTTCATTCTCAAGAACCCACCGGAGCAGAAGAAGGGAGGTAAGGACAAGAAAGCAATGAGGAAAGCTGAGAAGGATAGGCTTAAAGAAGGGGAAGCAGCTGATGAGGAGCAGAGGAGACTGAAGAAGGAAGCTAAGAAGAAAGCTCTTGCTAACGGGAAGGATGCTTCTTCTAAGACGTCCAAGAACCATTCTTCTGATGAGGATATTAGCCCCAAGCATGAAGAGAATGTGCTGGATGTGGATGAGGACGAAGACGATGATGATGATGATGGTGTCCAGTGGCAAACCGATACTTCCAGAGAAGCTGCTGAGAAGAGAATGAAAGAACAGTTGAGTGCTGTAACTGCGGAGATGGTGATACTCTCTCCAATGGAAGCAGAAGAGAAAAAGGCCCCCAAAAGCAAATCTAACGGGGATGTTGTGAAGGCTGAGAACCCTCCTCCACAAGAGGAGAAGAAGGAGAAGAATCTTGTGGAAGAGATGAAAGAGTATCTGAAGAAAGGGTCACCAATAAGCGAGCTTAAAAGTTTCATCTCCTCTCTCTCTGAGTCTCCACAGGATGTCATGGACGCACTCTTCAATGCTCTCTTTGACGGCGTGGGAAAAGGATTCGCCAAAGAAGTGACTAAGAAGAAGAATTACTTAGCAGCAGCTGCAGCAACAACACAAGAGGATGGATCACAGATGCATCTGCTCAACTCAATCGGGGCATTCTGTGGAAAGAAAGGACACGAAGAAGCAGTGAAAGAGGTGGCTCTGGTTCTCAAAGCACTGTACGACCAAGACATCATTGAGGAAGAGTTTGTGTTGGAATGGTACAACAAGGGTGTGACAGGAGCTGAGAAAAGCTCGCCGGTTTGGAAGAATGTTAAGCCTTTTGTGGAGTGGCTCGAGAGCGCTGAGTCCGAGTCTGAAGAAGAGGATTGAGACATGTTCTTCTTTCCTCTCGACTGTGTTTTCTTTTTTTTTGTGTTGCTGCGGGATTTGCTTATAAAATTTATTCGTCAGTTATCAGAATTTTTCTTATTGAGATATCTTTGCTGTCTTTCTAATAAAGAACAATACTATTATAATATATATATGTCCCAAAAGTATGATGTGTTTGTGATGGTTTCGTCGGTCGTGAGAAGATTGATTTGGTCATTGACTTGTTTTGTTAAATAATATGATTGTCACTGTTGTTATAAACTCGATTCTATTAATAACGTAACCATGATGTTATTAGTGGGCCTTATATGATCCAACAAAATAATTCGAAAAACAGAACAAGAGGCCCGTTTGAACGGAATCAAAATAAATATATATTTTTTTTATTTTAAAAAAACTAATTTGATTTTTTAAAATTACAACAAACATTCTTTAACTGGCCACCAATCTATCTGCTTTTCTTCACGCGCCATTGATGTCTACTTTACAAAATTATATATAATGACGAAACAGATTTTTAACAAATATATATACCTTTTAAAGCCATTTTGAGAGATAGTTATTGAAATTAAATTGAACAGATAAAGACAACTGTGACAAGAAAATAAAAAAAAGGTACGTTTAAGACCAACAGAGTACAAAATAAATGGTCCCATTTAGGCTTAGGGATGTTGTATATATTTATATGTAATTTTCCAAGTGAAACGATTAAGTATTTTTTATATATTAATTGGGGAAAACAATTATGTTCAAACAATTTCATATATTAAATTTTATTAAAGTATATGAGACGAAGAAGAAGAAGGTCGTCGTATAAAATTGATTGTTACAAAGGTAAAGAAATATGAATCACACAACAGACATTCTCAAATGGGCCACCGTAGGAGTGATAATATCTCCACGCGCAAAGTGGTTTATACTTTTTATACACTCTCCATAAAATATTACTAATAGAAAAGATAAAATGAATCAGCAGGCATATATATTTGTAATATTCTTTTTTTTCCATTCAGATATTAAGATCTTTCTCTGAAATTATCTTGCTTTTAAATTATATATATATAAAAAAGATTAAAAGTAAGACAGCTAGCTAATTGCAACCTTACAAAAACAAGATAATTTTGAAACCTGATTCATTTGGATTTTCTTTGATTTTGTACCAAAATAAATCATTTTTTTTGTGTGTAAACTAAAAAAAGAAAAACAGTACGAAAAACACAAGTAAAAACTATTGACAACAAACAAAGGTACTGTTTTATTTGTTTTTTAAATCTAAAGTGAAAAAATAGACATTGTAATTTTTTTTAATACCTCTCTGCCTCCTCAAAACGTGAAAAAGGGTCTTTATTTATATATAAGTAAGACATATTATTGTTTTTCTTTTATTTGTCTTTCTTCATCCTTTAAAAAATTTGTCATTAAGAAAAGGTAAGTTTAGTGGTTTTACTGTGTTGCATAAGAAATAATTCACAAATTCTTATTTTTAAGGTAGATAAGTATAAGTATAATCATTTAATGTTTCTTCTAATTAATAATCAAAGTATATCCCATCATAATTTTCTTCTTATAATCATCTTTAGATCATTAAATTTTAGTAATTCATTTATTGTTTTTTTCTACATTTCTGCAAAACATAAAGGAAAAAAAAATTAGTAAGTAATAAACATTAGTATTTATTTCGTTCCAACAGAAAATGCAATAATGGGCATAAAAATCGCAAAAAATAAAAAGGAAATAATAAGAACATCATTAAAACTGAACCTAAACGAAACAAAAAAAAAAGAGAGTGAGATACACGCGTTAAAGATCGAACGGTTGAAAATATCAGGTTAGTGGCGATTATCACAAAAAGTTTTGTTGTCGTCTGGCTTTAAAACTGTAAAATATTCCCCTCACAATAAAATCAAAAAATCAAAAAAAATTCTCTGTATAGAGAGAGAGAGAGAAGCACCGTAACAGTAAATCGCTATCCCTTCGCTTTTGCTTCTCCTTCTCTGCCCGTTTCAATTCTCTCTCTCTCTTTCTCTCTCTCAGACATCTCTCTCTCTATAACAACACCTAACAGTACCTACCTCTTCTTCTTCTTCCTTTCGCTGACTTCGTTACACACACTGTGAAAACAAAAACAAACTATGTCACCGCCGTCGGATTCAGCCGCCGGTGACATCCTTCACCGTGGTGTCGATCCGATGATCTGGCGCGCTTGTGCTGGTGCTTCTGTGCAGATCCCTTTGCTTTACTCTAGGGTTTACTACTTCCCCCAAGGCCATGTCGAGCACTGTTGTCCTTCTTCACCTCTCGTCTCTACTCCTCCTCCATCAACCACTCCCGTTCCTTGTCTAATCTCTTCAATCCAGTTGCTCGCGGATCCGATCACCGATGAGGTCTTCGCTCATCTCCTTCTTCAACCTGTGTCTCAGGATCAGTTTGTACCAACGAATTTCTCGAGATTCGCTGGTGGTTACGAAGGCGATGTTGTTGATAACAACAACAATAACAAGGTCACTACCTTCGCTAAAATACTCACTCCTTCCGATGCTAACAATGGTGGTGGCTTCTCCGTTCCTCGTTACTGTGCTGATTCCGTTTTCCCTCTCCTTGATTTCCAAGCCGATCCTCCTGTTCAGAAGCTTTTCATCACCGATATCCATGGTGCCGTTTGGGATTTCAGGCATATCTACCGCGGTACTCCTAGGCGTCACTTGTTAACCACCGGTTGGAGCAAGTTCGTCAACGGGAAGAAGCTGATCGCTGGCGATTCGGTGGTGTTTATGAGGAAATCGCCTGCTGAGATGTTCATCGGTGTGAGGCGAGCAC
The DNA here is from genome assembly GCA_024034495.1 of Camelina laxa. Lineage (NCBI taxonomy): Eukaryota > Viridiplantae > Streptophyta > Magnoliopsida > Brassicales > Brassicaceae > Camelina > Camelina laxa. The sequence continues at coordinate 4,718,421 of CM043883.1, forward strand.
CGATTTCAAGTAGCGGCGGTGGAACGAGTTACTACGGTGGCGATGAGTACAACGGTTATTACAGCCAGAGTAACGGATTCGTTCCTCCTCCTAAGGAAGATGACGGATGTGCGAAGAAGACTTTTAGGAGGAGTGGTTTAGGGAAGCTGACGGCTGAAGCGGTCTCGGAGGCGATGAATCGAGCGGCTCAGGGTTTACCATTTGAAGTCGTTTTTTATCCAACTGCTGGGTGGTCCGATTTTGTTGTGAGAGCCGAAGATGTTGAGTCTTCGATGTCTATGTACTGGACGCCTGGGACTAGGGTCAAGATGGCTATGGAGACCGAGGATTCTTCCCGGATCACGTGGTTTCAAGGCATTGTTTCCTCTACTTATCAGGAAACTGGTCCATGGCGTGGATCCCCTTGGAAGCAGCTTCAGGTATATATGATGTTTTTGTTTAATAATGCTCTCTGCTCAATTTAGATTCGATCTTATTATATCTCTAGTGTGCAAGGCTTACTGGAGTTAGTTCAAGTCTCATTCTGGTTATTGAAATGCTAATCTGGGGTTTGCTGTGTTGCTTTGAAATCAAATATATTTCTGAATTGGAAACAGGATTAGTAAATTCATATGAAAATGATTGTATTGGAAACAGGATTAGTTGATTCGACAATGAAATCATTGAAAATGGAAACAGGACTAGTTGATTCAACAAAAAAATCATTGAAAATAAGTAGCAAGGTCTTGATCTTGTGTTGAACTCAGCTTCCTTGATGTAGAGATGCTTTTTCTGGCCACGCATTGTACATTGTGATTGTTAAACTAGTGGTAATCTTAAGATACTCTTATTTTGTCAGTACATTTCTGCTTAGTCTAATCATTTGTTTGTTTTGAACTTGCCTAGATAACATGGGATGAACCTGAGATTCTGCAAAACGTGAAAAGGGTGAATCCTTGGCAAGTGGAAATGGTTGCAAATGCAACTCAACTTCATGCCCCTTTCCCTCCAGCAAAGAGGTTGAAGTTTCCCCCAACCGGAGGGTTCTTGAGTGGAGATGACGGAGAAATCCACTATCCTCCTCAAAGAGGACTGTCTAGTGCAGCAGCACCTGATTCAAGTCCCTATATGTTCCCGTATACTACATTTCCTGCTGGCATGCAGGGAGCCAGGCATTATGAATTTGGGTCTTATAATCCAACCGGATTCATTGGAGAAAATCCTCCTCCCCAGTTATCCACCAATAACTTCTTTAGTCCGCTTCCTGGGTTGGAAAAAGTGTCGACTGAGAAGAATTTTGGAAGTCAGCCATCAGATAACTTATCACCTAATAGCAACACCACCAATCTGTCCTCTGGAAATGACCTGGTTGGAAATCGAGGCCCCGTTGCAGCAAAAGCTAACTCGATTAAGTTATTTGGAAAGACCATTACGGTTCAGGAGCCTTCTGAGAGCGGTCCTGCAGAGTCTGGCTTGTGTGAAGAGGATGGCAGCAAAGAGTCCAGCGACAATACAACACAATTATCCTTGACACCTGGTCCTAAAAACCCGTGAAGATTCTATGTGCCTAAAGACTCCAACAGCCACGCAGAGTATAGCATTCCTAGGTATATTCTGATCTCTCTCGTAAGTACAGTAATCTATTGAATCAGTTGGTAAAGCTATTATTACTTTTTTGCACAAGCTGATATCTCGTCCTTCCCCCAATGAAAATATTATACAATAGACTAAGAAACGCATTTTATGACTTGTGAAAACTGTCTCTATCTCTTCAGTCTTCAGTAATCTCGCCTTGGAGTTTGGAATGTAAGCATTACTTGGAATCAAGATAGTTGTTCATATCATTACAAATCCATGTCCTTTCACTGCATTAAATTACCCATATTTGGTCTCATATACACTATTAAGGACACACAAAGGTTCCGTCATTCATCTGAACTATGCATTACTGTACAAGTCCATATAGCATTATTTGTATGGTTGTGTTACAATTTTGAATTTGCAGAAAGAGCTTATTATATATACAAATACATTATAATGTGGAACATCTCGAGTTTGGAATGGTTTGTACTCTTTTGTTTATTTTGGTTGTTTGCGGTGTTTTCACAGGATTAAAAAAAAGTGAAGAAGTGGTGGATCTTTGCTGGAATCTCCCAAGTCCCAAGTAGTAGAAGTAGTAGTACTATCCATATATATATTTGGTGTTTCTGCATTTGACTTTTTCTCTGGGTTTTCTTCTTTGCCACGTGACAATCTGTTTTTTTTTTTACTTCTATTTTTTTCTCAAGACTCATTTGATGAACATCTCGCTCTCTCCTCCTAATCGTTAAACTATTTTATTGGGGTAAATTGTCTGGTTTTTTTACGTAACCATGTTTTAATACTCTTGATATTACAGTACAAACAGTAAATAAATTCTATGATTCAGTCATCAATCCTTTATATGATGATATAAGCCTGTTGATGGATCTATGTTAACGGCGCCAACCAGAGAGAGTAATTAACTGCTGTTGTTGTTCTTTGCTTTTTAATTAATTAATTAATAATAAATAAACTGCCAATAATGTTGTACCCATTTTTTAAAAAATTCCCCTAAAACTAAATACTAGTAATAAATAAAGGAAGCTCTCAAAGGTCCCTACAATGTTTCTGACTCTTTCTGTCTCTGACTCATTAAATCTGTGTAACGGATCATCTATAATAGCAGTGCCTATTTGACAGTAAGCAGCTATGGTTGGTTTGGTTTGCTTAGTAGTAGTAGTAATTATTAATCAGACAAATAAGTAGAGTACTAGTATTAGGGTGGTTTGATTAGCAATTTAAGACGACCTAAATTTATTGGCCGATGTAGAAAATGGTAAGAGACATTGAAGGATCTTTAATAAAAACAAGCGGAGGCGCACAATAGATATAGCTAGACTTGGCTCAATGTCTCTCATCATTATTTCACGATAATCTCTACACATTAAAAACCTATATTAATTATGTTATAAGTTATAAGGATTCAAGTCTTAACTAGTAAGTAAATTGTGAATTTGGTAAAACTAGGTATCAAAATTTGATTGGGAGAGTGGACCAGGTCTTGGTTTTTTTAGTTTCCTGAAATGGAAATAGTATGAATAAAGATAGAAGAATCCATTCTTGGACAATTTAGCTGTAAGTTTACACAGCCTGTAACGCAAAACTAGTTGAGAGTGTTAGGACAACCAACAACAACAAAAAGTAAAAGTAAAATATTAAAAAATATATATCAGAATATGGTTACGTTTTGGGGATACACAAATCATTCTTGGTTCTGACTTCAATCATAACTCTCTGAATTTAGACAAGGACGAAAAAAAAAATATGTAATTATTCGATATACAAAAAAAAATGTTTAATTTCAAAAATGAAAAATAGCAAGTGGGTGAAGTTTTTTGCATGGTAAAAAAGCAAGCAGCAAAAAAAGTGTGAAAAAAAGAAGAACATGAGGAGAGGTGTGGTGTCGTCGGCGTAAGAGGCAAAGCCTGACTGAAGTTTTCTAGTAACCCAACTTTTCCAAATAGCTTTTTTTATTTTATTTTACTTTTTGGTTTTAACTGTTACTTGATTTTTTCTATGATGCCTGACCTCTCTCCCATCTCCCTTATAGTTTCTGTTCATAATATTTCATACCTACATTTTAAATACTGTAATTGTCTCTACAATGATCAAATTAAGTAGTTGACAAAAATCTAGTATGATCTTATTACAATTCAATGTTATTTGGTTTAGAGCTAGAAAACAAAATGAAACAACAAGAATCAAATCAAACAAATTAGTAGTACAAATCATAGAAAAAAAGAAGAGCACGAGATGCTCTCTCACTCACTCACTCACTCTGTCTAGCATCCAAGTCAAATCAAAGTCCAATCCTCAGGTTTTGTAATCATTTTTGCTGTTTTTCATCTTTCTTCCCCTCCTGCAATACTCTTTTCCGTATTATCGACAACTGTCACATACTGTCTCTCTTTCTTTTGCAGTCAAATTTTTGTTCATCATAAGCAAACCACAACGGTAAAAAAAAGAAGAAGATTCATATGGAATCTTTTACTTCGAAAAAAACTCACATTTTAACTTCTCTACAAAAGAGTTGTTGTAATAACTAATAAGCACCATATTAAAGAACAACAAAAGTAAAAAAAAACATATTCTTTGGATTTTAAATTATAGAAAACTTAAAACAAAGCCTAATAATAGAAACTAAAACTGCTAAATGTTTTTTCACCGGTGGCTACAATAATCCAAAAGCAGTTTCCTGCCATCAACAATTTCATCAAAGAAATCATCAATCTGAGCAACAACACTCTCTGTTCCATTCCTCAAATTCCCTATATACACTTTCAAACTCTCAACTCTCTCTCTCAACCTTTTCTCCGCCTCCTCCTCCTCTTCCTCATCTCCTCGTCCTCCGCCGCCGCAGCAACGCCTTTCCAACTCCACCTTGAGCTCCTCCATCGCCGTCTTGCTTCTCCTATACTCATACATCATCATTCCTTTCCTTGTCCCAATCCTCTCCATCTCCGCCGCTACTCTCTGCTTTAACCTCACCATCATCGTACCCGTCGCCGCCGGCATCGTTGTGTCTCCGGGGATATAATAATAAACAAGACCTATCATCAAGATCACGAGGAGCAACGAGTTTATGTTCTTCATCGTGTTCATCACTCCTCTGAAGCCACTGAAACCGTTCTGTATTTTGGATGACTCCATCGCCGTGACTTGCTCCGACCAAAAAGAAAACCTTTGAATACGATTCTCCATTAACGCTCTGTTTCCTTCTTCTCTCCCCACCGCTTCTCTCTTACATCCAGATATCGCTCGTATCACCTGTCCCATTTCAAATACATATTCCAACTTTTTCAAGATTTTCAAGATTTTCAAGATTAAGCAAAAAAAACACTCACAACATGTTTAATATATATATATTTGGCACTAAAATTTTTAATGAATCAAATATATGTTTCATATAATTTTTTGTTTGTTTGTTAATGGATATATTTTTTTTAATATAATGTTTTTATTTGGTTTTTTAATATAAAGTTTTGCACTAGGAGGACCTACAAATAATTTGAGACAGTCCAAAAAAAAGGAAAATAAAACTTTGTTTTCTTATATATACCTGCCGGGAAATCTGAGGGGAGATGAGACGGCGGTGGTGGTAGTGGCCGTCGAGAGTGGAGGCAATGGAAAGAGCGGAGGAGCAAAAGCTTTCGATGGAGGAGATAGCGGGTTTGATGACGTGACAAACGTCCCAAAGCTTGGAAGTTTCGTCCATGTAGTCATCGAGCCACTTCTCACCGACAGGGAGGTTTAGTTTCTGGACAAGAAGCGTGAGATGAGAGTGAGAGGTTCTTAGGAGACATATCACTCTCTGTAGGAACTGCACGGACATGAAGTTGTCGGAGAGATAAACCCTTTCGAGATCTTCCATTGATCTGTTTAGAAACGTGTAGAATCCGTTTACTGAGTTTGTATGAGACTGATCCATTATTATTATTGACCCCTTGAAAGAAAAAGAAAAAAAAAAAGACTTGGTGTTTTTTTGTATGTGTGACTGATGAGAAAATTTGGGGATGAGAGAATTAAAAGGTTATATAAGGATTTGGATTTGTGTAAATGAAAAAGAGAGTGAGAGAAAGAGAAGAAGAAGAAGAAGAGGAAGGAGCAGAGATCTTGTAAGGATGAAAGTGATTGTTTAAAGCAATGATGGTTGTTTCCTATAGAGGAGGAAAATGATCATTGGTAATACTTATATCTCTCAACTTTTCATTTACTTTTTTCACTTAAATTTCTTATGGAAAAAAACTGTTTTTTGAAAAAAAAGACAAAAAAAAAAGAGTTGAAATTTGGAAAGTACAACACAAATGCATTTACAAGAGGATTTTGACATTAGTGTTAGAAAGACAATATTTTTTTAGGGAAAAGGATAAAAGATATTTAGTTATTTATTTTTTTAGATATTTTTTCTATTATATTATATGATGTTTTATGAATTTATCTTGTATCATAAAAATTGATTTTCTGTATTTTCTTAATAATTAATGCTATGAAATTGTAGATTTCAGAATTCATTAATTAAATTTTTTTTTTTTGATGAAATACTGGTTAATAGTTATGAAAATATGTTATTATAAATAAAATATATTTATGACTAAACATTAATTTTTTTTAATATATGTGAAACTCTGAAAAATCAACTTTTCTAATACAGAGGGACTATTTGAGACATAAATTAAAAATAAATGATAATTTTTGTCTTTCTAGAAGTTGCTCCTTTTCTTTTTTCTGCTTAGGAATTCTTAGATAGAGTCTTTGTCCAAATAAAATCTCTAGTAATTGATGATTCGTATATAATGATCATGCTTTGAGTACATAAATAATCGAATATTACTAGTAATTTAGTATACGATTTGAGCATTTTCTACAAGGGCATCTAATACATATCATTTTTTTTAAATTTTTTTACTACATATAACTTGTCCACAACAACAACAACAATTAAAAAAAAAAAAAAAAAAATTCTCAATTGGTTTACAACTTCTAAAATCTAAACCCTGTTTTCTTATTGATGATACGTGTACATCCCCGTAAGTTACATATATAATTTGCAACCATTACCTAATATACTATATACAGTCTATAAAGAAATGAAATCATCATATAAACTTGATTGTTTGATGATTTTTATGTAATCAAATGGCTCAATGCTAATGGATCAAGATAGCTAGATAAGGTTGTATAAACAATTAGATTCGTTCGTAAAATATAATTTATAATATAGTGTAGCTAAAGTATACAAAGGGATGAACACAAATCAATCAAGTTCATACCTCCAAAGTGGTATTTCGGACCCATTCGACGGCGGATACCAATAAAAGAAATACTACTATTTTTACAAAAATATAATTTTGGTCAGAGATATTCTATATAAAATTATAATTTGCCCCATTGGAATATGTAATAAAGAATAGTTTAAGTAGATCGGATAAAATTATTTTAATGCAAAAGGTGGAAATAAAATGCTTTATTCCCGTTATCAAGCCGGCGCGTAATCTATACTCAACCTCATAATTTGTATTTTTTATTCTACGTTCGAACTCTTTTTTTTATCACATTCGTACACACTAATCCCAAACCACCAATCGTAAATATAATTATAATGATCTCTATACAACTTATTGCCTTATTGGTACTTCGGTTATAAGTCACGTCGTATCGTGTGAAAAAAAGGACCAACGAGGGCCAAGTCCTCGAATAGATGTGTATTATCCCCTTATAAGACAACGGAGAAAAATGTTCTATCCGAATAAATGAAACAAGAGTCCACAAAATATTTGGTCAATTATTAGTGACTCCCATATTAATTATGCATGTGTTTGTTTGTGGATGTGTGTATATGAAAAATCAAATGTGACATTTGAGTGGGAGAGAGAGGGGCCATCAAATCTAAATGGAAGCGTCGGGCGACTCAATAATGTTTGGCTTCGCAATTACCCTTGTTTATTTTGTTCTGTCATTACCATTTTTTTTTTTTTTTTTTTGTCACGTTTTAATAATTCATTTGTTTGTTTGTCCACGAATCAAATAGACAAAAGAATCATTAATTGATATAGCAAAGAATATATCAAAATAAAACTCAAGAAAATGTTCAGGAAAAATCTAGAAGATTATATATTGATATTGCTAGGAATATATTTATATATATATATATATATATATATATAACTTAATAAGTAATTCGCAAAATATCTAAATGTTTTTAGTCAAATGAAAAGTATAATAGAGATGGATGTATACAGCGATTGATCTAGTAATAGAGAAGACTTTGTAGTAGATTTGTGAGAATGTTTCGTTATCTCAGTAATGGCTTGAGATAAGGAAACAACTGTTTTTGGTCCATACCTTCTTCTCTTTCCGTCAAAACATTTTGAAATGGATCTTCCTATTTTCGTTGTAATTATTAGTTTCTTTACTTCCTTTGCCCATTTAATTTCAGTTGAGAATGTTTTATATATATGTTTAGTGCTTTCTTGGTTTTAGTCGTTAGATATAGTTATATATTATTGGTATATGTAAGACAAAAAAAGTTAGAGTCGTCTACGACTCTGTTAAAACTCGATTGAGAAAAGAAAATTTAAAAGAGTATAAAGAAAGAAAGGGTAAAAAGTTTTGAAACTTTTATTGTATTTATACCCGTTTTACCTAGCGAGAAGCTACTATAGTCACTACACTTTTAATCAAGTTATCAAGGTCAAAAGAACCTTTAACACAGAAAAGTAAGGGAGGTGATAAGTTAATAATAACTGATAAGCACTCCACTAATCCTCTAATCGGACGGTGGAGGTAGAGATGGGAAGAGTTGATTATTTAAATGGTCATCAAGAACCCCGCTACTACTTAACATAAAGTTATATCGAATTATATAGATTATAGTATTGTTTTTAAAAAATTGTGAAAGTGAAAGTGTTGAGCCGAAATTAGGATGCAAAGGTATATGCCATTTCAAAGTTAAATGGTAGAGACTTGTGGTTGTAATATTCCACTTTCGTGTATATATATCATTGATGCACATGAAATTTTAGTTTTTGTTTCATAACTTGTTGATGTGGTCCAAACTCTCTCGATCTTAATTATAAATATAGTATGAACTAACAAAGAAAGGATGATTGGAGTGAGCGTTATACATTGAACATAACAAATTAACAAGTGTTTATAATTTTATATAGAAATATATAAATTTAGGAATCTGTTTCTTCAACACATTTTGATTAATTTACTTTTGTGTGCAAATTGCTAAAACATCTGAATAAGAAGCGTTCCAAACTTGTGTTGGTTTGTGGGTTATTTCCAAAATACAAATGCTTTATACAAAGCTACCAAAGAAGAAAATTTCCCCAACCACCATCTGGTCCAATTCTGGCTTCACATACCCTCTTAACCGGATAGAGTTATATAAAGTCAACTGATTACAAAACCGAGTAGGTCCTTGGCTTTTGTTGTTTTTTTTTTTGTAAATATACCGGAGCATTTAATTGAGTATAAACCGAGTTCATTACCTTGGAAGAAATCTAGATCACTTTGAAACTACAAATCATCAACAATGCTTAATACAAAAGTGAATTCTGACATAAATTGAGTGAATTGATACTTAACAAAATAGTAAGGAATATTTGTACTGAACAAAAAAACCAAAAACATGAGTAGAATGCACATTTAGTGCGTGTAGGAGAAATTAAACCAATATAGATGTAGTAGGCAGTTGAGTAGCTTAATGAGATCTAGGTCCACAGTATGGGCTTCTTCTTGATATATATTACGTTTATTTCTCAATTCTATTGTTCGAAATTCCTATATATAATAGTAATCAGTTTTAGTGACCCTATCTATATACAGTATGTGTCAAGGTCGGCTCTTTTCTTCTCAATTCTACTACACCCACAAAGCCACACATATTTATCATCATTCATCCCTATAAAGCAAATAAATGGAAGAAAAAAAAAAGTATATACATTTAAGTAAAATAAGAAGCTGAATATTATACTTACTGTTACTGGTGTGTCATGTGTGCGTAGATGTGATGTGGATTATGTAAAGTTTGTGTGTGGCTACTGGGTCCTCATATGGGACCAAACTTCGTAGACTTTACTCGTATTCAGATTCATAGAATCAAGAACCAAGACAATAATAGTCTCATTACAAGTCCTACTACCCCTTATCCAAGTCTAGGCTACAAAAATTCACAGAATTGACCAGAGGATTACGAGTGTGGAAATCTTGACAGATTTGTGATTTCAGGTAAGAGTTTTGTTATATGCAGTTATCTAAGTGTGGAGTGAGTATAGTAAATGTATATATGTAGGAAAGGAATTGAAACCTTGGTCATGTTTATGAGCAGACGAGTGTGCAGAGGTCTTGTGTCCTGGCTTGTGAGATATTGGTGTAAGGAAATATCCGGAACTTTCCATTGGCCATGCACGTTAGTGTTAACTGAGCATCACTCACCATTGCCTGTCATATTCACATATAGTTTTTACAATGTTGTTGTAATCACTAATCGAACTATATAAAGACTCAGTTCTAGAATCAGGGTCACACAACAAAGGTTATGGTTTAGATGAATATACCTCGCAGGAAGTAGTCATGTCGCTGCAGCTCCATTTTTTGGTTGGGACACAGTTAACATAGCGACACCAATGGCAATGACGGTTGAGATTGACCCCCCAGCACGCTGCTAATAGAACCCCAGCAAGCCTAATGCACAGAGATAGGATAAGTTTTTTCATGTCATGCGAGCTCAGAGAGAAGAACAAAAAAAAGCTAGATGAGAAAGAGAATTGAGTTAAGGGAAACTCTCACATTCCACAAAATACGACCAAGCTTATAATCCTTAATACCGGTCTGTCAAATTGTTCTTTAAGCCTTGTGGATCTTTTCATATCATCTTCAAACAATTTTCCCTTATGAGATGGAGGCATCTGTCTCAGCTGTGGGGTGAACAACAGCACAAATCCAAGGAGGAATCCTGATATGAAACCACCAATATTCGCAAAATTGTCTATGAAAGGGAGAAAGCCTATCAGGAAATTCACAGTGAAGATAGTGAACATTATCACTAAGGCTGAAATCTGTAGCAGCAAACATAAAAAACAAACAGAATCAGAAAAGGTATGAAAAGAAGATAGATAACCAAGGACAATAAAAGAACACAAGAAATACTTGACCTTGCCGGTATATAGATTCCAGTTCTTTGCAAGTGCAGAAAGCATGGCTCCAATCAACCCAAAGAAAGCAGCACCAGAAGAGACTGATGGGATGTTTCGAACAAACAAGACAGCAAATAGACTTCCCACACTGCCAGAGAGGAAGTATATTATGGCAATCCTCACTACACAAGCAAAGCAAAAGCAGAAGAAATGCAGATTATAATAGTGATAGACTACGTCAAAATCAGATTAGGCGAAGTAAACTAAGTCAGTTTGGCTGATTTTACATGGTCCAAATTGCTGCTCCATGTATATCCCTACGAAAATCAAACTCCCAAGATTTATGAACAGATGAAACAATCCACTGTGCAGCCAAGGAGATGTCAAAATACGCCAAATCTCATGATTCTCTGTCAGAGTGTTCCAAGAAATACCTCCCATATGCTCTAACCTGAAAACTCACAAGAAAATAAGAACTCCATAGCTTATAATCAATCATTTAGTAGCTCAAATTACACATGTTCCCCTCAATTTAGAGCTCTCAAAAGAAGCAGCACCAAGATCCACAGAAATTAAACACTCTAGAACAACACAGAATTGGAAACAAAGAACTTGTCACTGTAATCAAAGATTGAGACACTACGAATCAGCTGAAATCAACAAGCTCTCCAGTAAGCTATTGTAACTGATACTAAAGATGAGCACAACGAAACATCCGAAATCACAAGTGTAAGCAACGAAGCATACAAAATTCATCTCTACAGGATCTAACAAATTCAATTAGAGATCCCATTCCAGATACAGGTACAAGCAGAGACCAAAAGCGAAATCCACAGGAGAGAGCTACTTACGTTGAGGCGGAGGGGCCGAGCATAGGATTCTCGGAGAGAGGCTGGAAAGAGAATCGACCAAGGAGTTTGGCGGCGCAGTGACCGTGAGAGTTTCTGGAGCAGTCGTTGACGCCCATAGTTACAGCGAAGAGGACGATCTGAAGAAGAACGAAGACGGAGACGAGCCAAGTGTCTCGTTTGATTTGCCGTGAGCGGTGACGGAAGAAGGAGATCTTGTCCCAGCTAGAATCGGCAGCGTTGGAAGTGGAGAACGAGAGATTGTGAGAGATTTCATCGATCTGCGTCGTCTTTGGCTCTGTAGGAACCTCTGCCATTGTTGAAGGTGAGCGAGAAATTAGGGATTGAGGACGACGAATGGGTTCGTTTGTACTTTGTAGTGGCGGGAAAATGTTTATTGGCGAGAGCAAACCGAAAGCTAACCGTTTAGTTTCCGTTTCGGAGTTGATTTAGAGCAAATCCAAAGCTAAACCAAGATCCGGTTCGGAATTGATTTAGAGCCGCGTACCACTCTGTACACGTCAAAAATCTCTATAATGGGTGTATTAATTTAAATAGATTATTTTAATTAATTTAAGTTTTAAGGGTGTGTATTATTAACTATTATATCAATCATTTTAAATAATTTGCGTTTTAATGAGTTTTTATATGATTTTGATGTTTTTAGTGAATATAGTTTTTTTCAAATTCTATTAAAAACTATGAGATATGAATTTTATTTTTAACTAGAAAATTCTCTAATGTCCTTTTAAATTTATTAAAATCATTAAAATCAAATCGACAAAGCTTTTTCAATAAACGTAGATTTCAAAATAGATTTTCAAATCTTTACTTCAATTAATATTGAATTTCATTAAATTTTTAAAAATTTATGATTGAATAACATAGATTTCTTTTATACAAATCACTCAAAATATTTGACTAAATATACCTTCCAGTCCGAGAAAAGAATGCAAAGTCATTTACAAATCAAATTGAAAAAGAAAAAGAAAAAATCTTTAGTTTTTTCATTCCCTAGATGAAAAGAACCAAATGATGGTCATCATACATACCTAATCCTATTATTTTTATGCTTAAAAGCTGAATTTCAAAATACCAGTTTTAAACATTTCTTTTAAGATAATTGACTCATTTTAAAAAATCATTTAATTTTCACAAGAAAATAGGCAACTAAATCAGTCTAAAAGATATATTTTATTGGGGTTAAGTTTTTGGAAGATCTCAATGAAAAGATGTTGTAGTGTGTTGAACATAAAAAACACAACAACCTACATAATCAATGAACAAATAAAAATATAATTTTAAGTTGGGACAAAGTTATAGTACAGATGAAAGTTAAGTGAAGTAGATGTAAGTGAAATTGATGAATGAAAATGTGCAAAAAAAAATCGTATTATATAAGATTCTCAAATGGCTTATCAAAATATATTTTTCTAATATGATAATTGTGTAATATATTATGTGGAACTTGAATTGGATCTATCTAGATCGAAAATTTTCTATGGTTAGACATTTTATATCGATAGACCGGTACCACGCCCACGCAGATTAAAGTTGAGCGTTTACTATTTTCATTTTGTTAAAGTATATCTAAGGTGAGTTTAGTTTATATTAGCTTTGTTTAAACACTTACATTTCTTATCTACTCATCTTATTTGTATTTATTAGCACGAGATACTTGGTCACTTTCCCTTCAAGCTGAGTCTTTTGAGATAATATATTGACTTTTTTTAATAATCATGTGATTTCTTTTTAATGACTGAATAAGTTGAAAAAATATACTTCATTGTTGTGGTTAAGTTGTTGGGAGATCTCACTAGAAATACATTGTAGAGTTGAAATTATAAAATAGTAACAATTGGCTATAATAGTTGTTGGGAAAAGCTTTCCATAGCTTCGAGTCTTCAAACTAGCTAGTTATCTTCGGTCTTAAGAATGATTGGAATACGCATGAAATCATGGATTAGATTGTTTATGGCTCTATGCTCCATCAGCATGCCATGTTTGCTTCAAGAAAGAGTTGTTAATTACTGTGTTTTTTAAGACTTATCTCAAAGCTTGTTATCAGTTCTCAGTTCTCACTATACATATCTACTTAATCAGCACATGCATTGACAGTAGGTCCACACTTTCAGATAATGGGTAAAGAAAATGATGGTATGACATGACATGAGTTGCTTTCAGTCGATCTATATAGTACTAAGATTATAATGGATGACTAGTTATGAAAACGACCATTTTTTTTTTTTGGCTTTTGTCCATTGATATAGTTAAGTGTCTACTTCTCAGTTGTTTTTTTATCAAATAATTGTGAACCTTCATTCAACGTAAAATGTGATACACTTAAATACGAAGAGAGAAACATAGAGATAAGCCAACTATACACAAGATAGATAACCGAATACATTACCATTAAACCAGTATAAAAGTTTTTTCGGCCTAGTTAAAAGTAGTAACGACAACTCAGTATAACAATAAATCAACATGGTGTAATAAAGAATTTGCAATGATAATAAGCTCACAAATCACAATACGATTGCTTGCTCTCACAACGTCATATGCATTATTGTGGTAAAGAAAGAGTTGGGTAGTACAATATGGATACGCCGTACGCGGGCTAAAGCAACTCAACAGTAGATCATCAGGTGACAATGGCTGGATTAGCTTATCATCTGCAACTCAAGAGAAACTTAAACTTCTTCTTCTTTCTAAAATATTCCAATGGTCGGTGATTTTTGGTCACGGTAAGAAAGAAAGAGATCGAACGACTTTTGATGGGTCTTAATTAATGGGAAATTTTACCCAAGCAAGACCACTCTCTGAATTCACACCTCTAAGGAGTTTTACCTCAGAGGCTAAGACTCTAAGAGAACTTAATATGTTACTGATTTTTTTTTGTTATCTTAAAAACATTTTAAACGTTATAAGACGCAAATGTTATGCTGTAAAAAAAAAAAAAAGGTTTTCTAATATCTTAACAAACCTTGAGAGAGCCATTTATTTTTTTGCTAAAACCTTGAGAGAGCCACTTGGTAAGATATTTCTGTATATATATATTTTTTCTCATCAGCCATCAGCCATCAGCCATCATCAGGCATGTCCATAATAAACTGTATGATGGAGATTTCATTTTTCGTCCAAAAAAGATAATAAAGTGTTATATTTAAAAATCCGACCACTAAGGCGAATGGGGGCATACGTACGAACGATGGGATAAGGATTCTCTTCTTTTCTCGTAGTTGCAGCTGCATCATGGCCCCTTACGTGTTTAAACACCCACACATATTAACTAAGATATCGTTTTAACATCAGTGTTCTACTTTAATATTAGATCACTCACTTTGTAAACGAGAAACTAGTCCTAGTCTAGAACGAATACTTGCGTTAACCCCATTCGAAGGTGGATTTTGGATATTAATATACAAATCGGAAAAGATTGTTGCGCTTTCATCTTTACAAGTAAGTTGTAATTAGTTAAACATCCATTTTGACAGAAATCAAAAGATTAGATTATAAAAATGACCACCCAATCCATACGGCAATTATTATATTTCACATTTTTCTAATACCAAGTGGTTTTAACGTACTGTATATGTCTTTTTCTTGGATTTACATTCATTATATCTGGCCCATGTTGTTACTAAAGTTGTTTCGCAAAATTATTAAAATTAAAAAGAAAAAGTTGATATGAAAAAAAAAACAGTGCGTAGTCCCAACTAATAAGCCTTGCATTTTGTCGTTAAATTTTGTGTCATGGATTATTGTTAGTCTACTTAACTTAACTTATACTGACGTAAATGATGACATATCCAAAAAACTATATAGATGACTTTTAACTCTAAAAACACAGAGGAATTGTACTATTCGACTGAACACCTTTCTCAAGATAAATTTGATTAATTACCACTATGATTAGCAAAGTGCCCACATAATATTAGATATTTTAGAAACTTTAAAATATACAATTTCACTATCAAAGCTCAAGTGAAATTACTATTTGGATCCGAATTTTTTCTTCTTTTTATATTAATATCATCTTTTCCATGTTTACACAATTACACATGAATGACGCGACCCAACGACAACGGTAATAATAATACCAATTACTAATTTACTGTTTTCTTTTCTAATTTTTAAATGTTTTGCTTTGCGAAAATATTATAAAGACAAGTTGATTAGTAGTGTGTTGTTGCTTGATTCACTTGGACAATTTAAAATGATTGTCTATCAATAGAATAAAACGTTGTAATCGTTATTTCGTAGATCTTTTTGGCGCAGCCTCCTCGTTTTATTCTCTACACTTCACTTTTAGAAGGCCAATATTCTCTCACCCTTTATATATATATATGTTCAATATAAACTAATTTAGAATTTGAAACAGTTTAAAGCGTTAATAACATTTTCTACATTCCATTAGTAGTAGATTATTGATATTTGTCTCTTATATAATATCTAATGCATCATCGTAAAATACGATGTGGGGTTTTTAACACAGTACCAAAAAGATGTGGAAGTGTTGTGTTTTCTTTTCAGCGTCAAAATGATTACAGTTATTTTGTTTGTTCGTCGAAAGTTTCATCGTATTTCTTGATGTGAAATTTCAAGCACCAAGCTATAGATGATGTGAAAGTGTTTTATCATCAAAATGATTATAATGATCAATGATTGTCAAATTGACACACGTGGTGAATACAAATGAAATGTCGACTACTGTATGTATGTATAGCTTTGCCCCCCGAAAGGCATAGCTTGGGCTTAGTATCGAATTCGAATCTTTGACATTTGTTTTTGTAAGGAAACGAATAAATGAAAGAATATATCGAACAAAATCTGATATTACCGCTCAAATAATTAGATTGTGCGAACAACAAAATTGTCTGAGTTAAGTAAACGAAACGTGACTATAAAACAACCAGAGCTCAGACAAAGAAATAAACAAGGAAACAAAAAGTAAAAAATATGCTCCTTAAATGATTAATATATGTCTGATGAGTGTGAAGTCCACTACCAGCAATTGGAAAAATGATAAGAAATAGAAATAGGATATATATATAGAGATTTGGCATATAATCTTAGGTATACAGTAAACTAATAAATCTATGTTAACTCTTTGGCTTTGTTAATTTGGACACGTTTATGGATGTTGTGGTCGATTTGGTTGTCATTTGGAAGCTAAACTGGCGGCCGAGTCAGATTCCTCTGAGACCCCTGCTCCAATATATGTTCTTTGATTATCACTCGAATCTTGAGAACTTTTTTTAAACTAATTGTTTTCAGACTGTCTAATTAACTTGCAGCCATCACACTTTACTACGATCAATTATAATTTTTAGTTAGCGTTATGAATATGACTTTGAATGGTGACGGCGGTCAAAGTGGATAACAATCCGTTGCGATCTAACTATATTTGTATGTAAAAACAGTCTGAGTGATTTTATTTCTGTTCTTTTATCATACTATTACGAACTACGTTTAGTAAATGATAAATAAAAAACAATTTAATCTGCAGATGAATTTGTATGTGTTTCTGGTAGTATTTTGCTTAACTGTAGAGATAAATTTACATTTCTAGTTTATTCTGTTTGTGTAAACCCATTATTAATCAGTATATTATTGGATCAAAATGTATAATCAAATGAGTATGTGCTTTCGAAAATTCTAAAACGAAATGATATTTATATAACTTAATTCAGTACTAGAATAGTCCACTTTATCAACAAAAATAGAACTGTTTCATGACATCATATTCAATTCAAATATAGATTAACTTATATTGCCAAAAAGAAAACAAAGAAGAAGATGAAATTATTAATTAAATAAGCTAGTAACTGTCTTCTCTCATGGCCAGATATATTAGTTGAGGTCCAAGTCATCATGTTGCCAACTCACACACTAAACTTTTCAGATCAAACCATGTTTGAATTATACAGTATGTAATCTTATTTGCAATTAGCTCTAAAATTTAATAGTTTTTGACATCTACATATGATCCTTATTAACAAAACCTAAGTAGAGTTGTATATTTTTTTGTCGTAATTTCGAATAATAAGGTCTTGTTCTTCAACTTACTCCGATTGGCAAAAACTACATATTGAAAATATTAACGCGTACAAATACACATGTACAACAAAGTAAACGTAAAACGTATATGACGTGGGCAAAAACCCCCACTAAAATTCAGAAAAATAGACCCCACAAAATGACTATAAATAAGTGCCCAAACCTCTCCCCCTAAAAATGCAACAACAACACTTTTCATCTCTTTCCCAATACAAAAAAAAAACCAAAACAACAGCTTTTGTTTCTTTTGTTTAGCCTTTTCAGCTTCTTCTTCTTATAAACTGTTAAAAAGATGTCTCTAGCTATAGCAGAGGTTTACACGGTGAGGAAGTTTCACAAAGAGAGTATGAAGAAACCAACTAAACCAGTGGCTGTTACCGTCGGCGAGGGAGACGAGAAGATCGTCGGGGGAGGAAGTTTCATGGAGGCGCCTGTAAAATCCGGTGGAAGTAGACGATTCGGACGGTTGTTTTTTGGAAAGCCAGGGATGAAGAAAAGCTCTGCTAAAGTTTCGGATCCCATGACGATTGAGTGATGATCATATAAAATATTAAGTTTTTCTATATTTTCTATATATATATATATATATATATATCTTTTTTTTTTTCTTCTTTTTCTTTCATGGGTCGTTTTTTTTTGGCTTTTTCTAGTGTCTTCTCTTTTTCTTTATTGAGTGATTTTATTATATACGGCGTAAACGTTGTACTTGTAGCGTCCAATGTAATGAACTTAAATTATGAGAAATTATAAATACTACTATAACTTTTGGATAAATGCATTATGCATACATACCGTATCTAGTTGATGATGTTTTATGCCAAACCAAACTAAAAAGTGAATTGCACGATGATTTCATACTTTTAGAAATGCCGATATTTGTGTTTATTTTGAACTACTGTATATTACACAGACACAAATCTATATATTAATATATTAAGCAAATGAAAATGAAAGAGCCAAAACATAAATTGGTAGGTTAAACCGTTTTGACACTTTTGACATATATGGTCTTAGTTTAAATAATTATCATTGACGGTCCATGTACTTTTATCTTCTTGTATGTGACTAGAACTCGCATAGAAACATATCTTGACCATGGTTTTTAGTATATATAGTTTATAAGCCATTAGATTATAAATTTGAGTTGTTAACGATATTTATCCAAAGAAAACTATATACAAAAGACAAAGACACAAGAAAAAGTATGAAAAAGATAGAGGAAAACACTTTTAAAAAGAAAAAGTAGTGGGGTTTAATAAGAAGATAAAGACAATTAGTGGATGTTCAAAAAGTATTGAGTAGTGAAATATTAAACCAAAATATCTTTGAGGGGTACTGAAAGTTTAAGGACGATTGTTTTTCTATCAACCAATCAGACTTTAATAGATTTCAAAATATATATTACAAGTACGATTCAAACAGTTAGGGGGGTGTATTCAAACCATGATTTTGGAGAATTTGATGGGATTTAGGAAATTTAGAATTTTGATAGATTTTAGGGAAGTTCATATGATTTTCTGTAAAATTCTTTCAAATCCCACCTAAAACTATGTATTCAACTTGACATTTTAAGTGATTTGTGTAAGAGTTACAAATCGTATGTTATTCAATCATGTATTTTAAAAAGTCTTCTGAAATCCAACTGATGATTTAAAAATCTACTTTAAAATCCATTAAAATCCCTTGTTATTGAACTGATGATTTAAAAATATACTTTAAAATCCACTGTTATTCAAAACAGTTTTGTGGATTAGGATTTTAATAACTTTTAGGATTCTGGAGGATTCCGGAGGATTTGTTTAGTTAAAAATACAGAAATCCAAATCTCATGGTTTTAGGTGGGATTTGAAAGAATTTTACAGAAAATCATATGAACTTCCCTAAAATCTATCAAAATTCTAAATTTCCTAAATCCCATCAAATTCTCCAAAATCATGGTTTGAATACACCCCCTATGAGATTTGGATTTCTGTATTTTTAACTAAACAAATCCTCCAGAATCTTAAAAGTTATTAAAATTCTAATCCACAAAACTGTTTTATATAACCGTGAATTTTAAAGTAGATTTTTAAATCATCAGTTCAATAACAAGAGATTTTAATGGATTTTAAAGTAGATTTTTAAATTATCAGTTTAATAACAGTGGATTTTAGAAGACTTTTTAAAATACATGATTGAATAACATAGGATTTGTAACTTTAACACAAATCACTAAAAATGTCAAGTTGAATACACCCCCTTAATTTAACTGGTTCTCTCGTTAGATTTAGTTGCATAATACCAACGTGTTATATAGTCAGGCAATATCAAGATTAAAAATTTCCAATTTTCTTTCGTAGTTAAAGAAAACGAAAACAATAAAAAGATTAAAAGGGAAAGAAAGAAAAAGTAAAAAGCAAACGACAACACAATTACCTTAAATAATCTCCCGTACCAAGTTGACATATGTTTAATTTAGTTATTTTGTAGTAATAAAGTTAGGTATATTATCATCAAAGTATATGTTTTCGTGTATTCTCTCATACAACATACTTTCTGTTATTTTTCCTATTAGTTATAACAGATTTAACAAAATCCTATATTAATTATTATTATACGTAAGCAGTGAAATTGATATACTTTATGTTTCAGCCATATACACTAAAACCTCTATAAATTAATAAAGTCGGGACCATAAAATTTTATTAATTTATAGAGTTTTAATTTATCGATAAATTAATAATTATTAATTTATAGAGAAACTTTTCTAATATAGTAAAAATATTAAAAATAAAATTTAATCTTTATAACTAATATTTTTATAAAATAAATTACAATGAAAATAACAATTATTATGTTTTGAAAATAGCACTCAAAGATTTTTATATAATAAAAATATTAAAAATGAACTCTAATAAAAATTAATGTGTAGATATATACATATATTTAGATAAATTTATATAATTATTAACTTATATTATTAATGGGACCATATATTTACAAAGCAGTTTCAAAAAATTATTATTTTATTATATTATCGAACAGAGTCCAAAATTACACTAGTTTCAGCTTGGGACCGAAAATATTTATTAATTTATAGAGATTATTAATTTATCGAATATTAATTTATAAAGGTTCTACTGTATATGTAAGACAACAAGAACATTTTGTTATACAGTATAGGGAACAAAATAGTAATTAAAATCGAAAGGGGGTGTGAATGAGCAATTTAAAGAGTTAAGAGACAAATAAAGAAAAAAAAAAAAAAGAGTTATAGGGTGAAAAAGTAGAAAAGGTAAAAAGAAAAGGGTTGAAAAAGAGTAAAACAGTAAGAAAAGAAGAGGAAGGTGTGATGATGTGCACGTAAAAACTTGAATTCGTCAAAAAAAAAAAAAAAAAAAAAGTCGTTTCTTTTTCCTCCTTCATTGATCTCTCTCTTCGTAAAAGCTCTCCGCTGCTTCACGCAATGACGCTATCCTTCAAATTCAATCCTCCTCCTTCTCTTCCTTCGCTTCTCACATCTTCTTCCCGCTTCATCCTCATTCCTCCTATACCAGACGCGACAGTTCTCCGGCACCGGCGGATCCAACTCCGGTTAGTTCGAACTTTTTACGCTCCATATCTCTTCGGATTTTCAAAAAAATTTCGTTTGTTTAGCTTTGTACCCAAACTTTAGGATTGGTTTGTTATCGGTGTTCAGACTTGCGATTAGAGGATATATTTGTGGAATTCGACAGATTGATTGCGTTTAGATTTATCACTGAACCCTTGGAATTTGGGGTGCGTCGGTGAAGGAATAAGGATCGATGGAGAAATCTAGTAAATGTGCTGTTTGCTATAATTCGTTTCGTGCCTCGATCTGCGTAGCTTGTGTTAATCGCAGGTACGTTTGGAATCAATTTTTTGATAATTTGATATGATCGTTGAACCAAGTAGGATCGTCCAGTTCGAACACGTTCCGATTTGATGGTTACTTTGTGTATTTTGTTTTGGCTCTTTGTACAGTTTAAACGAATGCAAAGTTAAGTTGGACTCGTTGAAGAGCCGTCGGGAGGTTTCATACTTGAGATTAAGTGGCTTGCTTATCACAAAGGTTTAATTATGGGCTCATTGTTGAGTTTGAAGTTTTCTGATCTGATATTGATTTTGATTTTCTTGTATATAAATGATGTCTGATGCCCGTGTGTACTTTTCACTGCTGACCAGGAGAAAGCAATTAGTCAACAGTGTTGGATTGGGGTTCAGAATGAGAAGCTTGCTAGGTTGCGGGAGAAGCTCCTACTAGAAGTGGAGAAATTGCAGCAAAGTCTGAATATATACACTCTCTTTTCTTACTTTGACGTTGCCTTCAAATTGCCAAGTCTAAGTGTACCTATTTCATGATGCAGGCAAAAACACATTACGGAGTCTGTCTCGCAATCTGAAAGAGAGATATGGCATTATCGAATCAACTAACGTTGCTGTAATGTGACACTTTTTTGTTCTTTTTTTTTTTTCCTGTGTTTTCTCTTGAAAAGGATTTGTATGAAGCTGATTTTTCCTTGGCTAATGTAAACAGTATTATCTTTCTATATTTCTCTCATTTCTGCAGTTGGAGAAGAGCCGTGTTCGCCAATTGGAGAACCACTATTCGGATACTATTGGCAATCACTACTTGGTATATGTAAGATCTACATCTCATCATACTTCAATTCTGTGCTTGAACTAGTCCTTTTCTTGAACTCATATAGTCATTGTTATCTGTGTCTCTATTTTCTTACATCCAATCTCATATGTCTGATTATGAACACTAAGCCGGTATTTGTGATTTACAGATTGACCTTACTTCAGAACGCCTCTATAAACAGGCTCTGGTTATGAAACAGATATGCAAATTATTCCCTCTATCAAGGGTAAGGAGATCAAATTTTTGGCTCTTATCAATATAATTAAATAAATTACAGATTTCATAGACCATATCTCTTCTTTACCAAAAAAGAAGTTGGTAGAACACATCTTGTTTCTTCCTGAGGAAAACTTGGACTCAGGCTGTTGTGTTATCGAACGCATATTCTAGGATGGTTTTACTGAATCTTACTCTTTTCAGGTGAAACTAGAGGGGCAGAACAAAGATGGGTGCTTTGGACAGTATGATCAAATCTGCAATGCTCTCTTACCACAAGGTCTCAACCCACTTTCTGTTCCGCCAAAAGAGCTCGCAGCCTCTTTAGGGTAATATGCGCTCGTCTTTAAATAGTCATTTTGTGGCACATGAACAGTTATAATATATGGAGATCCGAGCCCTAAGTGAATATTATACTCCTGCAGACCATTGTACTCATAATTATTTTTGATATTTGATTTGGTAGTTTGATGATTTAACATTCCATGGTTGGTGGTTGGATCAGGTACATGGTTCAGCTTCTAAATCTTGTTGTCCATAAGCTCTCGGCGCCTGCACTCCATAACTTGGGTTTCGGGGTAGATGCCTCCTTCACTCAATTTTATGCTATACTTTTGCCTCAGTCTTTGAAGATATCACTCACTGCATAAATTTTTGCCTAGGAAATAAATATGGGAGACTGTAATCCGTGGATATTGACATTATTTATATTACTATTCATCTTTAAATTGATTCACCAAGTATGATTAAAATCGGGCATTACTGTATAACCAGGGTTCTTGTTCACGAATATGGCAACGAGATTCTTATTGGAACTCCCATCCGTCTTCTCCAAGGTAAATTATATACGACATGACAGGGATTGTTTTGTGTCTCCATTAGATTCAGAGAATTAAGCGATCTCATTTTTTTTATTGGCAGCGATGAGTATCCCCTTTTTGTACCATCCCATGATTACTACTCATTCGAAGGAAAAAGTTCGTGGAAGGGTAGAGATACAAATTTTGGTGTCACTTCATTGAAATCAGATGGAAGTGTAGAAGACGATTATCATGACCTTGACCTTGACGTTGCCAGTCTTTCCTCTGGCTCTCCGCATTCTGTTGAAACATTCAGAAATCTCCAGAGAGGAATTGCACATCTTAAGCAAAGTGTGGCTCACTTAAATGTGTATGGATACAGTTCCCTATCTCTCGAAGTTCCTTCTGGAGCCTCGACTTTTGAAACATTTGCAAAGTTGCTGGCCACATTATCTTCTCTCAAGGAAGTTCAGTCCGCTCTTTCTCTTGGTTTGTCAAGGTAAAGCTTCAAATGTTCACCTATAACCAAACAATTGTTTCATTACGACTTTATAAAAACTTGAGACACATAGAGAAAAATAGTTAGGTTATCTGTATCATATAGCTTTTGTATCTGAATTTAGGCACCACATACTTAACATCTCTGACGTTTACAGTTCCAACAAGCAAAGACAGGAGCCGAACAAATCCGTGTGGAATTTGAACTCGTCAAGTTCCAGCACCTTGCTGAACAGCTCTCATACTCAGCCAACATCGGTATGACTTATGGTTCTCAAATTCTCATTAAAGTTATGGATTCGTCTCGAGGGCTAAAACCCTTGCTAGTTATATATGTGATATGATGACTCTTTCTCATATCTGTCTTGTAGTGGAACAGTAGTTACTACAATGTTCCAAACCGAGATCCAAGCTACATGGTGGAGTTTCCTGATGTGAAAAAGGATAAAAACTCCACTGATGGATGGAATTTGGTTGAGCATCCTCATTCTTCACATCAATCCTATCATCCCAATAATAAGTATTGATCATCTCAAGGTAAACAAGATCTACTTCTTCTTTTTTAATCCATATTGTTACATTTATTTTTAATACTCGAGATTCACAAATAAATGTTCATACCCAAAACATTCTCTATTGCAGGCATACCTTGAGAACTAAACTAAGGGTGCTTATAAATTTAAATCTTGATAACTTCTGCTGTAATTATGAAACACATATACAACAATTACGTAAATTAGCAATGACCTCATTCTTTTATGTTTTAGTTTGAGAGCCAAGTCAGTGGAGTAAAATATGGTGAAAGAGTCACTGATCCCAATGGAATTTGATAATACAACCAACGATGAAGGTCATGTGCACTTGTGACGTGAGAATATCCTCCACCTTGTTTGGGCTTTAAAAGGAAAGGACACCGCAATAATTTATATATATTAATAAACAAAACAAAGTTACTCCTTTTTTATAGTCATCGAACAAAAACAAAAATCAGCTCCTTTTACATAAATACCACACAATGGGAACAAAAGCAATGATGATATAAACCCATCACCCTCCTTTGCTTTTGAAGGTATTCAAAATTGGCAAAAACGAAAATTTGTATATAAACGTTTTATTTTCGAAAGTGCTTGTACGTGGTATTTTCTCCTAACTACTTTATAAAACAAAAATATTTGTGTAAATTTTCTTGTAAATATTTTTAAAATTGAAAATTGATGAAATATTAGTGTATAAAACTTGGAATATATCATTTACGATTTTGTGTTAATTTTAAGATTAGTAGTACAAGTTTACTAATCACGTCGTTGTACTTAAGAGTCCTGTAAATTTAACCAACATAATAGAATCTACTTTCATTTTTTTTTTCTTTTTGGTAATGCGAAATAATAATGTAAGAGAATCAGAGTCTCAGTTCAGTTCAAAGTTGGAATCTTTGAACGACATGCGGTTTATATAAAAGGAACTAGTATATAAACTATTTTATGCCTCCTTTAATATATGATTTTTCTTATATTCCCCCATTCGTTTTGTAATATATTGAGAATATTTACCATGTCGTATTCTTCATGAAGCAAAATTACAAAATATTCGAATTCTATATTTTTTTTTTCCTCTTTTTTGAACGTCTAATGATCGATCATTCGTGCACAAGAAGAATCTCTCAAGGCATGATAGCTTCGTCTTTTCCTGATTTGCTCAGTATATAATACGATATTTCTTTGATTTTTCTTCCTATGCTTATAAACTAGTTTTTATGTTCTATATATATTTCATATTTTCTGGTTTATTTTCTAACCACTACTACTAAGCAATTCTAATATATCGTATAATTCATCGATTGTTTTCCAATGTTCTAAAAATCTCAGTCTATACGGTTTATAGTTTTCTTTGCACCATAAATAATCAAACCATATTCGTGTAGTGGCTCTAGTCATTGGTTTAAGCCATCGAGAATGGGATTCCAAGTTCATATTCTAAAGTACTAATAAGATATATTACATAGTCTATTGTACGAATCCAAAAACATATGGAAATAAGTACTTTAAGAAAACCCTTAGGCTATTAGATTTCAAGATAAAAAGTGGATAATTACTCCGAAACATAAACTATTTTCTGGTGCAATACATATCAAACGTGAAAGATAAGATTTTTTATCAGGTGTACTTGCGAAGAATGTAAGAAATAAGGGAGGGGAAAAAAAAAGTACAAAGAAAGATAACGAGAAAAGCAATAAATAACTTTTGCAGTCATAACGAAAAAAATGAAAAGGAGAAATGAGATAAGGAAAATAGTGGAAGATCGGTGTCTTCGTGATGAATTAAAGTAGAAATGTGTGTACGTAACTTTTTTTTTTATCATACTATCTTTTTCTTCCTCAACTATAACACGTAACAATGATATCTAATAATGCATGCATATATAGGTACATATCATATATAGTCTATATGACTAATGGATATTTTCTCTAGAATATATTATATATATGATTTGATCTGAATAGCCTAAGAAAATTACATGGTTGTAAATTCTAATGTTCTGTTATTCTAGGCCTAAGTTGTATCGGTAAGTTTAGAAAACTGCGATGTACCAATAAATCAAGCCACAATATATATGATCTTTCGCGATGCGAATTGCTATTCTGACATGATCATAGTATCATACAATATTTGCGTATCACCGCACCGATCTATATATATCATATTATATAGAATTTTAGATTGGGAAAAAAATATAGAAGGGCTCTTTAAAAAAGTAAAACCAAGACAGGAAATAAAGCTTGATAAATAAAAAAATGATAAACAGACATGCTTGTCTTTGTCGAACACACAGATTTTTATTACACAAGTGGTTCCAAACTAATTAAGATCCATAATTAAAAAAAATAAATGAGAGATTTAAACAATGTTATCTTTTGCGTTTGGTAGGCCATTAAAGCTCCAATTATTTGTCACTAAGTCAGGGAAGGAGACTAAGCATAAAGACGCCACTGCATATATAACCCCTTATGGTCCCCCCAAAATAAACCTAAAGTTGTATACTTATAAAACATAACATTAATAAAATAATATTCGAAGAAAGAAAGAAAATCATATACATCTTTGTACCACCTATATGAGCCTAACTTAATAGGGGAAAAAAGACATTGATTCTTTTACAGACGACCCATCAGCATGCGTACACATACAAAAAGATGTGAGAATGGGGTTCAAATCAATGGATTGGTCATGATCGGGTTGTCCATAATTTGGGATATATAATAGAGTCATAGCTAGCCATAATTTGGGACAAATCAACGAACAGTGCGCTACAATGAATATATTACGTAAAAAAAAGAAGAAGTTATAATTTAACTGGTGTTGCTGCAATGAAAAGCACTAAATCTTTGATCAACCAATAAATAAAAAGTTTCCCACGATACCAAAATTTTTAAAAAATGGAAGAAAAAAGCAAATTTGTTCTCTCAAAACTATTTATTATTTGATCCCTAAAACATAAGACTCTTTCCAATTCTGGAATACAAAAAAACGATATGCAAATAAACTCACCACCAGAAGAACCTTGGGACGTGTCGACGTCGGAAGGTATCTCTCTACTCAGCTCCTCTTGCTTAATGACATCATGTTGTGCGTACCTCAGTAAATACACAAGCGCACAATAAGGGTCACCCTCGGCTTTTGCCAAAGAACTCTCATCTTTTCTATCGTTTTGTCGTTAAACCTTTCGTTGCTTTAATTTTTAAAATTGATTATTTCTTAAGTTTGATTATTATTCTAATGGTGATGATGCCGTGATGGACACAAATAAAGAAAAGAGAGTAAAGGCAAAAAAAAAAAAAAAAATTCAAGAAACAAGAAAAAATATTTTCTTTCTTTCCTCTCTTTACATGATGGGAACTCTTGACCTTTAAGTTTTATTTTTTTGACAGTAAGTGTCCAAAGGAACTCGAAACACTTCTTCTTCCATTTGATATTATCTTTTTTTTTTTCTTTTCTTGTGTGGTCTCTGAATGAAAAATATATCTGTTTGATCAAAGAGCTTAACTAGAAATGTGTTCCAAATTGGTATCTCTCAACTTCTTCATGAATCTCTCTGCTTATTCATCAAGGTTTGTGAATTTTTCCTCCTTTATAATATTCTTGTTTTCCCTCCTTCTCTGTTTTTGGATCTTGAAGAAATTAAATTTTCTCGTGTCATGTCTCTCTATTTGAAATGATGAAGAATTTATTCTGTTTATGGTTTGTATCAGTGAGAGCAAATGTAATTTTTAAGAGCAAGCTATTGGATCTGTTATTGAAAGGTAAGTCAAAAGAAAAACATTTATTTTCTTTATTTCTCTTTCGATCACTTCATTGTGGAGTTTGTGAGAGATTGTAAATGAATAATACTTTATGTAGAGAATAAAGAGATGATGAGTTCTTCTTCTCCAACTCAACTTGCATCTTTAAGAGACATGGGAATCTATGAACCATTTCAACAAATTGTCGGTTGGGGGAATGTTTACAAATCCGATATCAACGATCATAGTCCCAATACTGCTACTTCCTCGATCATTCAAGTGGATGCTAGAGTTGATGATCACAACAACATCAAGGTTTCAGAATTTTCTTATTGCTTGTAAAGGTTGTTTGTTACTACTTTTTTTTTTTTTGCTAATGGTTTGAATTGCTTGCAGACAAATTACGCTTCTTCTTCGCATAACCAGATTGAAGCAGAACCATCTAGTAATGATAATCAAGATGATGATGGCAGGATTCATGATAAGGTTTATAACAAACAATGCTTACTCATTCTATTTTTACATATAAAGTTCCAAAAAACAAAAAGGTATATAACGAAAGATTTTGTGATATTGATTGATATTTATTTATCATATGTCGATAGATGAAACGGCGTTTAGCCCAAAACAGAGAAGCTGCTCGCAAAAGTCGTTTGAGAAAGAAGGTAAAAAAAAGCAAGTTCACTTTTTATTGAATCTCATATAGTTTATGTTATGTTAGTTACTACTAATTCTGTTTTGTTTCTCTTTAGGCTTATGTCCAACAGTTAGAAGAAAGCCGGTTAAAACTATCGCAACTAGAGCAAGAACTTGAAAAAGTTAAGCAACAGGTGAGCCTAAGTGTAAAGATTTGTTCAAAATGTTCTGTTTTGATTTTCTTCTATCTTCATTATTGACTCAATACCATATGTTTTTTTTTTTTAAAGGGACTATGCGTACGCAACTCATCAAACTCAAGCTATCTAGGACCAGCTGGGAGTATTAACACAGGGATAGCTTCATTTGAGATGGAATATTCACACTGGCTTGAAGAACAAAGCAGGAGAGTTAGCGAAATACGAATAGCGCTACAATCTCATATAAGCGACATAGAACTCAGGATGCTAGTTGAGAGTTGCTTGAACCATTACGCTAATCTTTTTCGAATGAAGTCTAATGCTGCGAAAGCCGATGTTTTCTACTTGATATCGGGCATGTGGCGAACTTCCACAGAAAGATTCTTCCAATGGATTGGAGGCTTTCGTCCATCCGAGCTTTTAAACGTAAAATTTTATCACATTCTATTTCAATGTTACAATCTTTGACAAAAAAAAAAAAAAACACTAATCTACATATTTCAAATTGTGTAATATATTTGTTTTTGGTAGGTTGTGATGCCTTATCTTCAACCATTAACCGATCAACAAATCTTGGAAGTGAGAAACCTACAACAATCATCACAACAAGCAGAGGATGCTCTCTCTCAAGGCATCGATAAACTTCAACAGAGTTTAGCTGAAAGCATTGTGGTTGATGCGGTCATCGAGTCCCCTGATTACCCTGCTCACATGGCTGCAGCAATAGAGAATCTTCAAGCATTAGAGGGTTTTGTGACACAAGTAAGTTAAAACATTATTAACTCAAACATAGTAAAAGAAAATTCTTTTGTGTCTTTCTATTTAAAGAATTTCAAGAATCTACAACAGGCGGATCATCTAAGGCAGCAAACTTTGCAACAAATGGCAAAGATATTGACGACAAGACAATCAGCTAGAGGTTTGCTTGCTTTGGGAGAGTATCTTCATAGACTTCGTGCTCTTAGTTCTCTTTGGGCAGCTCGTCCACGAGAACCAACTTAAAGAATCAAAAAAAAAAAATCAAAACAAGCTTTTTCTATCACAAAGCTTGGGAATGAATGTTTAAAAAGGATATATGCCTATGGTTAAGTAGAGTGATTCTCTTTTGTTTAGAAGAACTTTATGGTTCCTTTTTTTTTGCTTTTTATGAAGTATCTCTCCAGAGAAGTTGTAAATTTGGTTGGAAACTTTGTAATATATTTTAGATTTGTACACAACAAAACAAATAAGGCTTCTTCTTATTTTTATATATATTTGGAAATCTGAGCAATATGATATAGTCTGTGTACTGAATGTAGAATTTTATGTATTGTTCAGGGACCAAAGTGAAATTTCAATGAACATTAAGGGTATTATTGTAAATTTTTCTCATCGTTGCGCTTCAGTCGTCCACACAAAAAATTTCCCGGGAATTGATTTTTCTTTTTGTAAAAATTTTCCCGAGAAAATTCGTTCGGTTGGAAGTTTTCATTTTCGTGAGTTAACCCCAAAAGATACGTTTTTTGTTCATGTTAAGAGAAGGAGAAATTCGAATTATATGAATTTTGATTTCTGGGTATACGAAAATTCATCAGGTTTCTGAGTTGGGGGAATTTGAAGCTATGAGTAACCTGAGAGCTATTTGTAGACCACACGCAGTGTTCTCTTCGATCGTGTGTTGCAATAGACACCAAAGTCGATCACTTTTTAGGGTTTCGATTAATAAAAATCTCTGCTTTAGAACTCGGGTATCGAATTCGTCTTGGTTTAGGTCTCAAGATTCGAATCATCTTTGGTTTCGATTGAATCAGAGGAAGACTCTCGTTAGGGCTTCGAATTGGAGCGAAGAGCAGTCTCCGTACGATACTCTCGGTAAATACAACTTAATTGTTTCTTGTACCAATTTGGGAATTGCTCTGTAACTAATCAGTTCTTATACTGAGATCTTTGGGAATTGCTCTGTTTACTGTTTGTGATTGTGGGTTGTATGTTGGTTTGGTTTTTGGATACAGAGTTGGATCGAGATGCAGAGGAAGAGCAGATCAAGGTGGCATACAGACGATTAGCCAAATTTTATCATCCTGATGGTACCTTTTTTTGGATCTTTAGTTAGAGCTATTTGTGATTGTTAACTATTCCTTATTGAAGTGTGATTCAGATGTTGAGTGTGTTTGTGAGGTTAATAGCAACGTAAGACCTGGCCAAAAAACTTCTGTTTATCAGTACATGTAGCCACAACAGTTAGTTGTATATACATCTCACTCTATTGTGTTAGATTTCAAGACACTCTTTGTTTGTATAAGGAGTTGTACTTTGTTCTCACGAAGTTGTAGCTCTATTTTTGATTCTGTAGTTTATGATGGGAAAGGGACTCTTGAAGAAGGAGAGACAGCAGAAGCAAGATTCATCAAGATTCAGGCTGCATACGAGTTGCTCATGGACTCGGAAAAGAAAAGACAATATGATATGGATAACCGAGTGAATCCGATGAAGGTATAAGAATCACAAACTTGTGTATCTTTCCTTTTATCTCTGGAAATTTTGAGGATGAGATGTTGGAGTTTGTGTAGGCATCTCAAGCTTGGATGGAATGGTTGATAAAAAAACGTAAAGCATTTGATCAGAGAGGTGACATGGCGGTTGCAGCTTGGGCTGAGCAACAACAGCTTGAGATTAACCTACGTGCTCGTCGTCTTTCTCGTTCTAAAGTAAGAAACAAGAAGTCTTTCTGAGCTTGTTCTTCCACAAAGTAGTGAAATTTTATTTGATGTGTTGAATCTGTAAACTTGTGTTAAGGTGGATCCGGAAGAAGAGAGGAAGATATTGGAGAAGGAGAAGAAAGCATCGAGAGAGTTATTCAACAGCACTTTAAAGCGGCACACGTTGGTGTTGAAGAAAAGAGATATGATGCGAAAGAAAGCAGAGGAAGATAAGAAATTGCTCATCACTCAGCTATTAGCCGCAGAAGGTCTCGAGCTCGAAGAAGAAGAAGAAGAGGAAGAATCAGCCAAGTAAGCTCCCTAAACATTTTGGAAGCTTCATCTTCGAGCTCTCTACTTCAAGTAAATTAAGCACTTTCTCTTCTCTTGTAGTAAAACATAAATGTAGATATCATATTAAATTATAGGATCTTCACTATACCGTTCACCATCGAGTTTCTTGATTAGTAAGTACCAATCAATATATACATCATGAGAAAAACAGAACAGATCCAGTAGTACCAATCGCAATGACGAAGAGGTCCATGACCAAAGCAAAGCAAATTACACTGACCAATGAATAAGGGCATAGAAGATTATTTATAAACCTTAATTTGGGCAAATAGCATTCCATTTCAGTTTCGGAGATTACAAGAACATG
Source organism: Camelina laxa (assembly GCA_024034495.1). Taxonomy (NCBI): domain Eukaryota; kingdom Viridiplantae; phylum Streptophyta; class Magnoliopsida; order Brassicales; family Brassicaceae; genus Camelina; species Camelina laxa. Next base: position 4,750,642 of record CM043883.1, read on the forward strand.
GTAAAAGGAAACCCGCCAAAACTAAACGGGTTAAAAATGTTGAAGGCTGAAAACTTCAACGTAACTTGACTTCCAAGTGATGATCATTCATCAGTCATCCTTAACATCTGAATCACGATCATCATCATCAATAGAGACTAGCTGGAGAATGAGACGACCATTGGATCTGTGAGCTCGAAGATACTCGTGACCACGAATTTTTCTACCTTAAGTAAAAGCCGACCATCACTCGTGTACTCTCGCTTCAGCACCGACGGAACGTTTGACGGCAATATCGGAGACGGGTGTATCTCAGGCGTCACCACCTTTTTCTCCTCTACTCTCTCACAGGGAAACCGGACATCAGCTGTCTTGTCAGAGAAAGCGTCGAAGCAGCTCTCTGTCGCAATGTAGTTACTGTCGTCGGAGACAGAGGACGTCACGAGGGTCGCAGTGTCTTGGTAGCAAGTATTGAGATCCATTACGATGTGGAGTGGCTCTTTCTCTATCTCTCTGTCTATGGACCGAAGTAAGTGAGTGTCGGGTTAAATAGAAGTTAGATTTATTCATTTTTACTTGCATTTTGGAAGTTTTCTCTATAAGAAACTAAGCAATGTATACTAAGAAATAAATACATGTATTGACCAAAGAAATAGAAAGAACTACATGTGTCGTTCCTCTGATTTTACGGATAAACATGAACAAATAAGAATTACTATGTGTTAACAAATGAAAACTACACAGCTTGACATCAACAACTGAACAAAATACACCGGATTATTTTCTCCATTTGGTCATATGTGTTTATCCTATAACTTTTGACACATGTCACGATTACTAGTTTTATCATAATCAACACCATAAAAACATGACACACATGTCGTGGCTGCGTTACTTACTGTCTAGGTTACGTATGTTCATGAACCAAAAACAATTTAGCCATAAGATAATAAAGGAGATATGCGTACATCAATACATAAAAGATTAGACTAACGAGAATGTTTTATATTTTTGGTTCGGTTCTATAATTCGAAGCTAATTGTTTCCGGTAATGAAATTTGAGTATTGACTAGTAATTGATTTCTCAAGATGAGAAAATGCGAAAAACTTTTGTAATGTTTGCATGGAGCTTATATAGAACTGTCGTATCCGGTCCTTAATATAACAAAATTTGACGAAAAAGAAACACGATGTCTATAGCTCATAAAAAACTTTGAGAGGCTCAAATACAAAACTGGATAAAAAGTCTGGGAGATCGAAAATTGAATCACTGATCACCAGGAATTGACTTGATAATGTCAGAATCACCTGAAAACAAGTCCAAAGATGAAATCATTAGTAAACAGATGGATGAAGAAGAACCAGCAATAGAATAATACATAAGGCAAAAAGCAGTTAGTACCAGGATCAACGATGCTCAGACAAGAAACACGGAAGTACTTTCCGCAAGCTGTACCCAAATCAACGTTGCCTGAAAAACACACATCAAGATTGATACAAGAAAGAACACAGTCAAGCCTTGAATATAATGTTTCTTGAAACAAGACATAATCATAGGTCAAAGAGCTACTAGATAATACTGAAGGATTAACATGTTTGTGACCAACAATACAGTCAATTTGGTATCAAGTAAACATGTGAGACATCAATAGCAAATTCAAGCTTACAGTAATCAACACTTAACGTCAATAAGCATTATAGTTTTCATTATATCATAATCACCTTAAAGGTACATAGAAGCACAGATTCGTAATCTACTTAGGATTGATTATACATTTCTCAGTTACCAAACCTAATAGGGAGCAAAGTATCTATAAATCAACAAGAGCTAAAGAAGCTTTGGTCCAAAGAAGAAAGAAACTTACTTCCATTGTAGTGGTGGACACCAACTTTGGCAAGCATAGCGTAGTACTCAATCTCTGATCTTCTCAAAGGTGGGCAATTTGAGGAGATTAAAATCAGTTTCCCTGTGAGAACATAAACAAAACCCAGAAATAAACAACAAACATTTAAAAAAAAAAAAAAAAAATTAAGGTATGCACACAAAGTGTTCGACGAAATTACACACACACCTTTGGAGCCACGGAGGGATTTGAGAACAGACTTGTAACCAAGAGTGTATTTACCACTCTTCATCACAAGGGCCAACCTACTGTTGATACCTTCATGAGACTTCTTCTGCAATCAAAAAAGCTAATTTAGTCATCGTTGGACACACTGAGATCGAAAACGAAATAACCTAGATGAGGAGAAAAAGGATAAAAGGACGAACCGTTTTCTTGGCAGTCACCATTTTCGCCGGAGATGAATCAAAAATGGTTTTTGGACCTGTGCGGTGGAGGAGAAGCCGAGAGGAGGAGGAGGAGCACGCTGACCAAAACACGAATAAGCGCCGCTTCTTCACGTTTTATATTCTGTGTCAATGTTCTCTTCTAGGGTTTTGCTCTTTCTCAGTTTGTTGTGAAATTGCGACTATACCCTTCATATTTTCTATACTTTTTTTGTAATTCGCTGTTATATTTTTTAATTACTCGATTTAGTCAGTTTAACATGTTGAGTTGTTCTCCCGCTACCTCCGGAAATGCTGCGGTGACTAGCGATTTGTGCCAAACATATGAACTACTCTCAATCGCTACTAACTGCTTGAAATCACTACATTCCAAAAAGTGCTTCTATAAGCGTTTGCGACTGGAAATATTTTTTAAAAAACAAAAAACAAATCACTGATACTAAAATGATTTTTTTCTTATATATTTTATCTAACAATTGTATTCCTTAAAAGATGAGAGAAAATGAAGTACAAATACGATTCAAGAGATTAGAAAATAAACAATTATAAAAAATAAGATTTCCATTAACACAAATCCAAAAAACTTGATATAAAGTTAATAACACATCCCACATAAGTTTTTAAAAAAAATCTAAATAAATATAACATTTCATTAGAAGTTTTAAAAAAAAATATTTATTAAAATATTAAAATAAATTACCAGTGACTTTTCTTAACTCTTGCTTGATTATTCCTAAAGATGCAACTCCACAAAAATACATTACAAAAATCGTTATGTGAGAGTCAAGAAAACAAAAAATAGGATAAGGTTGATATATAAACATTTTAGGTTTTGTTTTTATTTCTGGCATACATGCATTTATGTTTCAAGTTTCAACAATTTTTGTTTGCCGGTGCAGGACAATTAGTATTCCAATTTTTCTTTCTTTCTATCGGTTCAATGTATAAGTTAAGTTCTATATACATAAATGGGATGAACTGATTAATCTCTCAGTTCAAAGTATACTGCGAAAAATGACATTGTTTTTTGGTACTTTGCCATTTTCCCTAAAAACCAGAATATGAAAATGATGCCTTCCTCCCTTAGATTGTATAATTTTAACCTTGTGGTTCATCAAACATGGTATTTTATTCGGAATCAACCTTGTGGTTATAATATATACGTCGTCCTTAGATTTGTATTTATTCTTTAGTTTTCCAAAATCTTGACCTACCAATATTTCTACTTTTTGTTTTCTTTTCTATCAAAAATTTTTAGTATCAAATCATTTTGTAAAAGTGGTAGATTGGAAAATAAGAAGAAAATTTACTAGTCGAATGAGTAAAATATTCGAAGGTTCTAAACCGGCATATGCAAATCGGTCAGTCAAAATTTTTCTAAATTACATAGATAGAGAGCAAACTTCGCATTGAAGATCTCTCTCTCTCTCCCTCCATCTCCTTTCCTTGTCGGCGCGTAACAACAACAACCGAGACAATACAAACAAACAAATCTACACGTGTCATAAACTGAGACCAGGTGGTCGTCATGTACAATACTAAAATACTATACATTAGTAACATCCAAGAATATTCCACTCGAAATTACGAACCCTAGCCTTTGCCTTCCTTTTAAAGATCCTTCATCGAGAGGCATGCACCTTCCCTATAATAAGATTCACAGTTAACTCATTATATCCCCCTTATACACATGTACACCATGTAGTCTAAGAGTTTGCGAAAGTTTTGGTTGCTATTGTACCATTTAGATTCAAACTCACATTCACATGCATATATGTTACTAATAAAAAGAGAAAACATACAAGAGTTGAATCTTTTATTTCTCACATATTTCACATAAATAAATAAATATAAATATATATTATTTTTTCATCAAAAAAACAGAAAAAACATTAACTATTATCTTAGATATATATACTACACAGTACACATATTACACCCACGTATATATGCGCCTCTTGGGCAAATGCTGGGGTTAAATGTTTGAGTATCGTTTTGTTATATGATAAGATTAAAGAAAATTTAATTTTATATAAAAATGAGTATAAATGGAAGTGATGTACGTAGTCATATATGACTTATTTGTCTAAATTACTCTCCTTCTCTCTAGTTGTCTTACAAACACACACAAACATAAAAAAAATCTTCTTTCGTCGGCTCATTTAACGTATCATATACGATTTTCGACTAAATTCAAAAGTATCGTACCAATTCATAATAGGATCGCGTTTTGATTATTTGCAGTGACCATTGGGATATATGGGTAGGGTTAAATTGGAGTTAAAGCGGATAGAGAAGAGCACGAACCGACAGATTACGTACTCAAAACGTAAAAAAGGTTTAATAAAGAAGGCTTATGAATTGTCAACACTTTGTGATATCGATCTTGCTCTCCTCATGTTCTCCCCCTCGGATCGCCTTTGTCTCTTTTCCGGTCAAAAAAGGTATTTATTGATTTCCATTTCTTCTTATAGAACATTTCATGTTTTTCTTCTCGTTACTGTTGTCAAGCTTATGCTTAAGTGTTGCGTATGTATGTTACTGCTCCCCATTGGCAAGCCTTTTTTTTCTTTTTTGGTGGTGGAAAGCCACCGAATAGTGGATTTCTGTTTTCTTTTGTTCTACTAGTAATTTTGAGTTCTTGAATTTTTTTCTACTGCTTTGTTGTTATTTCATACTAGTATTCAGTAGAGGTGCAACCGAGCGTCGACACGATTTTACATATTATTGAAGCTTTTAAGTTACCGGAAGTTCCGTGACATGCATTTTTAACAAATAATATAAATTGGGGGTTATTCGTAAATATAAACAGTTCCCGTGTGCTTCTATCTATAATAACAAAAGTTCCATGCAATTTGGTAAATAGGGTTGAAGTGTACAAAAGTTTCGGACTTTGTCTGTGAATAAAGAAAGTTCCTCATAAATAATTAAATATATAGTTCATAGTTGATTCTTTCATGATATAAGTCGAGAAAAATGAGTATTTTATGATAAGTTGTTTTACTAATTTTTGAAATAATGTTATATTTGAATTGTATTTCCACATAGCCATACTCTAGATGATCAGTTAGTACCGACTAATACAAAAGCCTCGCAGTATACGTCGCACGCTATATACAAAACACGCATGTTTTCATGACATCAATGCATGCAAATGACTCGGTGCGAGTCCCCTTCCATCAGATTTCATAGCTTCTTTTTTATTAAGAAATTATAAGTTTGAAAACAATTTGCTCACTAACTGTAAAATAAAATTCAGAAGCACAGACCAATTCTACTTGTTACTCCATTTCATAACTTATCTCCTTCATCCTCCGGTTTGCCGCAACTCGGTCTGTTCTCTGTCCTCTTTCAACGATATATAAATTAGTCGTAATGTTGTATACTTATATATAACAGATATGAAAAGTAAATGTAAATTCACACATGGATGATCTTGTATCTTCATTTTGACTTAAATTCAGGATCGAGGACGTTTTCGCGAGGTACATCAATCTTCCTAATCAAGAAAGAGAGAAGTATGTGTACTGCATCAATCTAGCTACTTGGATTTTTTTTTTTAATAATATTATATCTATTCACATGTCTTTTGGATTTGTTTTTAACATTTTTTTCAGTGCCATAGTTTTCCCCGATCAAAGCAAACGCCAGTGAGTAACATCACACACTTCAAATTAATATAGTATATAATATTTAATTTTTATCTATATTTTGCAAATAAACTTTCTTCCCTGTTTTGCAGAGGTATTCAACACAAAGAGGTGAGACTAATTAATCAGTATAAAAAAAAAAACAATACAGTTTATTTGGGTCCATGCACATAAGCTCTTCACAGGTTTCGAATGATATTTTACATAACTGTCTATATTATAGTTTTTAATCAACATTTTATTTTTGTAACAGTATCTGTTAAGAACTCTTTTACAACTCAAAACTGAAGAAGACATGGCCCTCCATATCAACGAACCACGGTTTCTTTCTCTTCGTCCTTATAATAATTTTTGTATCTAGCTAGCTAATATAATGATGTCTTTGTATGTGTTTAAAATCCATATCTGATCTTTTATTTATTTCATGAATCTGCAATATATAGCCCTTTCCTCTCCGATGTCAAGGTTATTAATTTCCCTTTTCTCTGTTAAATAAAATATATAAATAATTTTTAAAGGAATTTGTCTAATCTTTTGACAAAAAAAAAAAAAGGAATTTGTCTAATCATCATATTTGCAAATTTTACAGGCTCTTGAGCAAGAAATTTGTAGATTACAAGAACAGCTTCAAATCTCAGAGGAAGAACTTAGGTATTTTCCATTGATTAGTCATTGCAAAATTTCAATGATTTGTAACGAGTTATAATGACTTTTGTGATATATATAATACACAATAGGAAATTCGAACCAGATCCGGTGAGGTTTACATCAATGGAGGAGATTGAAGCATGTGAAACTCATCTCATCAATACCCTGACACGTGTTGTTCAGAGAAGGGTAAACCATACTACTAGACATAACAGTTGCTGTGCTATTAGAGTAGAGAAAAATTAGTTTAGTGATTGATTATTGCAGGAACATTTGTTGAACAAGTCATGCGAAGCACCAAGTACCCAACAGAGCATACAAGGAATCCCTCTAAACAACGTCGTAGAGGAATGGTCTGTGGCTGAGCCCGAACAAGCCCATATGATAGCCAGTTTAGCGCATCATTCCAATCAGTTAAGGTCCTTCTAGGTCAAACCAATTTGTTTTTATAATTAATAATAACCTATGTTTAATTGTAATATGGGATTTTTATTTTCAGCTATGATGATCTGCTATTCCAAGGGAGTTCACAGGGAAGAGAGAGCAGCTTTATGCGGCGGTGATGAAGTGGTGGTGGAAGAATTATTAGTAGAGTTCGTCTCACCCCAACCAAATGCCAAAGCATACTCTCCCAAAAACAGAAATCTTCGTAAAGTCTTCAAGTCTCTCGTCTTTGATCTTTATATTCCAATGTCCATCTCTGTAGTTCCTTTTCTGTGCGATCCCACTCCGGTTGCGCCTTCTAATTCGATCTTAGTAGTCAGAACTTGCGCAAATTCTCAGGCACTCTCCAGACTCCACCAGGTTTTATGTTATTCGTCACTTTGCGAATTCCTGGAAAATATCCACATTTGCAATCATAGTCTCTGAAGCATAACCAGGGTTTGTTATAGCCGAGGTAATGAAGAACGTATAGGATTGGAGGATCAGATCCAAATAGACTTATCTTCGTGTTCGTCTTGGCTCACACAGTGCCATTCTCAGAGATCAACAAGGCCTTTGATTACATGTTGAATGGAGAGAGTATCCGTTGCATCATCACGATGAACACTTATTATCAACACTTATTAAGCGTACGTACAGGCCAGCTCTGACATATTATCAACCAAACCAATCTACTAAGTGAACCAAATAAAGACAAAATGAACACTTCAATAGAGATATGTATATATCCTTGACCCTATATTCTCTAGCCCTTCAAGCTAGCCAATTCTGGCTCATCACTACAATCAATTTCAGCTGTTCGGTTCGGTTCATATATTCCGGTTCTCTAGATTAAATAAAGTTGACTTTTATGTTCAACTTGAAGGTTGGGCTTCAAAGCAAGGGATAGACTTCGCCAACTTCGAAGTTGGAGTCACTCTCCCGAATGGTTCACCAACTCCCTGATTCACAAATTAACACAAGGTGAATATATCAAATAGCATCTGATAGTGTCAAATAGCATTTGATAGTGTATGCTTTTGGATGCAGCCATAAAAGGATCAAGATGAGAAAAATTACCTGGAAGTTTGTTACGTAAAATAGGCAACACGAGTGGTCGTTTGAGTCACAGAACCGAGTACAAGGAATTTCCTTTGTTTGACAAAATGTTCAACATTTCCTTAACCTATGTGCAACTTTGTTGTCTTGGACCCAACTGATCCAAGAAGAAGTTTCTGTGTTACGTTGCCAGAAAACAACAGCTATTTGTCCTGTAGAGCAGCAGCGTTGCTGGTTCTGGATTAAGAATCTACATAAATCAATGATGAGCAGGAACTAGTTTCAGTCATGCAGTGAGATATGGAGTGAATTAATCTAATATTCTAACAATTTGGCTGACCTGTCTTGATTTTGTATCATCTAGCTTTTGCTTTTCGATGGAATGACTTTCCATAATCAGTTTGGTAGTGCTAGCTATGTTTTTCACACTCGCTTCCCTGCAATGAGGCAATCAACACACAAAAAAACACTATTATAAGAGGAACGTGAGACCATAGTTGGAGACTTGGAGTGAATCGATCTGATTTTGTAACAATTTGGCTCACTTTTCTTGATTTTGCATCATGTACCTTTTGCATTTTGCAGTTTGGTAGTGCTAGCTATGTTTTCAACATTTGTTTCCCTGCAATGAGGCAATCAACACAAACAAACAAACAAAAACTAATACAAGATGAACGTGCGACCTACCTTTTGCACATTTTGTTGATGATTGATGCATATTTAGCTTGAGACAACTGTAACTGGTTTTTTGGCCTGAGTGTAGAATGGATTCTTCAGTAGACTATCTATCTTTCTTGCAGTTTGATGCTTTTCCTTTTCTTAAGGTTCATCGACTTGTATCCCTGAGAAAATTGCAGTGGTGGTTTGGGCAAGGAATGTTATCCTTGTTTTATATATGCTCTGACATCCGCATCCCCGAGATTACTGTTGAATGAACACAAAAAGAACATAAGAAATCCTTTAGAAGATTAGTCCATGTGCATCTGAGATTTTCAATAAAGTACCCTCGTGGGTAACATAAACTTCAGTGCTAAACCCAACTTCTTCGCCATTTTCATTGGTCTTTATGCACATTCCCCTTTGCTCTCCAAAATAAATACCTGTTACATGACACATCATAGTTGAAAATATCCCACTACAGAACGAGAAAGACAAGATTTATGATCAGTTTTAATAAACTGATTCAACCGACCTCCTGTAAGCTCTTTTACAACCATTAGATCAACACCTTCTGCTACCCCTCTCTTCAAGGTGGAAACATCCACTAACTGTATAACAAACAATAATTTGAAGTTCACACAAGAAACAAAGTTGAGGCTACCAAGATATTTCTGAGATTAGGCTGAGGATGGTTACCTGTGGCAGAACTGTAGCAGGTCTCAGATTTGCAGAGACTTTGAGACCTCCACGAAGCTGAACTGAAGTAACTCCTACTCAGGCCTCAGATGCTTTTCATTGTTATCCCATTTGTACCTTGAATTAGACCAACATGAAAATATGAGAAACTATATTTCCCAAAAAAAATTTAGAGCCAAATACATAAGTTGGGACAAGAGAGAAGACATACCCTCCAATGGGTCCACTGCATCTGATTCACTTTAACCTTATGATACTCTGAAGCCATTGATGTGACTCTTTTCCTCCACAACATTGATCCCTGCACCCAAAGAAATTTCAGGAGAAGAAAAACATGGATTATGGATCTATTTCATCATTTCTAATTTAGCTGGAAGTTTTATGCAGTTATGAAGAATTTACCTCCAAGATAATAGGCTCGTGGCCCTCCCTTGTCAACAGAACAAAGTTTACCGCATCTTTGCTTAGCAATCTCAAATGCAACACGAGCCATGTGATCAACCTAAGCATAATCAGAAACAAGAATGCTATTGAGCAACTTTCTACAATAACCAGACGTCAAAAAGTTTCCAGCAAGATTAAAAGTCTCTTAAATGCGGAAACATGATACCTCACTTGCAGAGTAGGAGTCGGTACAAAAGCTAACTCACCAGCACTCTGCTATGAGCATCAACGTTAGGCCACAGATTCTTCACCTGTAACAGCGATTTTAGGAATCATAAAACCAAAGAAAATCAGAAATCTGGTAGCACATGAATAATAATGTAATTAGTACCTTTCCCAGCTCAGTTAGAATAGGAGGCACCACTTCATAAAGCTGTAAGACCCAGCGAGTTGAAGAATTTTTGAGCAGTAAAAATTTAAAAGCATGACCAAATATTAAGGGGGAAAACGTTACCAGCTGAAAAGAGGATCATCTTGGATCCGTTTTAGGCAAAAAAAAACTATGGCCATATTTCCTGGATCAACCTGCAAGACAAATGTTTATTAAAAGTTTCCTAGCAAAATTCACAGGCAACGCATCAAAACATAATCCCAAGTTATGGCCTGTCGTGGTTAGCATGCAATACAAATTACAAATATTTCTCTCAGCTTTCATTTAAGAGTATGTAAGCTTTTAAAAAGGATAAGCAGAGCATAATTTTGTTTACCTTGCCACTGTTTAACGTTTTCCAATTTCCATACATAATCTTTTGGCTGTTCCTTTGATATATTTTCTCCACATTCCTCGACAACTGATTTGATCCACAGCAAAGCTTTTCATACAACAAGACCATGCAAAAGAAAAGGAAAAAAAACAGAGTAAGATTTCAAAATTCTTAGTTGAACATCATAAGTTTAGCAGTTTATTAGAGTCATTATTGAAGAAACAAAAGACAACTTTCAAAGGAAAATTATAAACGGCGAAGTTGTTTCTCAACAAGCTAACAGTTGTCGGTTAAAGAATAACACACGCCAAAATTTGTAAGAAATAAGTGTGTTTTAGTACTACATGCTGCAAGTAGTAGGTCGTACCTTTTGTAACCAGCAGCTTCATGGAGATATTGTGTGGTCTTTCCCGAACCAGAGTGTCTCCCACAATGACAAGAACCAACCTTAACCCTATAAGCACAAAGCAATCAGATATAGATAATTAAACCCTAAACTGTAATTGGAACAAGAAAAAAACAAAAAAGTCGAAAGTTGTGATCACAACGCACGCTTTGGACGAGAAGTTGGCAAAGGTCCCGTAAAACTAACACCAAGAACCGGAGATCCTAAAACACCAGATAAAAGGAAGTTAGAGCAAATAAGCAACAACGATGGTGAAGTGAGGAGGAAAGAGACCAAATTATATGCGACGATGTAAAAAAGCAAACCTCTGGTTTAAGATAAGTAAGAGCCCGATTGAAGAAGGCTAAAAAGTCCATCTCCTTGGCCATATATTGCTTGGCTGCAGTGTTGGCTGGCTCCATTTTGAGTTCGAAGCTCCAGGAACCCTAATTCTCCATACGTGCAGAAACATATTAAACCCAAAATCTCAGTCTCGATCAAAAATAAAGAAACAACGACAAATTTAAAAAGCAAATTCGACTCACAATTCATGGATCTGTTGAGTAGGAGATTCGAACCATCATGATGTTGCTCTCTTGTCGACATTAGAACGATCTCTCTCTGTCATTAGACCCAATACAGGATTTTAAATCTATTGCTATCAACCAACAACACAATGGTAAAGTGAGGAATGAATGAGACCACATTAATGAGAAGAAGATTATAAAGAAGAAAAAAAGAAGTAAACCTCTCCAAGTGGTTTAGAGAGGAGCTTAAGAGCCCCACGAAGTTGCAAAGTTTCACCTTCTGGAGAACATGTAACCTCTCCATGTTTACATTCTTTGGCCGCTCTAGTGGCAGTCCAAGAGCCCGGTCCCATATCAGCTGAAAAGAGAAAGAGAAAACAGCATCACAAAGATGAGTGTGGGTTTATTCAAAGGGAATTGTCAATAGCGCCAAGGGTAATATTTTCGAAGAGCTGGGACAGACGCACCCTGAGGGATGTAGACATCACCGGATAATAGTCTTCAAAGGCCTCCTGTGAGATATGAAACAAAAGAATTGTGAGAAGCCAGAGTCTACAGTTTTGTAATGGTAAAAAAAATGATAAAACTTCATGTCTGGCAAGAATATAAATCCAGCTTAACCTGAACTCCATGGAAGATAATTTCCCAAAATTCCCGGTCCAAGAGAACAAACAAAGAAATCTTAAGTCTTGGCAGAATCTCCTTCGAGATAAGGGCCATTGCTTGGCTGGCTCGGAACCTGAGACAACGAAGAAAATCATAATACACATTAAAAAGATTAGCTTATTGATTAAGATTTTGAGACATGTAGAAACAGAGAGAGCCAGAAGAAACCTGTGGATGGTGACATAAAGCCTCATGATCTCTTTCATCTGAGGAGTACCATATCCTACCATGTGTGAAAAATGTGCAGCAAAACCCAAAGAATCATCTAATGGAATGATGCTACCATCCTTGTACATCCTGCAATGTTAATTCATGAAACTAGAGGTCACAAAAACACAGAGCAGAGACATGAACTACAAACCTGGCACAGCCGCATGATGAGACAACTCTTTTGACAGCGCCTCAACTTGCTCTTTGCTCTTTCCTACATGGAAGTACACCTTTAATAAAAGAAAGTCGCTTTTGAAGAAACAAAGGACAATTTTCACAGGAAAATAAGAAACGGCAAAGTATCTTCTCAACAAGCTAAAAGTTGTCGGTTAAAGATAACACACACACACACACCAACATTTGTAAGAAATAAGTGTGTTTTATTACTACTACATGCTGCAATTTGGGGAAAGTAGTAGGTCATACCTTTCAACCTGCAGCTTCATGGAGATATTTGTGACTGTCTATCCCGAACCAGAGTGTCTCCCACAATGACAAGAACCAACCTTAACCAAATTATGATGAAAAATAGTAAGAATGGTTAAAACAAAGTATAGTTTCACTTAAAACATAAGTGAAGGTTGATATGAAACGAAACCTGGAGGTGTTCTTCTTCTTCTTCATCATCATGTTGGACGCTGGCTCATGGAATTAGTTGTACATGCATGGTCTCTACCTTCCTTGAATGATGATGATCTCCTTGATCTGATTCACAGATTATTTAAACCTTAATATAGTAAATTCATCGATCAAAGCAGTAGAATCAGTTTTTGTTGTTACCTTAAGCAAGCACGTTGGTGACGATCGTGTTTCAGAGAACTAAACTATATTCACACACACTAACCCAGTCAAAATCATATAGATTCATAAGAAGAACACACAAACAAAAAAAAAGATAGATACCTCTCTCTCTAACTTGTTTGCTCTCTCGTCGCCATTACAATGCTTCAACGATTCTGAGAATTAGAAGACATGAAACTTCAAATCACACACACACAACTCTGTAGATTTAGAAGAAGAAGGAACAAGGAGGTACCTTTAATCAATACCAAAGTTCAGATCAGTTCCTCACTCCTCCACTTGTTCCGTTTTGATCTCCAGACAAAGGGCAAGGGAGGAAGGAGACGATGCACTAAAACGACGACGTCTCACAAATAATGGACCCTAAAGAAGAATATGGGCCGCCAACTAATACCTAAAGCCCAATTCCCAGAAGTTCCCAAACTGTCGTTTCAAGCCACAACGATCATCCTCGTCATCATTCACGACCAGCTATAACTCGTGATTACATCGTTTCAGGGATTAAACAAAGTTTGAAAAATAAAACATAACCAACTCACACATTTGGTTAGTGTAAGGAGAGCCAAACCAGACCCAATAAAGCCAATACTTTCAAGTTCGAACCAAAATCCAAAAGCGATAGAGAAAAAAGTCTTACAAATAAGAGAAAGAAACACATATTGTTTAAGGTACAACAACATAATGCTGCCACAGGAGGGCGAACCAGGTACCATAACAGAAAGAAAAAAAAAAGAAACCAACAAAAAAAAGATAGAGTATGCACCATTATGCAACCTCAGTCAGAGTTTGAGGGAGCTAGGTACCATAACAGCAAAATAAAAAAAACCAACAAAAAAAGATAGAGTATGCACCATAATGCAACCTCACTCAAGAGTTTGAGGGAGCTAGGTACCATAACAGCAAACAAAAGAAACCAACAAAAAAAGATAGAGTCTGCACCATTATGTAACCTCACTCAGGGTTTGAGGGAACTAGGTACCATACTGAGAAGAAAAACAAGAAACAAAAGAGATGGAGCATGCAACATTATCACTTATCCAAGCTTTGAAGATCGATCAGCAACCTACAGTTTTAAGAAGAACAAATCATGAATTCCTGTTATGTAATCAGTTAAGTCAGTTTTAAATTCATATGATAAGAAAAATTTAACGTAACAGTTACCTTTTAGTCTCTCCTCATAAAATGGTAGTTTCTCAAGTGAGGATCAACATATAAACCGAGGCTTTCATACACTGGATTGTATATATTATTTCTATGCCTGAAAAAAAAAATGAATTTGTTATGTTCCTTACAAAATTTTGTTTAAAAATAACTTGTGAATAATATAAACTGTATCAGATTGAGAGAGACACCTAAATATAGAATTAAAAGATTTATATATGAAAATATTTGAAAAATGTGTGCATAGTCAATGGAAAGTATTAAACCTCGGCTCATTAAGGTTCACTGCAGCTGGAGTAACATTTTGGCCTCCTGGTACAACTCTCTGCATTATTTAACCAACTCATATTATTATTATTTTTCTTTCATTTATTTTCTAAAAGAACAATTTTAAGAGTTTTTTTGGAAACTGTGTACCTGACGCTGAGCCGAAGATGATGACTCTCCCAATTCAAAACGAGTTTCGTAACCTCGTCGCTTATATCCCACATTTTCGTTCTGTGACATTTGTTCTTTATCAATAAAGGTTTTCTAGTGCCATACGTAGTCAATCGTAATATATTGAAATACATATAATACATTTTCCATTGCATAAACTAAATTCTACCTGCAGTGGAGGTATCATTGAGTTTGCATATGGATGTATCTGCATCGGAGTGTTAAGGTTGGAGAACCTTAGCATCGATGAAGGCTGATTCACTGATCTTTGCATGCCATCAAGATGCCTATAAAAGCAAGGTATAATGGAAAGCAATCAAAAAAATAATGTAAGAACACGAAAACTTGTTTTTTCTCTTGTGCTTACTAGATTATATGGTGACTTGTTTACCTGGGAAGACTCGAAGACATTTGAGGTCTGGGTATGTATGGAATGTTACTTTGTGGAGCAAGATTATAGGTAGGCATGATATTAGGTTGGTTTTGTAAAGGATATGTCCTGCAATGAATCCAATAGATTTTACATTTTAAGTATTTTAATTATAAATAAATTTGGGAAAATGAAATACAAGTGGAGTCATAAAAATTAGTTGATCTTACATAGCTTGATTGTTAGCCATCCTTAAATTGCGAAGTTCATTTTGTCTACCAGTGAAAATCAAAGGGAGTGGTTGCTGACCATACATGTTAACATAAGAAGGGATGACTGGTTGAGGCGTCCTGCATCAATCCAATAGATTTTACATCTTTATCATAAATAAATTTGAATAATAGTACAATAAAAAAAATATTTGATCTTACATAGTTGGATTGTTAACCATCCTTAAATAGTGAGGTGCATTTGGTCTACCGGTGAAAATCGGTAGGGGCGTTTGCTGACCATACATGTTAAAAGGAGAAGTGATGACTGGTCGAGGCGTCCTGCATCAATCCAATAGGTTTTACATGTAACCATGTTTATCATAAATATAATTAAATAATAGTATAGTACAAAACACGTGATCTTACATAGCTGGATTGTTAACCATCCTTAAATTATGAGGTTCATTTTGTCTATCGATGAAAATGGATGGGTTCGGTTGCTGACGACTATCCATGTTAACAATAGAAGTGACCGGTCGAGACATCCTAAATGAATCCAAATTTTACATGTAACTATTTTTATCATAAATAAATGTGAAAAAATAAAAATATTTGATCTTACATAGCTGAAATGTTAAGCATCCTTGAATTGGTAGGTTCATTTTGTCTACCAGTGAAATTCATTTGGGGAGGTTGCTGACCATACATGTTACCAGAAGAAGTGACTGGTCGAGGTGTCTGGTAAGACGGGTAGTTTTGTGACCTATATTTCATCATGAAAATGATATTCTTATGAGAACTCTATAAATCAATGTTATAAGTATACAATTGCATTTGAGTAGCAATAGTATCAGTTTTGAATGAGATTGTTGGGGACTATAGAGAACTAAAATGCTCTGAATTCGCCACCATTCGTAGTTTGATTCACATCATAAAAATTATAGTATCATTGTTTAGCAGAGGTTCTCTAAACTATTCAGGTACACTAAGAATGATAAGTATATTTAGCAAATTTATTAACATGAAATTAAATTTTATATAATGTACCCAAGTGATTGAGACTGAGAATATGATCCAAATGCATCAAAATGATCTCCATGTAACCTGCATCAATTAATCACTTTTATATTAGTATAAATTTACGTAAAAAAGTAGAGTTTTATATTATGCTAATTTTTGGTGTAAATTAATTTATTTCATACAAAGGTACTGGAAGAATTGGAGAACTAGACATAGTTGGATGTGTAAATCCATTATTTTCTTGCGCCACTTGACCAATCTCTGTTTGGTTCTGAAAAATAAACAAGTTAACTTTTAAATGTAATATAGTTAATCAAATCAAAACCACTCCAACGAACAGTTTTTACCTTTGTAAAAACACTCGACTCCTGAAAATTATTTAACAAAAATTTACTTGAAAAGTCGTCTGTTAAGTTATTTTGTAACCACTCTAGTGGTTGCTGCTGCTGCTTACATAAAATACATGAAATTACATTTATTAGAATATATATTACTCTCAGTAGTTGGTTTAGATTTCCTGATCTATGTTGAAGTGTAAGTAACATACCATTTCAAGTGGATCTTGTGGTAGTGTTGATACCCCTTGATATGCCACTAGATTTGATTCTTGAGATGACACTAAGGGGTTACTTTCGTTCATCGAGTCAGAGAAAAGTTCAATAGATTCGTTCTCCAGAAAATCCTATATATTTCACAAATCCAAAAGTTTTGTCATTAATAAATATTTTCAGAGAAAATTCAGTCGTGAAAAAAAAATGGAGAAGTATACCATTAACGGAATATATGAGTCTGATGATTCCGGAATACGTAGGTCTGGTCCCGGAATACATGGGTCCGGTGATCCCGTAGAACAGAAAGGACTCAAGTGCAACGATTCGTCGTCGAACAAATTGTCAGGAGAAGACATGTTTGCCGATTCTCGTGAGGAGAAGAATACCCTTATCTAATGATCGGTACAATTTATATAGCAAATGTGAGGTGTAAAACCTACACACAGATGTGGCATACCGAAAAAAACCGGTTTAGAAAACTATAAAAATGACCTATAATTTTCAATATATTAATGTTTTATCATTAACATAATTTTTTTTATATATTATACATATATTAAAAACTTATACTAATTTAATCCACTTACTTTTTTCATAAATACATTTTTTATAATTCTCATTTTCATATTTTCCTTTACAAATTTATATTTTAGGGAAGAAAAATACATTAATAATTTATAATTTTATATAATAATTTATAATTTTATATAATAATTTAGTTTTTAACTATATAATTTTAGATGACTACTTTACACCTTTAAATCATAAAAATGTGAAAAAAATCAGGCCCATTAAAACAAATATGTAAAAGTGAAAAATATAATCATCATATTTAGAATAGATTATCCAAAAAATGGAAAAACTAATGACTACTTTTAGACTTGGTGGATATACTATGAGTTTTCTATAAAAATAATGAGACTCATTGTGAGATATGAGGAAAGAAATATAGAGATAATTATTGGTATAATCTTCTCATTGGATTCTGGTGCCCTCAGTCAACAAAGTTTACAATTGTCAGAGCCTCTATTTGTTTATTTGGATTTTTCTAGATTTTGTGAGGATCTTTTCCTTTAAAAGATATTTGTTGCCATATATACTAATTCAAGATTTTTTTTTTTTTTTTTGACAATCACATGATTATTTATTTATATATTAATATTTGGAAATAAGGCCACTTTTCAAAATATCTCTTTCTTATGCAAAAATAAATATGTTTCATTATTTTGACGGTTGTTCGTTAAGATATGACAGTTTCAAATTCAACTAGCCTTTTCAAAACAAAAATCTTTGTTTTAAGGCTTGATTGGTTCAACGCAGCGTTTGCGGTTGCGGTTGCGGGAGATTGCGGAAGCGGGCGATTGTGGTTTCAAGCGTTTTGAATGACTGGTTTAATGTTTTAAAATGAGTGCGTTTGCGGGAGTTTTACGACTGGTTGACCAACGGTTCTAATAGCGGTTAAAACATAATAAATGTAATATATAATTATATAAATGATTTAAAACACCAAAAACTTTATTAAACTTGATTTATAATTAAAAATTATCAAAAATACTAAAATAATTATTCAAAAAACAAATAAATTTCATATTGAAACACTTGTTATTATATGCATTTAGCTTTTCATCCAAAATTTAATCAATTAGTGTGATAAATGACAAAACATATGCTTTAGATTATAGATCTTCTCTGTTAAATCTCACAAACTCAATAAGTTCCTCATATTGAATTACAAAGCCAATATAAATTAATTATGTAAGAATTGAGAAGAGTTATTGGTGATTTGTTTTAATATTTTCACAAATAATATTATTTTCCCAAACTTCTGATGTAATGTCATATTTATTTAGATTTTTTTGAACTTATGTGCAGTGTGCAAATAGTTTTACATCATGTTTTTTGGATTTTTGTTAATTGGAATCTTATTTTATTGTAATTGTTTATTTTCTAATCTCTTCAATCATATTTGTACTTCATTTTTTCTCATCCTTAATGGATACTATGGTTAGGTTGAAGATATAAGGAAAAAGTATTTTAGTATTTTTAATTTGTTTTTTGTTTAGAAAAAAAAAAATTTCAACCGCAATCGCCTGCAACAGCAAACGCTTGCGGGAAACAGCGAGAAACAGCTTTTAGAATTCAGCTGTTGGGAGCGGTTAAGAACGGCTGAGAACGGTACAGAACGGTTTGTGTGATTGGCCCCAATCACTAGCAACCGCTAGTAAACGCAAACGCTAGCAGAAGAATCAATCAACACCTTAGTCACTGAGAAAAACACGTTCGAAGGAGAAGTGGTGAACTAGAAACTTATCTTGAATAAGATGAATTTTACTTATTTACTTATTTACAATTCACTGTTAAAGTCTTAATTCATGTTGGTATGTAATCTATTCTATTTTTATTTTGTTTAACAGAGATAATTAAAGTTCTAAATAGAAGGATGGCCATCCTCTGCATATGTATTTATATAATTAGTCTATATATAATGTTATCTTACAAAAATATTTGACTTGTCCATTGTTTATAGAAGATAGTGTATTAAGTAGATAAAAATAGGCTAATGCAAATAATTTTATAGCTTTTAGAAAATTTTGTCTAAAAATAGTTATTGACAAATAATAATAAAAAATCACTAATTTATGCTTTGTTCCCCAAAACCTCTATAAATGTCAAAATTATCAATAAATTTATATTAAAAATGTTTTTTTTAAAAAAAAACTAAACAAAATTGGATAAACACAGATGTTTAAAACTATATTAATATATATGTATATATCTGGATGGCTACATGCATGTATTTACAAGTATTGAACAATTGCAATCATTAACATTCGAGTTTTACAAATCTAGTGTAAACAGTTTTTTAACAAAATAAAACTTCACTTATGAGAATCTTGCTGCAAACCAAACTAGAATGTTGTTGTCCCCTCCATCCTTGACTGTTCTCAACAATTTTCTTGCGTTCAAAGACTCGATAGTTCATGGAATTCTGTAATTCACACTAAATATCAGATTTCGCTAAATTTTTCATCGATGCAAGAGCCGAGATATCCGTTGCCGAGAGTTGTTTTAGACTTTAGACCGCATCTCAGCATCCGCGTACCATTCGGTTTCATGTTTCTTACACTTTTCGTGCTGGGTTTTGTGATATTCGGAAGCAACGCACATGACCAGATCGAGATAAAGCTCTCGACTTGGAAGGTACACGAAACCACAGAACCGGCAGGCAGCGGAATCAGGTAAGAAACCGATCTACTGCGAGTGGTGATCGTTGGTTTGCGATCGACAATGATCCTTCCACAAGTTCACCAACGGAAATCTTGTTACAACTTCTCCTTCGTCTAAATAATAAGGTTTAGTGGATTTCTCACGAAGTCGCGACGACAAACCACCCACGTCACCGTGATCTGAGCACGTCACAAAATCATTCAATCGGTAGGAACAACGGACGGTGTATACTAAATGATATTGTCTATTTCTCTCTATTTAGAAAATGTTCTCGTTATTGATGCCAAAAAAAAAAGACCATTGCTTCTATCTGCGTCTAATTTTAATTTTACGCTGGATACAGTGACGAGTATTGTCACTCAATAATAAAAATGTTGAATGATTTCTCACGAAGTCGCGGACGACAAACCACCCACGTCACCGTGATCTGAGCACGTCACAAAATCATTCAATCGGTAGGAACAACGGACGGTGTATACTACATGATATTGTCTATTTCTCTCTATTTAGAAAATGTTCTCGTTATTGATGCCAAAAAAAAAAGACCATTGCTTCTATTTGCGTCTAATTTTAATTTTACGCTGGATACAGTGACGAGTATTTTCACTCAATAATAAAAATGTTGAATGATATTTAAAAGTTAGCACACGCAAAAATCCCCTATTTAATATTACGGAAGTACACAATTTTTTTTGGTAGACTATATAATAGTTATAGGTTATAAAGTTATATTATTATTTGATTTATTAGCTGGTTACAAATATAGGTTATATGGGTTGTAACCATTAGTTATACCTAGATTTAGGATATTTTTAAAAAGGATATTCCAAAGAATAAAATAAAATCTCCAAAGAGTATATTTACATAAGGCAAAAAATCTCATAAATTAAGAAAAATACTTAGGGGGATGTATTCAACTTGACATTTTAGGTGATTTGTATAAAAGTTACAAATCCTATGTTATTCAATCATGAATTTTTAAAAATCTCCTGAAATCTACTGTTATTGGACTGATGATTTAAAAATCTACTTTAAAATCCACTGTTATTCAAAACAGTTTGTGGATTTGGATTTTAATAAATTTTGAGGGATTCTGGAGGATTTGAGAGGATTTGTTTAGTTAAAAATACAGAAATCCAAATCTCATGGTTTTAGGTGGGATTTGAAAGAATTTTATCATAAATCATATCAACTTCCCTAAAATCTATCAAAATTCCAAATTTCCTAAATCCCATGGAATCCTCCAAAATCATTGTTTCAATACACCCCCCTTAAGTTCACCCCTAGGGTGAACCTTTTTGTTCACCCTTTTCTCTCAGCCAATCAGAATCTTCCATCTAATATTCCATTTAAAAATAAATCAAAATTAAATTAAAAAGCAAAACAAATTAAGGAAACAAATTTTGTATACTTTTAATTAATAAAAGTTTAATATTGGCTTGGTTTAGATTTTTAAAATTAGAACAAAATTATATGTCGGTTTGGATTTACAAATGAAGTGGTTAAGATTTAGATTTTATAATTAAAATGAAATTATATGTTGGTTTGGGTTTACAAATGAGGTGGTTAGGGTTTAGATTTTACAATTAGAACGAAATTATATGTCGGTTTGGATTCACAAATGAGATGGTTAAAGTTTAGATTTTACAAGTAGAACGAAATTATATGTCGGTTTGGGTTCACAAATGAGATGTTAGGGTTTAGATTTTACAATTAGAATGAAATTATATGTCGGTTTGGGTTCACAAATGAGATAGTTAGGGTTTAGTTTTTTCAAGTAGAACGAAATTATATGTCGGTTTGGGTTCACAAATGAGATGGTTAAGGTTTAGATTTTACAAGTAGAACGAAATTATATGTTGGTTTGGGTTCACAAATGAGATGTTAGGGTTTAGATTTTATAATTAGAATGAAATTATATGTCGGTTTGGGTTCACAAATGAGATAGTTAGGATTTAATGTTTTTCAAGTAGAACGAAATTATATGTCGGTTTGGGTTCACAAATGAGATGATTATGGTTTATATTTTACAAGTAGAACAAAATTATATATCGGTTTGGGTTTATTAAAAAGCGGTTTAAGTTTTTGATTTTATAATAATGTATACAGATTTTATTATCTTATTTTATAAGGGGGTGAACCCAAGTATTGTTCATAAATTAATCACTCTTAAGCGTGATTTCCTATTATGCAACCAAAATAAAATCTTACCTAACACCAATCCAAACTTTTAGTATAAATCATTGATATCTCCATTCACCGGAATACACCATATTCATACTAAAAAAATAACATGATTTATATAGTCTGGATTTACGGGTAAAAGAAAAATATATTAATAAAATGAATTCATTAATAATTTAAGTATATTATTTGTATAGTCTAGATTTACGGATTCACTTGTTGATAATCGAGATTTACGGGGTCTCTTGATTATTTTAGGTGTATTATTAATAATAACAAGGAATCTTAACCACAAACCATAATATCTACAGAAAATTCCCTTAATCATTCACACTATTATTAACCAGTTAATTCGGAAGAATAATACTTTTTAAGGAATAAAATATATAGACAAATTTAACAATATAAATAAACCTTTTACAAAAATTTCCGAATTAACAATTGTAATCGATATATGAGTTTAAATGTAATGGATTATATGATAAATTAAGTTATAATCTTTATAACGGACGATGGATTAAATGTAAAATGTTAAGATTATATGATAAAATTATTTAAAAATTAATAAATATACATAAGTTTTGTATAAAATAAAGTTCAACCCTCTAGTTATTTTTTATTTTTCATACATATTGTTCTTCTATAGAAACGCTGTGTACGATCGAAATACAATATACAATTCGATAAAAGGATCATGGGGTTGAAAATTTGTGTTTATGTGAATGTATATAAGTAAAACCTTATGATAAATGACAAAACCGTATAAATATATATGTAAATAAGATATGGTAAATTGAAATTTCTAAAGATTATTATTGGCTACTGAGCTGAGGCATTCGAATATCATAGTCGGAGACCTCGGGGTCTGCTTGTGTCTCCCTCTTCATAATATGATAGTCGGAGACCTCGTGGTCTGCTTGTGCCTCCTCCTTCATAACCGGGATTGTAATCTCTTCCACATTGGAGGAACCCACCAGGCCATGCTGATGACATATTCATCAAAAATAAAATATTTGTAATCAGATTGTAAAATAAATTTAATTTATTTTTAAAAAGGAGAAAATTTAGAACCTGATGCTGATGCTGCTGTTGCATAGGAGGAAATAGTGCTGAGGGATTATGGCCCGTAGTAGAATTGTAGGTCTGAGCCCATTCTTGGAACATGTCACCGTTATGATTCGATACGTTAGATTCACCCATAATATTGTTTTGGTTCGAGCTTGAGCTACTTCCTTGCAACAACGTTTCATACATCGCTGAGTGAGCTGATGTGTCGAATAAATGGGCTTGAGTAGGCCCATTTTCAGACAGCCAGCCTCCAACAACGTCGTTTACGAAAGGTCCACCCATGTTTTGCTGTTGTTGTATAGCAGATGCTTCGTATGAGGTTAGGTCATTCAATATATGCTCCTGCGTCTCAAGAAATTATTTTAGCAGCTAATATTTTTGTTTTCGTATCATTATGATGTGAAAAAACAAAAAAAAAAAAAGTGTGAGTTTTTAAGGTATTGACCCGTCGTTGACCGATACGTGTTAAGGTGTCCGTAAGCTGCTTCTCACAAGTTTCGTACTCTTCCATTGTTGTAAACCTGTTTGGATCTGGTTCGTATTTCCTAATAGTATTCGCGTATAACGATTAGTCACTAACTTACATTTTCATATAGTAGTTTTTAGTTAAAAAAAGAAGACCTTAGTTCTTCCTCTGCTATATGAAGCTGTTGTTGTAACTTATAAACTTCATGCTCAAGTTCCTTCGTTCAGATTGAAAATTTGCAGTTGTTAGAGGATAAATTACATAAATTGTAGTTTTTAGCTAGATATTTTTGAAAAATATATTACAAGAATCACCTCGACGTCGGAGTTGATAGCTGCAGGGCTTTTTAAAACCATCCAATAAGAAAAATGAAGAAAATCAACTTTTCCGAATTATTGAAAAATAATAATGTATTTTTGGATAATAATAAAGGACAAGAGAAAGAAATTGAGACTTGGTGAGCTGAAGAGCAATATCATTCTCAGTCTTGAGTTGCTGCAAAGTCCGGAGTAGATACTGTCACGTGACAATGAAAACTTCGATATCAATAACCTTCTAAATACATCATTGGATTCAACATATGTAAACAGACATTACATAATACTTAGTCTAATCACGTACCTCTTTGCTCTGGAAATCTCTGTAAGATAAAAAGTCAAAAAAAAAAAAAAAAAACAAATTAGTATTTTAATTATAACCATATGGTTATTATTGATGATAAGAATAAGTAAGAGTAACGTACGGGCGTCGGCTCTGATCGGGGAATACTAGAGCACTAAAACAAAACGAAAGAGAGAATTATTAGGAAAATGAAAAGGTTGATCAAAGGAGATTGATTGCTCCTCATGCTTACTTTTCTCGTTCTTGGTCAGAAAGATTAATGTATCTTGAGAAAACGTCTTCGATCCTGACCAAGAGTTTAACGAATAAATATAAAGATCAAATGACTGTTTTCGTGTTTGGAAAGAAAATGTAAACAAAAAAAAAAAAAAAACCTTGTTTTGCCGGAAAAGAGGCTAAGGCGATCGGAGGGAGAGAACATGAGGAGAGCAATGTCGATGTCACAAAGAATGGACAATTCATAAGCTTTCTTTATTAGACCATTTCGTCTTTTCGAGAACGTAACTTGTCTATTCGTTGTGTTCTCTATTCTCTTTATCTCCAATTTCACTCGGCCCATGTCTTTCTGATCCGATCAATAGCATTAACAAATTCTTTTTTCTGCGTGAATGCGAGAATCTGATCATTGGAGGCAAAAGTGCGTATATGTATGAGAAATGTATGGACGAGAGAAAAGACAACCATGAAAGAAGGAGAGGTTAGGTATAAGAAAGAGAGTTTTGGTTAGCAATGTATGGGAGAGATTTAAGGGTTTTGTTCTTTGAACGAGATCGAGTTATGTGATGTCCGGTATAAGAAAATTAAAAACCGGTATAAAAAAATCAATGACGATTATTAACATTCAGATAAACCGGTACGCATAACTTTTATTTTCTCAATATTTGATTTTCCTTCGACAATATCTAC
Source organism: Camelina laxa (assembly GCA_024034495.1). Taxonomy (NCBI): domain Eukaryota; kingdom Viridiplantae; phylum Streptophyta; class Magnoliopsida; order Brassicales; family Brassicaceae; genus Camelina; species Camelina laxa. The sequence continues at coordinate 4,776,009 of CM043883.1, forward strand.
TTAACGGTCATATATTTGATTAATTTGTCTTCAACGGCTATAAATTTCTGACTTAAACACTGTCTCAAGATTTTGTTACAGCTTTTGTCATTTACGAGTGAATATGATTTTTTTTCTTTTTAATTAACTTAGGAATGTAATTGATTATAGATATCAACCATAGAAGAAAATACAATATGTAAAATCTTTTAAGGATGATTAGTAAATGCATTTACAAGAAGAAAACATATGTAACGTATGATATGGCCATAAAAAGTTATTTCATATTTTTATTCAGGAAAAACACAGCGATGATAACGTACGAAGTCAAATCATGTCATTGGGATCTATACTAGTCATGTGTAAATTTTATACTAAAACTATTAGCCATTAGGCTATATATACGACACAAACCACTAGATTATATGTTTTGGTTGTGAAGGCTCACATATATCAACACAAATCATGTGACGTAGATCTTGCTCTTACATGTATATCTACGGCTTCTCCAACTGTCATAAATATATTTTCTTCTTTCACTTTCTCCTCCAATTTTGCTCGCTTCAATTTGTGAAGAATCCTCCATCTCGGACTAGCGATCACTAACTGAATTCCCAAAGCATAAAAGAAAATTTGTAAGTTGAATAACCAACGAACCCACCTATGTAACAATTGAATGAATAACATTTGATGGAGCATATGCTATATAATATATAGTTTATGCGAGAAATTTTTGTAAAATGTACCCGGATGTCATTAGAAGCCAGCTCTTTATGTAGTTCTTCAAGTGCAACTACTCCTGATGTATCGATGCCCATCACGCCTTTACAATTATTTTGTTAAATATTTACTAGATATATCATTTAGAAAATCTATAAATTAGCATCATAGAATGTGGAGGCTTACAAGACATGTCGAGAACTAATACTTGAAGAACTTTATCTTTTGGAACTTCTTGTTCATTATCCTCTTCTTCTACTTCTCGAACTGAATGCAATATTCTGAAAGTTAAAGAAAAGGTAAAAAAAATCGTCAAAGTGTACATACAAGTAAATTAATGAAAATATAATGAATTAGAAGTTAACCTGTCTCTAATAAAATTGGCGTTGGCAAAGCATAGCAAAGGAGAACTGATTCGAAGAGTCAAGAGTCCTGGAGTCTTAATAGCCATTGGGTACTGATTTACGTCACCGAATATATCTGTTTTTGACAACCTCCCTAAGGCCTCAATGTTTGGTCTTATCGAACTTAACATTATTCTGGTAAATGATATCCCCACCTACACAAATATACAAATACTCAAACTAAATTCATTTTTTTCTACATGATATAAAACCCAAATCCGTACAAAAATGGAATTTGGTATGGGTATAAATAAATAAGTTAAAAGATGTGAACATTATCAATTAATTTTGAATTAGAAATTGATTTTAAATAGTCCATTGTCAAATGTAATTTGTCTTGTTGTTCATCAACAACCCGACTTCATTTTTTTGACCCAACAAAATATGTGTGTAATAAATATTGCCACTTGACTGAAAACATTATACATTATTGCTATGTTTTGTCTTTGAGGGTCTATCTATAAACAGCGAATTTGGTCGGCCTAGTAGCTTAATCTACAAACAAATTTATTTGGTTAATTATAGATGAGATATTGACGCATTTAGTCCTGTATAATTTGTTCACATGATATGATTTGATAGAGAGTTTAGTTGACTTAACCTCGACCCCTTAGGTCCCCCCATCAATCAATATTATTTTTTGTATTTTTCCGGATAGGATTTTAAGAAAGCAACAAAAAAAAATAAAAAAGTAATGAAGGAGAAAGAAAGACTCACGGCAAGAAGAAGACCGATCTCCACTGAGGCAAAGAGGACACCGAAGAAGGCAGCAGCAAGAACAAGAAAATCGAGTTTATCGAGTTTCCATATATGTAAAGCGCCAGAGATATCAATGAGACCTGGAAGCGCCGACAGGATTATGGACGCGAGAATTGCCGTTGGTGTGAAGTAGAGAAACCTCGTTAAAACTTCTAGCGAAATCATCACTGTTATCGCCATTACAATGTTCGAAACTACCGTCTCGCAGCCAGCACTAAAATTCACTGCCGTTCTTGAGAATGACCCTGTTTTTACATAGAAAACATAAGCTATACGTGATCCGTATCCGTTACTAATATATAACATTTATCAAAAAGTGAGCATGCCTTATTCTAATACAGTATTAGTAAACCGGTTTAACTTATGTTATGTAAATTAATAAAACCGGAAGATGATTAAAAAAAAAATGAAAAAAGGAAAATTTTTTTACCGGTAGCTACATAGCAAGAAGTAAAAGAGCCAGCGATGTTCATAAATCCCATAGCCATCATCTCTTTGTTCCCATCCAGACGGTACCCTTTGATAGTCGCAAACGATCTCCCCACTGCAATTGCTTCCTGTATTATTTCATATAATTACAGATTAATCAGTGATTAAATTTGTTAATGTAGAGAGAGAAATAATTTTATTTTTTAATATTACTAACCGTGAGTGCGATGATTGCAGAAATAAGACCAATTTTGACGATTTGGCCGAGATGTGGACTGCTGAATTGTAATTGGTTAACCGAAGGTTGGTTAAACCCTGGTTTAATGTGTTTTACAATCTTAACCCCTCGTGTCTCAGCGTTGGTTAAATACACGATTAGTGTTGCTAGTACCACTGATATTAGCGGTGCCATTGCCGGTATCCAAAACAATTTCTTGTTTCTTTTCCCCTGAGTTTTTATAAAAAAACCAATCCAAATGAATTAATTAATATCTTTGATGTGGATGTATTAATATATGAAAAATTGAATTTACTGTACTTACGAGAAATCTCGCGAGGAGAATGAAGATTAGAAATGAACTACCGATGACAAAGTTCAGAGGTTGCCACTGCAAAAGTAATTAATATTTGAGATTAAAACTATATTCCTCACTTACAAATTTAACTAAAAGAACTGAGAAGGAAAAATATAATAAAAACTCGTTCGTACCGGATGGTGAAGTGAGTGGAAAACCGAAGATAAAACCGAAACTACATCGGTTTTGTTGGTAAAATGAGACAAACCGAATAGACCTTTGAGTTGTTGTAAACCAATGACAATGGCAGCACCAGCCATGAACCCAACAAGTGCAGCATGTGACAAAAAGTCCACCAAAAACCCTAACCTGATACATTATAATAAATATATTTTTTTATCAGATTAATACACCTTTGTCGTCGTCGTTTGGTCCACGAATATATTATTATTATTATATAATGAATCTCTATGCAATTTGCCTGAAGAGTCCAAAGATGGCTTGAAAGGCGCCAGCGAAAAACGTGACCGTGAAGACAAGTTTCCTGTAAGCAATTGGGTCGGTGACCGGATCTTGAAGGTCACGAACCATTGACGAAAGCAGAAGCGAAACGACAGCCACAGGACCAATGGCTAACTCTCTCGAACTTCCCATCGTCGAATATATCAAAGGTGGTACCACACTTGTATCTGTTATTAATTTATATTTAAATTAAATTCTCTGACAAAACCTAAGGAACTATACACAACTGGAGTTTTGGACTTACATAGACCGTACTCTGGATCAAGTCCAGCCAAATTCGCATATCCTATACTCTGAAAAATGAAATTGGAAAATGTATCTACAAGAATCCAACATTGATTATATCGACATATATTGTAATCAGTGAGTAAAGTTACCTGAGGAATGCAAAGACTAGCGAGAGTGAGACCGGCCATCAAATCTTTCTTGAACAAGTTGAGTTTGTATTGTCTTCCCCAAATTAGTATAGGGAAAACCGATTTAAGACAAGAGTAAACAGGGTTCGATGATGATTTCTTCGTCTTGTTCCTCGTATTATCCTTTTTGGACAACAGATTTTTTCTTATGTACCCAACAAGTTCTTGCCACATGCTTGGTGGCTCCGGCGTATCTATCAGCCACCGCGACATTGGCTCTTCCGCAGGGCCTTCTTCCTGGTGGCTCTGGTGGTTCTGAAGCTCTATTCCCATTTTTGTTATCTTTGTGGGGTTTGGAAGTGTGTGATAGAGAACTAAGCTCTGTCTTAAGCCTTTCTCTCTATATATATACTGCTGTTGTCATATATCCATAACATATACTTTTAAAATTAAAAAGAAAGTATTTAATTCCAAACTTGGTCCAAACTTTGGTCCTTAGTTTTGAATATGAATTAAATGCATTAATTAAAAGCTGTTACTTTAATTTGTTGTTGAATAAAAAAAAAAGGTCTTTATTACTTTATGTAGAAGATAATAAAGATTACACTAATTGAAAATGCTATGGGATATGTCAAATTATAGGATATTGAACTTGTAAATATGTTTTCACCATACTATAGTTTTAGTTGATAATATTTTTTTTTGTTATGCTTGAGATTTCGCTAGAGCATATAATTAGAGACTGTGAGTGATTACGATTTATGATGTAACATTTTTATTTCCTGGCTTGTTGTAAAAATCAGTATAACACTAGTTTCGAAGTGAGAATGCTTATGTGTAAAAAAAACATAAAAAGTAATTATTAATATATCTACAAAAATTAGTAACGTACATTTCCCCTATATGTTGATTTATTTGTAATTCTTTATTGTATAATACATCGAATGTTGTTATCCGAATGTTTTTTTGGTTTTGACTTATAAATATGAACATACCAACAAGAAGGCATGTTGCAAATACATGATAACTTTGTCGTAATATATCACGGTCGTACGTAGTCTTAAGAATATTAGTCAGGTGAAGATCAGTAAGTACTATCTTGTGACCAATTTATTAGTTTTTTTTTTTTGAATGGTACATTGTGACCATTTTGGTCATCGTGAACACATTGATGATTGAATAAAGTTAAAAATTCTAGCTTTTTGTATGGATCATTCGTACAAAATCAAGAGAAAAAATGCATACGTACTGTATTCCATTGGTTAATATCAGCTGTATTATGGACTGAAATTGATAGCATACCGGCTGATCCACCTTCGTAAACACCAAAAACCTCATCTGCAGTGTGAAAAGTTTACGTATAATTAACAACTACTTATGAAAAAGATATTACATTCTACCAATAAATATAAAATCATGAATTGTTTTATTTATTGTCAATTGGCGATTATATATATGAGACCACACGAATTGTCAATTAAGAATTTCTAATCAACTTTTGAAAATTTGAGCGCAACGAATATTAAGATATGCGATTGTAGCAGACCAACCTTGGATGGTCAGGTAATTTTAAATTCTAATACTTTTAAACATTTAAAAATCAGTATTATTCTTTACAAAAATTTCCAGAAATACAAACACGTCAATATCAAAATCATCAACATTATATAACATACGAGCTCTAATCCAAAACGAATATTTAAGTGGAGACGTCCGGGTTGCCAAATAAAACAAAATTGGTTTGATGGACCAAGAAGGCACTATACAATAATTGATTTCGAAAGGAAATAGAAGACGAAAAGGAAATGCGAATGAAATTTTGATTATTCAAGATTTGATTGTTCTTTTCTTTAATTTTCTGTTTTGGTACTTTTTCTCTTATCTTTATGTGGAAGAATATGGAATTGAACGGATGAGATGTGGTCAGAGGGCATGTTCAGTCCACTTTGTTTTCGTCCTGGAATTTTTTGTTACTATTATCGAAACTAATGGAATCTGTTTTGTTGTATAGTCATGATCTAAGCATGAGTCATATATGTTCTCTTATCTTTCCACTATGAACCACTCTTATTCACTTCTACACTCTTTTAGTCTTTTTCATCCACCAGAATCCTCCAAACTAGCTACTCTAAGGTCATAGTCATAGACTCTTTGGTCCAAAGCAACTCCACAAAGCCATTTTTTTTTTATGTGAAAGTTCGCGGATCAATAAAAGTAACATATGAGTAACATGGTAAAAAAAAAGTTAAAGATATTGGACGGCGCCATGTTTCGGCTCGGATGCACTGTGTTATTTACTATATATTGGTAAACTAGAACAAGGGATTGGTGTCACAGGACAAAGAGTTGAAATATCTTCAAAGACAAGTATCAAGCGGGGATGTGCAATCAATCTAGCAATGTGGACAACGGGAAAAGTATTAAATGTGCGCAATGGGGTTATGTCATTAACATACACATGTCTGTACAGCCTGAACTAAATTTCACCAATCAATGATCATCTAAATAATAAAACCCGACACAAGCTTCGAGGATCCAGTATCCAAACCCGAATACGTTCTTATAAATTAATGTTCAGTTATAACTTATAAGCATATACTATATCTTATCAATAATTAACATTCTAATTTTCATCAGTTTAAGCATTTGACTTGAACTTTCTAATGTTTTTAGCCCACACGGATTTTCAGTAATTCACGATGTCTTAAGAATTAATCTTCGGTTCTGCACCAAACGAATCTACTCACCAAAATACATAAGACATTATGATTATGACACCTTTATTTTAAAGGCAAATGCGACGTGTGGCCGCGTCCATCTACTGTGCCTCGATTACAATATATATCAATACAGTTAGTGGAGTATTTTATATCGACAACATGCTGATTAAATAGTTTATTGGATTAGATGCTAACGTCTGTAAACATGACATTTGATAGCAAAACGATTATAGACCGTTTAATCACATATTTTTAATTTGATGTTTACATTAGAGGGATATTATTATTTCTCAGTTACGTTAAAGTCCATTATACTATCACAATTTTTTCGAGATATATATATATATATATATATGACTAATATTCTATTCCTATATATAAATCGATTGAATACTTTGACAATACACCATTCCTCAATTTGTAAATTCCAATTTACATTTTCAAAGTATATTTATTCTTTGCAAGTACTGTAAATAGTACTACTATTTATGTTTGCTAAAGAATAAAGATGATGTAGTATCTGTTCTAATATAATATACGTGAAAATGCTACATGCATTACTTGGTAGTTGATGTCGACCAATCAATATATTATTTTATGATTTTCCTTTATAGCTTATAAACATCAGATATAAACTATTAAATAATGTTTTGTTTATGTAAACGAGAGTTCTAACCAACCAAGCTAACATACATACTCAAACGAACATAATAGTATTGTTTTGTCATCGTGACTAATTTACACATAGAAATGCATATAAAATTGCAAGATCATATTTAAAAATATTTGTTCTGAATGGTTGACTAGTTATATATATCTTACCATTTTATTTTGGGCGGCACCTGAAATTTTAAATATTGCATACATATCTGTAGTTCTATCAAAAAGAAGAAAATTCTAGTTGATTATACATGTAACTAATATGTCCCCCGAATAATTTGAAACGTTCGATTTCTTATAATATAAGAAGATAACAGATCGATTATTTTTTTTCTGGTCGGCAAAGTACACATTTGTTTATCCACAATTTCTAACATGATTGTCACAATTCTTAATCATATTCGCGTTATAACATTATGTTATGGTAGTTTTACGTAATATATATGATAAGCATGAGTTCGTTATAGCATTTTTCAAATGGTTCATTTAAATTCGTCCAAAATGATATTCAATTGGTCTAACATATCAAAATGTGTTATACAAAGTTGCAATAAACTAATGTTTATAGCATCAAAAGAAGAAGAACAAGATTAAGAAGAATTGACATACTAAATATTATGATAAACTCAACAAGTAAGATCGAATTCAAGAACTTATAAGTCAGGAGGTCCTACAATTTCAATATTATCATTTAAATTCATTGCTTTATTAGTGTTTCACATTCAAAACTATACAAATATATGAAATTCACCTCAAAGGCTCAAACCACCTCATGTTAGCTCAATATATTTACATTATTGTTAAAAGTTTGTGTAGTTTTACGTGACTTTTATATAGTTTCGTATTCATCGGAGATATACGTGTAGTTATTACACATATAAAATTCATTATCCTAAAACAGTTGGTCGTACATCCCATGATGTTTTTTCTTTGTACTTTGGTTTCTCAACTTGGCCCATGAAGCATAAAATAATATAGCGTTCAGAAGTTTACTTACTCTTGTTAAAACTGAAATAGTGAAACAAATAATTTAGCTACCTTCTTCAATCGTGCGTGCGAATTGGTTTTCATGATAACAGTTGTTTGGAAAATTCAGTACTATCAAAAATAGTTGACGACTAAAAAATAAAAATAAAAATAAAAAGAAACTAGTGTGTGTGTGGCTGGCCGTGAACCAACATGGAGAACCAATAGCTCGTAGCCAGCAAAGCACTATAGCTAGCGCGTGTCGAAAACGTAGTCAATGACTAAAATGTACCAAGAACGAACCTGACCACAGTTTAGTCCACATTCAAGTTTTCTATATTAAAACAAAAAAAGGTCAACTCCAGCCCCCAAAAAAATCGGTTTCATCCTTTTGACCCTTTCGTATTTCTCGATCTGGAGCCAGTGGCACTTTCGTGATAACAAGTGATCTTAACCGCTTCGGTCTTTTTCTTTGCTTTCTAGTTTCCATAACTTCTGTCATTATCATCATCACCTCCTTATATATATATTTTTATTTTATTTTTCCTGGATAAAATATTTGAACAATTTATCTCTTGTAATTTTAATTTCAATCTCCTTTTAATAATCAAAATTTATAAAATCCCAGTTCTCTTCTTTTGCTTTTTATTTTTCCCCTGTTTTCTCAAACTAAATTTCTCAGGAATATTGTTTATCTTTTTTAAAAAAAAATTAGGGTTTTGTATTTTGATAAATTTTTGAGAGAGTGATTCAGTGAACCTGGACATCATTCAGGGTTGCTGGTTTTTAAGTTAGAAAAGAATAGTGAAACAATCTGGCGTTTCCTAATCTAAAAAAGGGGAGGTTGTAACTGTGTTCTCTCGTGTACTTTTCTTCAATTCTTAAATCTCTTTTTAGTTCTTTATCCCTTTTCGCTTTTAAGTTTTTAACAAATAAATAAATCAAATCACGTGAAAGATCTTTGGAACAAAAAAAGGGCTATAAGAAGAAAAGAGAGATCGAATTCTTCTTCTGCTTCTTTTCCAGGTAAGTGGTGGTTTTCACCTTCCAACTATCAATGGTTTATGCATCTTATATCCCCCACTAACTATTTTTAGTTTAATACTACTAGTATTTGCTCTTTTAATTACACGTGCAATTTATATGCCATAGTTTTGTTTATTAACTATTTTTTTGTTTATATATATGCCATAGTTTTGAATCGTTTGATACTTTTTAAAAAATATAATTGTGTGTAATTATTGGCTGTCTACAATAATGCATAGAACTAGGAAAAATATTTAGAAGGTATCCTCTGGTGCAGGAAGTTTACAATTAGATGGTTTCTTTGGACTTCGATGATGTATTACTTAACTTAATATCAATCATTCATACTTTGTCTGCCTTACAAGGTCTAGAGACTCAAAATATGTGATGTTCACTTTGTCTCCAACTATTTGGTTTTTGTTTGGAAATAATAGAAAAACTAGTGAGAATAATAGAAAGTTTATAAGCCGATTTTTATGTTATTTCTTTCACCTCTTGTGGTCGAATTTGGCTTTGATATTTCAAAATTACTTTGAAAATTTTGGTTGAAAACGATATAGCGGCTATTTTGTGGAAATAATTAATCCAGCCAACATCCATCAAGTTGCACATATTAAAGCTTTTTCCTGGAAACTAAGTGATTTTTATTTTTAGTTTAATGCATTCTAATAACTAAACTATGTACTAATGACTAATTTACATAACATGGATCCATGGATCCATACATACGTTGAGAACCAATTAGAACCACCAATATGGAACATATGAGTTAGGTCCAATATGTAGTTTTTTAATTAGGTCTTCTTTCTAACATTTCGTTCAGTTAGGTTTGTTTTTTTTTTATAGGTTTTGCTTCTCTAAAATCTATGTCCAAGCAAAAACAATGCGAAATTTCGGATATCAAATAGTACTATTTAATTAGTTAGGGTTTGTTTTCAAGTAATGCGGTACCTCTTAATCGTCTAGTTAAAAAATATACTAATTGAAATCTGAAAGGGAATAATTAACGTTACATTTTTGTCATAAACTCATATATATTTAGGGATAATTGTTGCCATTTACCATATATTTTTAATTCAAAATCTCACTATCTGCCACGTGGATAAATATAGTCAACGATCTCTCCTAATGGCAGAAAGTAAACGAGATCAAATGAATCGAGAGATTGTTTTCAGTTTTGCACACAAAACACAATAAACCATTGACTTGGTTTGTTTTAATTTAATGTCGATCAAGCCAAATATAAAATCGTAATCTATTAGTTAGACTTTTCAATTTTCGTAATGTACTTGGTCTCTTAGTAATCCAGATACATCAATTATATACGATGACACTCTCTTGCCATTAAAATTAATTTAAAACTAATCTCATACTAGTATAGTATTTTCGTTATAAATAAGGGTTCATCAATGTTGCTCTAAAATCACACTTAAAAGTCACCTTTCAACCCAAAATATCCACTTTAGTCACGTTTCCAGCTATCTATCTATTTTTTTTTTTCTCCTGGTTCGATTCCATTACTCCATTCACACAATTTCTATAATCTCAAAAACTTAACAAACTAACTTAACTAAGTCTCTTGTTCTGTTTTCAGAGATACCTAGCTATGTCGTCGAGAGCTCACCCTGTGGACGGAGATCTAAGTCCTGTTACGGAAGGTAGAGATCTTCCGATCAAATCTTCTCCCACCCGGCACAAAGTTGGGATCCCACCGAAGCAAAACATGTTCAAGGATTTCATGTACACATTCAAAGAAACTTTCTTCCACGACGATCCTCTTAGGGATTTTAAGGATCAACCTAGGTCCAAGCAGTTCATGCTCGGTCTCCAGTCCGTCTTCCCGGTCTTCGATTGGGGACGTAGCTACAATCTCAAGAAGTTTCGTGGCGATCTCATATCCGGTTTAACCATAGCAAGTCTCTGCATTCCTCAGGTGAATAACCCTAAACTCAAGTATCACTACTACTTGTGTCACAAGTTATCTACACTTTGCGTTGTTGCTTATATCCCATGGTGATTACAGGATATTGGATACGCTAAGTTGGCTAATCTTGATCCTAAATACGGTTTATGTAAGTTTGGTTTTTTGACTTAAATCTTAATTAATCACACTTGACCTCATTTGAAAAGCAGGGGATAAAAAACAAATCTAATTTGGTTAATCTTGATGTTACAGATTCGAGTTTCGTTCCTCCGTTGGTGTATGCTTGTATGGGGAGTTCTAGGGATATAGCAATTGGTCCCGTTGCTGTGGTTTCACTGTTGCTAGGCACTTTGCTTCAAGCTGAGATTGATCCAATCACAAATCCTGATGAATATCTCCGCCTTGCCTTCACTGCCACGTTTTTTGCTGGTATTACCGAAGCAGCCCTTGGATTCTTCAGGTAAAAATTGATCTCTTTATCCATTTCTTTCTTCTTTGACGATAGAAAAGGCTCTTAAAATGTTCATCTTCTACTTTACTACTCTCAGGTTAGGGTTCTTGATCGATTTCCTATCCCACGCTGCTGTGGTGGGCTTCATGGGTGGTGCGGCCATCACCATCGCTCTCCAGCAGCTTAAAGGCTTCCTTGGGATCAAGAAATTCACCAAGAAAACTGATATCATTGCTGTTCTTGAATCCGTTTTCAGCACGGCTCATCACGGTGTACGAATCCTTCTTTTGCTTTATCTAATCTTAATCACTACTCTGTTTCTCTTTATTTTGTCCATTGTGTCAATCTTTTCACTAATTCGTATCATTTTGGCTCTGCAGTGGAATTGGCAGACTATACTCATTGGTGCATCGTTCTTGACCTTCCTTCTCACCTCTAAGTTCATTGTAAGACCTTTTAACAAAACAACAAATATAGTTTTGTTCATTTTTTTGTTTGGATATGATTCTGATCTCTCTTGACCTGATGCTGAAACAGGGGAAGAAGAGCAAGAAACTGTTTTGGGTACCAGCGATTGCGCCATTGATATCAGTTATCATATCTACCTTCTTCGTCTACATAACCCGAGCAGACAAACAAGGAGTCCAAATCGTAAGATCTCAACCTACTTTAAGTAGTTACTTGCGCCTCAAACTATTCAACTTTGTGTCAATACTTAAATACTTATGTCTCCTTTTTTCTATGAATGAAGGTGAAACACCTTGACAAAGGAATCAACCCTTCCTCTTTCCATCAAATATACTTCTCGGGAGATAACTTTGCTAAGGGCATTCGCATCGGTGTCGTCGCTGGCATGGTCGCTTTAACAGTAAGTCCAAATCAATGACTCAAAGACTTCAATCCCTCAAAACCAATTGATCTCTCATCGAATATTTCAATCTGTTTTGACAGGAAGCTGTAGCGATTGGAAGAACCTTTGCTGCGATGAAAGACTACCAAATCGACGGTAACAAAGAGATGGTAGCATTAGGCATGATGAACGTTGTAGGATCGATGTCTTCTTGCTACGTTGCTACTGGATCGTTCTCAAGATCAGCTGTCAATTTCATGGCTGGATGTCAAACAGCGGTTTCGAACATCATAATGTCAATCGTCGTTCTCTTGACATTGCTCTTCCTCACACCTCTCTTTAAGTACACTCCAAACGCCATCCTTGCAGCTATCATCATCAACGCCGTGATTCCTTTGATCGATATCCCAGCTGCTATTTTGATCTTCAAGGTCGATAAGCTCGATTTCATCGCTTGTATGGGAGCTTTCTTTGGCGTCATCTTTGTCTCCGTTGAGATCGGACTTCTCATTGCGGTACGTACATCTCAAAAAAATTAAACCCTCTATACATATGATGATGATGTTGTTGTTAATTTGTTGTTTGTTTGTGGACAGGTCTCTATCTCGTTTGCTAAGATTCTTTTGCAAGTAACAAGACCTAGAACTGCAGTTCTCGGAAATATTCCAAGAACTTCGGTTTATAGAAATATTCAACAGTATCCTGAAGCCACTATGGTTCCAGGGGTTCTTACTATTCGTGTTGACTCTGCTATCTACTTCTCCAACTCAAATTACGTTAGAGAAAGGTAAACCTTAAACAAAAGTTTAATCTGAAACCAAGAACTGTTACTTGGTTCACAAAGATGTTAATACAGAAACCCTTGTGATATACAGGATCCAGAGATGGCTACATGAGGAAGAAGAAAAGGTAAAAGCAGCAAGCTTACCTAGGATTCAGTTTCTCATCATCGAAATGTCACGTAAGTTAAAACTTTATCAATCCTGTTTAATTAATCCCTTCTGAATTAGTATCAATATTGTTTTATTTTCTTATACTATAAACAAAGATTAACGAAGACCATTATTTTTGCAGCTGTTACGGACATCGATACAAGTGGTATCCATGCCTTAGAAGACTTATACAAGTCTCTCCAAAAAAGAGACATTCAGGTACATATATAAACAGACATGAATTTAGAGATTAAATCATCTATTCTAAGCAATCAAAGTGAATTAGTTAAAGAATAGTTACCTGATATACGATTCTGTGCGTTTGTGTGATAATAAACAGTTGATTCTGGCGAATCCTGGACCGTTGGTGATAGGAAAGCTACACTTGTCGCACTTTGCCGACATGTTAGGACTAGACAATATCTATCTGACGGTAGCTGACGCCGTTGATGCTTGCTGTCCAAAACTCTCCGAAGAGGTATAAAATTTACAAGAAAGAAGAAGAAGATAATGACGAAGAAGAAGAAGAGGGAGACGCTCTCTCTCTAAGTGTTGTACAGTAGAGTAAAGAAAGTGACTTTTGCCTTCAATTGTGTATTGTGGTCTTTGGACCCTTTTGTTTATTATGATTCTTCTATCGTATAAAGAAGATAAGAGGTCAAGTGTAAAGTTGACCTCTAGGTCCCCCCATCTTAGCGTCTTGTTGTTCTACTACTGTACTTTTTAATAAAGTTTTGTAAATTTAAAATTTTCTATCTAATCAGTTTTAAAAAACCCAACATGTAATTAACAAACTACTGTATGATCACTGATTAGGATGTCCAACGTGGAGAATTATTTTATCTGGAACTCAATAATGTGATAAGTTGGAATTTAAAATAGATGGTATATTAAAAATAATATCCTTATCCTAGTATCCTTTAGCCGTATTTAATTTCATTATATATAAATAAATAAATAAACAAACCAAATAAGTCAATTAGATTGGTTGGCGAATATTTTGTTATGGAGATATGAATCTGAACTAGAAAGAGAGCCAGATTCATTTTTGACACTCCTTCACAAACCAAACGCTGCGTTTTGTTTTTAATTACTATATCTGTTGGGCTTTTATATGTCAAAAGCCCAAATCATGTTGGATCACGAAAACCCATTTCAATTGTGAAAATTTAAGAAAACGCTGCGTTTTGGATTTTGTCTCTTTTGTTGTAGTCGTTGCCGCCGTCGGCGTTATCCGTGAGCTTAGGTTGGTTGCAGTAGTAGTGTCAATGTTGAGTCTCCTCTCCTTCCGTTCCGTCGGCGTTCATCTTCTTCGACAAGCTTCGCCGATTATAACACGAGGCGGAAGAATCTCAAGACCCGTCTCTAAAAATCTATGCTTTCTCTTATTCTCTTCGTCTCCTAAAACCTCTCTTCTTAAACCTCGCGCTGCGTTATCAGGTAAAGAGATGTTGAAAACGATTCTGTGGGTTTCTAATTTGATCTCAATCCTATTCCTAATATGGGTTTATGCAGAGGACAATTCTCTAGTGTTTAAAGGAGATGAGCGTGTGGTGGGTCTTCAGGGCAAGGTAGACGATGATGCATTCAATAACGTTGATCGGTTTCAGAGCTCAAGTACAATTGTGGCGATCGTAACCCCTATCGGTGGACCACCTGGTGCGGTGGGAATCGTGAGGTTGTCAGGTTCTAAGGCTGTGGAAGTTGCAAGAAGAGTCTTTCGTTCTGCTAAGCAAAGGAGGAAGAAGGAGGATTCGGATTTATGGCGGCCCACGAGTCATTACGTGGAATATGGAGTTGTTGTTGATTCAAGTGGCAATGTTGTTGACGAGGTAGAACTGAAAAGTTCTCAAATTTGGCCATCAAATTACTGGCTTTATGCTTAGAGCATGATTTTAACTGAGAAAGCATTTGAATTTTATTTGTCATTTCTAGTTTTCTACTGTTGTACACATTTGGTTAGGTTTTGATCATTGAAGTGTGGCTGCTTGTTAGGTTTTAGCTGTGCCTATGTTGGCTCCTCGGTCATACACTCGAGAAGATGTAGTTGAGCTCCAGTGTCACGGGAGCGAAGTTTGTCTGCGGCGTGTTCTGAGGACATGTGTTGAAGCTGGAGCTCGATTAGCAGAACCAGGTCAGATACTCGAATTCTTTCTGTAGATTTGGTCATTGAGTTTATTCAGTTATGTGTAACGTAATCTTAGGGTTTTAGCTATAACTATAAAAATTAGTAGAATCAGGTTCTTTTAATCAATGTTTGACTCACCTCTGTGAGTTTTACTTATAGATTCTAAATCCTTTTATTTTTTTTGGCTGGATTTGCCGCGAATTCAGGAGAGTTTACACTTCGTGCCTTTCTAAATGGGCGTTTAGACCTATCGCAAGCTGAAAATGTCGAAAAACTGATTTCGGCCAAGTCTTCTGCTGCTGCAGATGCTGCTTTGGAAGGGATTCAGGCATGCATCTTCTGATTCTTTTATGATTAATCGTATTTAATAGCTTAGCGGGGCTTTAACTAAGATCATTGTGAATAGCTTCCAAGTTCTTCTCTATTCTTTTGTCTTTAGGGAGGGTTTTCATCTTTGGTGAAATCATTAAGAACACAATGCATTGAACTCCTGACTGAAATTGAAGCTCGTTTAGACTTTGAGGACGAAATGCCGCCACTGGATATAGACTCAGTAATTAACAAAATAAACAGCATGTCTGAAGACGTAGAAAGTGCATTAGATACAGCAAACTATGACAAGCTTCTTCGAAGCGGGTTGCAGGTAAATTTTAAGAATAATATGTTTCTTGTACATGTTTGAAGCTTTTTAAGTGTATGGTAATTCATACATTTTAAGTGAAACGTTGCAGATAGCTATTGTTGGGCGTCCCAATGTCGGAAAATCAAGTCTTCTAAACGCTTGGAGCAAAGTATGGAACAGAATGATCTTTATTTTTCTTTCATTGTAAAAACTGACTGTTGCGGTCTGTTTATTCAAATAGAGTCACATTTCCACTGGTGCTTTAAATTTAGCGTGCAGAGTGAGAGAGCCATTGTTACAGAAGTTGCGGGAACAACTCGAGACGTTGTCGAAGCTAATGTTACAGTCCGTGGTGTGCCTATCACACTTCTTGACACTGCTGGTATCAGAGAAACCAATGACATTGTCGAAAAAATAGGTCAGTATATAAGAATACGTAGGGGAATATTTGCTCAAAGCTCAGCTCTTGATAGAGAGATATTGAAAACTTTTTGCAGGAGTTGAAAGATCAGAAACAGCTGCTAAGGTTGCTGATGTAATAATCATGGCGGTGAGTGCTGTCGAAGGCTGGACTGAAGAAGACACTGAGCTTCTACATAAGATTCAATCTGATAAGGTAAATTCGATATTCAACTTTTCTTTCTTTTTTTTTCCTACTACTAGACTCATTTTATGACTTTTTTTGGGGTCTCTTGCATTTGAAACAGCCTATGATTCTGGTGATGAACAAAATAGATTGTGCTCCTCCTGATTGTTGTGATAAACTACTAGAAGATCAGAGAAAAAGGGAAGAGGAAGTATTCCATAAGTCTGTCTTGACATCTGCAGTTACTGGTCAAGGAATTGAAGAGCTTGAAGATGCAATATTGGAGATTCTTGGACTTGATCGTGTCCCAAGTGGAGGACATCAGTGGACCGTGAATCAGGTCTGTCTACCTTTAATTCTGTTTCTGTCCATTAAACTTTTGAATGTTACATTTATGCCCCCCCTTTCTTTTTGCAGAGACAATGCGAGCAACTGGTGCGGACGAAAGAAGCGCTAGTGAGACTGAGAGAAGCGATAGAAGAAGAGCATCTTCCGATAGATTTCTGGACGATCGAGCTGAGAGAAGCTGCTTTGGCTCTGGCTCAAATCAGTGGAGAAGATGTCTCTGAAGAGGTCTTATCCTCCATTTTTGCTAAATTTTGTATCGGTAAATAAAATCAATCGTTGCTACTTTTTTTATCAAAGGTACGCTTATTACAGTAAGTTATTAACCCTCTCGTTTCATATTATTAGTCAAGAAAATAATAATGGAAAGGGGGAATATTAATGGAAAAGAACATACCAGACCAAAAAAATATAATAATGAAGAAAAAGTGGACCAGATGTTGAAGCCCACTAGTGAAAAAGAAAGGGCCCGCTATCAACTTCAGAAATTGAAATTTGGGACCAATTGTGTTTGGTTACTACTGTAGACTAGTAGTAATTAATAATATACTTTTTGCTATTGGGTCCAAAACACACGAACCAATCAGACAGAGTCTAAGAACACTAAATTAAAATTTAAACGTCTCTTCTTCACTTTTTTGACTCACCTGTGTCCACTTGTCCTCTCAATCAATCATACCAAATCATCTAATATTACCACCAAACTCCACGTCAGCTTGTCATTTCTCATTTTTTTCATTTCAAAACATAACGATAAAAAAATAGACACAATTTAAAATAATAATAATAATAATAAACCGAGCGTACTTCTATACTAAATATAAATAACGAATCACACATCTACAAACATAATCTTGAGTTTTTTCAACCGATTCTTATCACTCAATCAAATGAATATTTTAACGTCTACGGTATTTGGGTTTCTTCGTTTCGTTACCGCATGTATCTGCGGCAGACATAGGAATATTTGTTTGTTTGCTTGTCACAGGTATCTGCGTCATGACGCTGCGACCTGTATCTAACAATTTTAAACGTTTTTTCAATTCAGTGGTTAAAAACATAGACGCAGTCGCAACCGCCTGCATCAACCAAACGAACAAACCCATTATCTTTTCTTTTTGCATCACGAAGCTCTATTTCATAACATTGTATTGGTAGTAATGTCTAATGTGTAAAACCCATTCAGTGAGATTGCCAAAAAAAAAAAAAAGTAATATTTACTATTTTGTTATCAATTATTTTGTACCTTCATTATATTGTCACCCATATTTTATTATCATTTACCACTAAATTTTTTTCTTATCACATTCTATATAGCCAATTAAATGAATTAGTTTTAACTTTTGTTTTATGATTGACTACCTTGGAAGAAAAGAAAAAAATAACCATTGAGGATGGGAAAAAACTCATGGAGACCGACCATTGTGGTACAATGTGCCACTATGTTTTGTCGTAATTTTTATGTGTAAAGAGGTCACAATGCACCAATCACCATAAGCTTTTTGTTGTGATTTTCGATCACACATATATTTCTTTTTAAGGAACTCATGAATACTCTTTAGTTTTTGTTGGCATTAAATCGTCATACATTAAAAAGCACTGTAAAAAAAAAAAATGTTGAAATCTGATGGGAGAGATGTGAAGTGGAGAAACGAGAGAAAGGCTCTATAAAATTGCAAAGGCCAAATTGAAATTAAGAAAAAACATTGTTGTCACAAGAGAGAAGGTGGTCCATTTCTTTTGGTAGCCCAGACGTTAGGAACCAAACCAAATAACAACATTTCCTTTTCAAAAAATTTCAGCAATATTTTTCTTTCATGTCAAATATTTATTTTATTTTAGAATTTGAAAATGATATCTTTTTTGGTTATTTCTTGAAATTATTATTGTTATTTTTTTCGGACTTTTGCTTTCTTGGAAGAAAGTGACTGGGTTTGAAATCGACAAATAATTCTTGGGGGGCAACTATCGTATGATGTGGAAAGTTAATTATTGTTATTTTCGTGGGTCCAATTGGGCCCCTAAACGGGCCCTTCTGAAATGATTTTTTGTGATTTTTTTGGTACTGTAAAAGAAGAAACTGTAACTTTTGAGGAATAGTGTATACGATGATTTTAATTTAACAATCTAGTTAGCATTTTGCAATATTGTAGATCTATGTTGTCTTTAATGAATATTGAATACTAATCAATGCTTAGAAATAGTATTAAAGAATTCAGTTGCTTATGTAAAAACTTAACTACTTTTCTTTTCTTTCTAGATTTGTTTTTACTTTTTAGTCATAGCTTTAGATTTGTCTACTAAACAAAATTATAATTAAAAAAAAAACTAAATAGCGAATGTATTTTTTTAACCAAGTTCGACTACTAGTTATCACGAATTTTCTATGATTTACATTACATTATTAGAAAGTACAAACAGAGTTTAATGCAAAAATGTTCTTTTAATTAAAAATTAAATGTTCAGAATCATGACGTGGCATGATCGTGACGGAAACAAAAACTAAGATGAGATAAATCAACGGTCTAGATTAAGTCCTCAGTTTATGGTTTCTTCTTTATCTTCCCTGTCTCTGCTCCTTCCTCACTCCCCTCCCTCTTCTTCCCTCTCTCTCTCTCTTTTTCTCTCAAGATTTTGCTCTGTCCAGAGCTCCCAAATCAAAACAAGAAACAGAACACACACACAACAAAAGTAATATACGATGTTGCTTGGAAAGAGACAACGACCACCGATTAACAGAACCACAAGTCTATCAGAGATAAAGTTCGATCTAAACCTTCCCAGCGAACCAGAGCCATCAGATCAACAGAATCCACCTGCTGTAGTAGGACCTTACGTTTCCAACGGTCAACACGTGACAGCAGCCGCTGATCACAACCGTGGGTTCTTAGATCAACGCCTCTTATCTATGGTCTCACCTAGAGGTAACCTCAGGAGACACTCTGGAGATTTCACCGACGCTGGACATTTCTTAAGATCTTGCTCACTTTGCGAACGTCTTCTTGTTCCTGGCCGTGACATCTACATGTATAGGTATATGTTTTCTTAAATTCTTGACTGTAATAAAATTTCATAACATAACTTTTGATTGTAGTAATAGTAAATTTTGCTTACGTGACGTTATACTTACATTGATATATTTATGTTTTAATCATTTACTTATTAGCTTCGAATGACATATCCCTTATGTGAATGAATTATGATAATTACTTAATATGTTGTTTTTAATTGGAGTATTAATGATAATAAATTGTGTGTGATTAAAATGGCAGGGGAGATAAGGCATTTTGTAGCTCAGAGTGCAGGCAAGAGCAAATGGCACAAGATGAGAGGAAAGAGAAGGGTAAATCGGCGCCAGTGAAAGAACCGGCGGTGGCAGCCCCAGCGAGAGCGAAGCCTGGCAAAGGGAGAGCTGCAGCCGCAGTGTAATCCCCCATTTTCATATATATAATTCTATTATTATATGTGTGGTATTATAATATATGCTATGTGTTTTGTATATGATTATGATGGGTGATTACATATATAAAGCATTATGTGCGTTAATTAACTGTGATTAACCGTGTTAATCACCCTCGTGTTGTGGTTGAATTAGATGATTTTCGAGGGTTCAAATTTTACAAGTTTTGATCTATTTGAAATAAAAATCAAATGTATGTGAGACTTGTCTTTAATTATTAAGTACTTAATGAGAAAATTTTAAGATTACATATTTGCTGTGAATTTATGTGGGCGAGGTTTCGTTTTAGGAGATTGGAGCAAGATATTTAGAATCAACGATAAAAACAAAACGAGATTGAAGATAGTAGCTGTAATATTTTTGTATCATAGGTTTTATAACATCGGAGATTACGAAGAAATATTTCTTGTTTTAAGAAACACAAAAGCAGCATAGTTAAATAATTGACCATAGATATATATTTTTTTATCCGATTTATTATTGATTGTAAATTATGATTTATCGTCTGGATTTTTATTTATTTATAAATAATTAGATATACTTTTTTAATAATAAAAACAAGTATTTTAAATATAAAAAATATACAAACATCAAACCTGTAATGAATAATGATTATTCTAGTGGAGAATTAATTCCAAATTTTCAATCTAGGTCAACTAAAGTTGATGTATAAGTTTGTACTGGCTGTTGCCTTTATGTACTTTTTATAGACAAAATGTATCATACATGTATCCATATGATATATGCATATAAGGTGTAATCGTATATGAATATATATATATATATATATATATATATGTTTATCATATGTAATGTAAATATAAATAGACAAAAGTTAACTAAAATACGATGCTGATCGAGTCAGGAATCTCATGCCTAATCCAGCTATGGTCCCAGTATCCCACCCAATGGAAAAATTTAATAGATTCTCATTTTTTTTTTCTTTGATGTCTTTAAAGTTCGTTACAGTTTTGACAGATTCCTAATGACAATTTTTTTTTTTGTTTGTCTGTGTTTCCCATTTGTTTCAAAACCTTATTTTAAAAATACAAAACTTTTGGAAAGCAGTTCGTTTTCATTTCTAACGAGATGATTAACGTAACCTTTTTACACTTTGTTGTATACTTACTCAATAAAACATTATACAATTAGTATCTAAGCAAAAGAATAATATAAGCATTGATCAGTTGTATTTTACAATGAGAAACAATATTACAGTATTTTGTATAAAAGTGTTAAAACTGAGAAACTGTGCGTATTAACAATCTATGGTATGGATGGATTTTTATATCACGCATATAGATTGCTTTATGAATAAACTTTGTCGTCGTAGCAAGTTGATATTTAACATTTTAACGTACAAGGTGAGTAATAGAATAGTATACCACTTGGCCAAATTGGCATGTGTCAGCATCAAATTTGGCCAACTATCTGAATTCCAACGTCTCTTTGATCTCTCCAACCTAGCATCCACGCTCCTTAATCATTGTTTTACGAAACAAAAGCTGTATAATTATGTTCTAAAAAACTACACAAATCTCTATTTAAAGAAGTCCAAAATATCTATTAAAAAGAAGTCCAAAGTAGATGGTAAGAATTTGTAACAAAAAAATAGCATGCTCTTTATCTATTAATTTGAAATTACTTTATGAATAAGCCGGAAAACAAATGACAAGTTGAGATAGTCTATTGTTTCTAAGCGAAAATCCAATAACCTGCATGCACAAATGATTCATTATTATACATTACATGTATCCATTGTGATACAAGATTTAACTTCTATATATAAGATTTGTGTTTCTGATCTGAGATTCCAAAAGGGATAGTTAACACAAGAATGCATATTTTCACAAAAGTGATCATATGACTAAAGAAATGTCTGAGCTAACAGCTCGAATAAGGCGCTGGCTACTAAATAAATTAGAGTTTGTGCTATATATATATATATATATATATATGTGTGTGTGTGTTAATGTAAGTGGTTTTTGTTTTTTAGGAGGGGACACGAAATAAGAAGTTGTCCCGTTACTCTATGGTTCTACAATTCTAATATTTCTTAAAAAATAAGTATATTGTAAGTGTGGGGATAAAGAATATTAGGAGTACACGTGCAAATATGCCATCCATTATATTTTAATTTCCCTAATCCAGCAGTTGTACAATAAATGTCATTGATCCTTTTTTACTTCGAGTCTAATACTGCATATAGGGTTTAATGATATAATACAAGGTTAAGTACACTTGAGAAAGGCTAAAGCTGTATTTTAATAAATAGCGTTAGTGCTTAGGAGTTATTACCGTCGTGGAACTTTGATATTAATTAACTTAATCACATCTAAAAGCACGGTCGTATGTATCTTTCCGTTTGTATTACGACAAGACACTAAAATAACACTCACGCATGTTATTTTCGCCTTTATGTGAAAACTTTTAATTTTAAAATTTTTGTTATATGATCCTTTCATGCATTATTTATTTAGATCTATATATCAGTAGTGTCGGCCCGTTTTATGAATTACGGATCGAATTGTTTCCATCCAAATTAAGCAAAGACAAGTGGGAACAGCTCATGGGAGGGTCCGAATCAATATATATAGCTTTCTAAACTGTTCATTTAATTCTTAAAATTGGACTTTAACAATAATCTCACGTATGTTTATTATTAATTAAAGAGTATACATAAAACAAAACATACTCAATTGGTATCTCAATTATTTTGATTCTTGATTTGATTTAGATATTATACTTTCATGCCTCTCCTCCCCACTTGCTTTAGGTATAAAGTCCCCTCACATTTTTCTGTATAATAACTAAAATATGAACTCTGTTGAAACCACACAAAGCACTAAAATGGTTTGACTACGTATTATGTATATATATATATATATAGGATATATTCGTCTTATAGTTTGTCTTTAGAGACGAGACGACCTGCGATTTGATAGGAGTGTAATGATTTTCAAATATGCTTTCACTATTGGATTATATATATGTCTACATTGTAGTTTATCTATATATTTCTCAAATCATATCTGAAAACCACAATCAGGGACCTATATATGTTAAGAGTTTCCGCCTTTAGTTTTCAGTTTTACCTAATTTAAATATATACTGTGTTATATATTATCTAACCAAAAAAACAAAAACAAAAACAAAAAACAAAATCACAAAATAAAGGAATATGATTACAAAACTTGCAAACTGCAATTGGTGATAACCAAAAAAAGTTAACAAAGCCCAAAAGGTTAGGGTAATGAATATGAATCAATTTGAATGCATAGCAGTAGGCTACACATAATAAATCACACTGATCCCACATACTGAATGGAGTAAAAAGGCTTTGTTAGAGCAGAAAATGTTTGTGACATAATGGGCTCAAACCCATAATGGGCCAATAAGAGATCTAAGGTATAATGGATCTTAACTCAGTTTAAATAATCTCAAATAATAATCGTTGTTTAGGCATTTTCTTTAAAAAAGTTATAAAAAGAGAACGAACATTTAATTTGTTGTTGGTTTGATGCTTTTCTTGACATGTGAGCACCGACAGATAGAGTTAACAAAACCACTACTATCCAGCTGCAATCACGCAAACGCACCGCCCTTTTTCTTACTTTTTGCCAACTCATTTACTATCCAATCATATAACGCCACGTTATCATAATCTTATACTAAACTGACGAAAAAGCCCCTGCTCTCATACTAAAACTTACGAGATAGTAAACAAACAAAACACAGATTAGTTTTCTTTTAACGGTGTGTGGGCTGATCTCACGCGCTTTCATCATCTTCTTCTTCTCTTTGTAAGCCTAGATTCGCTCCTCCACTGTCTTAAACTCCTCACTATCTTCTTCCTTCTCACTCCAAAAATCACATTAGCTGTCTCTCTCTCTCTCTAGAATCGAAAAATGGCGAAACTGGTGATGTTGTTGGTTCTTTGTATCTTGCCGGTGATTGCCGTGGCCGCAAGGAGGGGAAGTATTGGTAAGAATACAATGGTTGTTGAAGGTCGCACTTACTGTGACACTTGCAAGTTCGGCTTCGAGACTCCTGAATCCTCCTACTTCATCCCCGGTATATCTCTTTTCTGGTTCCAGATCTGAGCAAGTGTTTTGATTTCTTGATTCTAAAAAGGATTCGTTTTTATTAGATCTGAGTTCTGTGAATCTTGAACCCTTTATGGATCTTTACTTGTAGTGTTCGATTCTCTATGTTCGTAGTGTTAAACTGCTTTTTGTTCTAGATCTGGATCTGAAGTTTACTACTAACTACATAGTTGATTGATTCTTGATGCTGTGTTTTAAGAATCTTGATCTGTTTCAAGAACAAAACAGAGTAGGGCTAAAACAGAGTAAAAACTTGTTTTTTTTTTTTTGGTTTTGAAGTTCATAGATCTTGATTGAGGTGGTAATGGTTGTAATTTTGTATATATGTATATATATTTGTAACAGGTGCAACTGTGAAGCTTGTGTGCAAACACAGACAGACAATGGAAGAGGTATACTCAGACGTGGCTGTATCAGACAAAAAAGGAAACTACAAGTTCGTTGTCCACGACGATCACAAGGACGAGATGTGCGATGTTCTGCTTGTGAAAAGCTCTGACAAAGGCTGCTCTAAGATCTCCGTCGGACGCGAACAGTCTCGTGTGATCTTGAACCATTACAGTGGCATTGCCTCGCAGATCAGACATGCCAACAACATGGGATTCGAGAAAGACGTTAGCGATATCTTCTGCTCTGCCCTGTTTCAGAAGTACATGGTTGATGAAGACGAAGATGATATTAAAAACCATCTCTAAATCATCTCTGATTTGCTGTTTTTTTTTTTTATCATTTAATGAGTTTCGGGCTATGAAGGAGCGATATATATTTGTATTTGTTTGGTTACTTATCTGTCTTAGATGATGATGATGACTCTGGTGATCGGAAACTCTGTTTGTGTAAGCTTCTTCTTATATATTGATGCGTCATTTCCTTCCTTAGGAAGTGTCTTTTATTCTAAAAAACAACTCTTCATTTCTTCGTCCGATCATGGCTTCGGCCAATAAATAATACAGTGAGGCTTCTTCTTTACATGTTTACTACTATTATGATGACATAGGTTTTTAAAGTTGTAGTAATTATATGTGAAGAGCTAAAAGGTATGTATAGTATAACACACATTATATTTAGAAAATTCTAAATAGAGCTACTTATTAGAAATCTTATAACCAAGATGATAGTTTTAATTCTACATAATGATACGAAAATAAGTTATATTTTTGAAATTTCTAATGATTTATAAGGACTTGCCAAAATGACAAATCCAAAATCATGTTAGTTTTTCACGTTTCTTTTATAAATGATTTTACAAAAACGTCTAAACTCCACCATGGAAAAAAAGCAAAATTTGAAAACATTATTTTTAAAAAGCCTATAATACTAAAGCTTACAATATGTATAAATATGTTGAACTTATACACCAAAAATTTACAGATCCGTAGGATGGGGCCGCCGTTTTGTTTTCAACATATTAAAATTTAAACACTTCAGTTTGAAAATACTGTTAATTTAAAAAAATAAGATTAGTTGAAAAAATTTTAAGTAATAAATTTAAAATACGTATAAACATGTTGAATTTATACACCATGGCAAGTCTGGTTTGTTTTCAATGTACTGAAAAGGCTTTGTTTAAACAGGCTTGTGAAAAAGCTTTGCTTTTTGTTGGGCTGGCTATGAATGGGATTTGCAATCTAACACTCACACGTACACAGACCTTGATTGATGTCGTCTCCTAGCAAAAGTGACTGATGATGAGAAAACGCAGAAGCTAAAAAAGCTTATCTCTTCATCTTGATCATAAAATATCATCATATCATCCCCTGATAAAAGAAAATTGGCAAAACACATCATTAACCATCACACACAAAGGCTACACAGATAGTCATAGTCTCAAAAATATATACTAGGACTGTAAAAATCAAAACTTTTCAACAGCGAGCATTAACCTGAGCACCTGGTTCGGTGGTTGATATAACTCAAAAGTCAGAACCAAGAAGAAGTGACCTACGGACCTTATATGTTGGAATCTGAACGGTTTACTTAGCATCTCCTTAAGAGTTAAGCCTTTTCCTACACATCAAATTAATCATCAATACTATATTATTCTTGATATTTCTCTCAGGAATTAATTATATAAAAAAAGAGATGTAAGCTACTTCGACTTGGGAGTGTAAAACAGAGGCGAGAACTGCTGAAATCAGGAGACTTCAAAATTCAAAACTGTAGTTGGGGAAAAAAACTTAAAGCAAACTTTAATTTCACATTGACCAACCCCCATCACCAAACTCAATACCCCATATAATATATATAAACTTAAGAAAAGAAGAAGCTTAGGTAAGTCGTTGTTATATCAGAACATCAATTTAGAGTAGAGATCAAAGATTCATCTTTCTGCTGTAAAAATAAGATGTTCAAACTAATTTTTCTATATTTCTGGTGCCATAATTTATAGAAAAAAAACAAAAAACATACATGCTTTCTTGTGACAATTACAACTAAATTGTATAAGTTTATATTTGTAAATCGTAAATATTTGTAAAATAATCGTAAAAGACAGAAAAAAAAAAACACATGAAATAAACTCGAAAAAAACAAAAAAAGAATCACAAGATTTTGCAGAAAGGGCCAAATAGGCAGAAACCTGAAAGAGTGAAACATAACTGGAAATTGCCAAATGTCAAAAACCCAGTTCGTCGCAGACTCGCAGTCAAGAAAGCTATACACAAAAAAAAAAAAAAAAACAATAAACCCTAAATAAATAAATACGAAACCCAAATCGACAAAACGCCTCCTTCACAACATCAACAACCCTCTCCTCGTCGTGTTCCCATCACAACTTGTCTCTTTTCTACACGCAAAAGACATAAAAGGAGAGTTTTTTTTCATTTATAAAAGCTTCAATCTTTCGAATCAAAAAGATTTAGTGAAATACGACGTGTACTCAGTTCTCCTCATTTGTCCCTTTTCTTCTCCATCTTTGGTTTCGTCGCCATAGCTTTTTTTTTTTTAGAAACAGGTATGTTAATGCTATCGCAGTATAGCCTATAGTTTATGATGTAATTTTGCATTTTGGTTATCGAATTTGAGATCTTTCAATCACTTTAGCTTTTACGTTTCGTGATTACTGCTAAGTTTATAGAGAATTAAAACCCTTTTGATTTTTTTTTTTTTGTTTCTAGGAATTTTCTGAGAAATGGCTACTACGACTATGTCTCACCAAGCGATCGGGTCTATTGTCTCTCATAGACCTTTCAAAGCTTCTCTTTTTAAAGAAGCCTTTGAATGTACCCATGTATCTTAGTCCAAAAAGATTCAAAATTGAAGCAACTGCATCTCAAGTCATTGACAACACTGTCCTGTCTCCTTCCAAGATCAAACCTTTTGAATCCAAGAAGAAATCAAGTATATGTTGCTTTTTGGTCTTTGGTCTCATTTTATATCAATATAAAAGAGTGATGATGATGAGAAACATGGAATTAAAGTACTTGTTTGCTTCCTCCTATGTGTTTGTTTTAGATGAAGCTGCTTTGATATTGATTCGGCATGGAGAATCTTTATGGAATGAGAAGAATCTGTTCACGGGTTGCGTTGATGTGCCATTGACTCAGAAAGGTGTGGGAGAAGCTATTGAAGCTGGTAAGAAGATTAGCAACATACCTGTAGATTTGATCTTCACTTCTTCTTTGATCCGTGCTCAGATGACCGCTATGCTTGCTATGACTCAGCATCGCCGCAAGAAGGTTACTAAATAGATTTTTAAAACAAAGGTTTCTATTGCTTTTTTTTTTTTTGTTAGGAGATTGCTCTGTATCTCTGACTTGTGTCAGTTTCTCTATAGGTTCCAATCATCTTGCATAATGAAAGTGTAAAGGCTAAAACTTGGAGTCATGTGTTCAGCGAAGAAACTAGAAAACAATCTATCCCGGTCATAGCGGCTTGGCAGCTGAATGAGAGAATGTAAAACCAAGTTCCCACTTCTCTTGTGTTTCTTATGTATACAAAGTTGATGTATTAAATCTCCAACTTTTGTTCTTGAGTTAGGTATGGAGAATTGCAGGGTTTGAACAAGAAAGAGACAGCGGAAAGATATGGAACGCAACAAGTTCACGAATGGCGTAGGAGTTACGAAATCCCTCCTCCTAAAGGCGAGAGCTTGGAGATGTGTGCTGAGAGAGCAGTTGCTTATTTTGAAGACAATGTATGAATGAATGAGAGAGGCTCTTCTATTTTTCCCTTATTTAAAACGTAATCCTTTATGCTGATGTCTAATATCCTTATGCAGATCAAACCAGAGCTTGCATCTGGCAACAACGTAATGATTGCTGCTCATGGGAACTCATTGCGATCTATCATTATGTATCTGGACGATTTAACTTCTCAGGAGGTAACAAAGCATTCTGGTTCTAGTTCAGTCATTTTGATCATTGTGTGTTGCGGAGTTTCTGAAACTTATGTTTTGATTTTTCTCAGGTTACAAGTCTAGACTTATCAACGGGCATACCATTGCTCTACATCTTCAAAGATGGAAAATTCATAAAACGAGGAAGCCCGGTTGGTCCTACTGAAGCTGGTGTCTATGCTTATACCAAGGTAAACCAAACCGAACTGTTTCTTCATCTTCTTTATATCTCTCCATTGTTATGAGTTTGTTGATATAATAATGCTTCTTGGTTTCAGAGACTGGCACAATACAGAGAGAAGCTTGATGAGGCGTCTCTTAACTAAATAATGTCTTCCAGAAAAACTCAGTTCTTTTTTTGTGTTTCACTTGCTTAGCTATTATGTAGTGACATAACAACAATCATGAACAGTTTAAATCTGTATTAGATACACAAATCACATTTATTGCATATTTGCATGTTATTCAAATCAAAAAAGCCAATTCAAAAGAATTGTCTTTTTTTTATATGTTTTCAGATTCAGATATTAACAGTTAGAGGAAGCTCTGCATCTCCAACGGTTAAGAAATACTTTCCTTCTTCAACAACCATAGCTCCAACTTCATTAGCTCTGCTCAAATGTTCACAAAGACCAATCTCAAACTCCATCTCCGCTTTCTCTCCATTCTTTAGCACAATGCTCTTAAACCCGACAAGCTGTTTCTCTGCGCGTTTCCCGTCTTCTCCTCCTCTCTCGTGTCTCGCAAACATCAGCACCGGATGTTTCCCTGCCATCTCTCCTTGATTCTCCACCGTAACAGTGACCTTCGTCTTGGCTACATTGCAACCTTGTTTCTCCATTTCCGAAACCAGAGCGTAGCGAACAGAATCCGAGTTGGTCAGACCTTTAGTTTGGTTCAAGTAGAGACTCATTTCAGCCGGATGCTTGAACTGGTAAGAGTATTTTGAGTAGCTGAGACCATGTCCAAACTCAAACACTTTGGGTCCTTTATAGAATTTGTAAGTCCTTCCTGGATATCCTGTTGCAGACCTCATTCTCATGTCTGTCATCTTCACATTCACAAAGCTTTGAGGATACCAAGTCACAGGTAATCTCCCTCCTAAACACCACAAATAGTATAATCAACGTACTAATCTTTTGTCATTAACTGTTGATGAAGAAGAAAGAAGAAGAAAGACTCACCAGGATTGTGATCTCCAAATATGATTTCAGCAAGAGCAGTCCCTCCGGCTTCTCCAGGATAACCAGCCCATATAATGCTTCCGATTTTATCATTATTCGTAGCAAACGAGACATCGACAGGACCACCACAGATCAGAACCAGAACCACAGGTTTCTTGGCAGCATTTGCAACGCTCGTTATGAGCTCTTGTTGCTTCCCGGGAAGACTGAGGTTCACGCGGTCCAAATCTTCTTTCTCTTGAGTCTTGTCTAGTCCCATGATCAAGACCACATGATCAGCATTTCTCGCGATTGCAACCGCTTGATCAATGGCAGCGTTAGAGCAAGCCACGGAATCACATCCTTGGTGGTAAACAGCGTTCTTAACATAACCTCGTAAGGCGTCAAGAGGAGTCACAGTCTTGCAAGGCGGACCAGCGTAGTTTCCGAGAAGCGTTTTAGCGGCGTAAGCGTTTGGACCGATCACAGCTAACGACGGAGAAGCTTTGGATAAAGGAAGGAGTTTAAGATTGTTCTTCAAGAGAACTATACCGTTACGAGCAGCTTCGAGTGCTAAAGCTTGATGAGCCGGAGCACAAACTTCGTTAGGACTAATGTTTCCGTAAGGGAGTTTGGTTGGATCGCCGTTAAAGAGACCGAGACGAATCCTAACAGAGATAAGATTGCGCAGAGCTCTGTCAATGTCATATTCCGAGACTTTCTTCTGTTGAAGAGCTGATTTGGTGTGTTTCTGTAAGTACGATCCACAGTTTACGTCCATGCCAGCTTTGAGGACGTCAGCCACGGCGTCTTCAGGGGTTTTGGCGTAGCCTTGAGCATCATGGATGATCGAGACAGCGTCACAATCTGAAGTAATGTATCTGAAAAAAACAAAGCCAGTTCTGTTTTGTCATGTAAGAGTGGTGTTAAATAAAAGGAGTCGAGTAAAACGAAGTAGAGAGATGAACGAACCCTTGAAAACGCCAGAGGCCACGAGCGGTTTGAGTCAATAGATTTGGGTCAGCGCAAGTGGGAAGGCCGTTGACTCGGTTATAAGAACACATGACACCACTGGCTCTGCCTTCTTCTACGCATTTCTTGAACGGTGGTTGGTACGTCTCGGCCAGGTCAGCCAAACTCACCTTTTAAAACCCAAAAACGAGAATCAATACTTAAGTTTTAATGGGAAGAATATTTTGTGAACTTTGTCAACATGAAGATTAGTTTATATAATGATAATCAACGTACATATTCGTGACAAGACAAAAAGATTAGCACATAATTAGTGAGACAAGACATAAAGAGAGTGCAGTGAAGAAATAATTTATAAACAATTAAAACGGCATTATGTAAAACAATTCCACTTTGAAGATGTCCTAAAGACTAAAACTTTAGAATATAAAACATATCAAAAATGTAAAAGATGAGTCAAAAGAAGTAATAAAAAGCATTGCAAAAAAAAAAAAAGTGAACTAAGAGAAGAAATTAAATTACCTGAGCATTGAAAACGTAGCGAGTGATACCATTCCAACGGTCAAGATCATAGGCAGTGAAATGCTTACAACAAGCGGAGGCTTGGAGATGACCGGCAAGACTTTTACGACCGTCGAAAGAGTCACCTTGTAGTCCTCTGACGTAAGCCACAGCGTAAGATCCGGTCATCATGGGATCCTCGCCGGGAGTCTCTTGGCCTCTTCCCCACCGTGGATCCCTAAATACGTTAATGTTTGGTGCCCAAAATGTCATCCCTTGCGCTTGCCCTGCGTTATACACTCCTCTTGCTTCCCTTCCTATAACCTGAAACCCCTCAATACAAACACATACATTCTTACTAAAAACAACAATAATTGGATTTTTTAGTTGTCAATTTCGATATTAATTAGAAATAATGGATTCTTGCTAGACTAAGTAACGTTTTAATCAAGGCAGATAATTAAATAAAACAGAGAGAGAGAGAGAGAGAGAAGAAACGAACTTGAGCAATGCGGAACCATTCATAGGAATCGAAAGAAGCAGCGGTTAAAATGACTTGAGGGAAACTAGTGGCTGCTCTAACCGTTCCGTTAAACCGGATACCTGGACCGACACCGGCTACGCCGTGTAAAGCCTCCGACCACCATTCGTACGCGGGAACTCCAAGACGCGGTATCCCAGGAGCTGTGTTCACCAGCTGCGAGATCTTCTCGTCTACGGTTAGCCTCGAGACGAGATCACGCGCTCGTTTGTTGACTGGGAGGTCAGTGCGGCAGAACTGGTAGAGCTTCGTGGCTGGGTTCGAAGGGTCACACGCGTGCGGCGGAGGAGCTGAGTCGACGCAATGGTAGACGAAGAAGAAGAGGAGAACAAGAAGCAGTTTAGCCATGGCTTCGAAATTGCGGTAAAAGAGAAGATGAGAAACCTGAGTACTGTGAGAGTGTGTCAGAGACTCTTCTTCTTATTGTATTTATTAATTTTGCTTTTTGCTTTTTGTTCAACATTTATATTTATTATTTTTCCATAATTATACGATTTATATCTCTTTTGTGACTTTTCAATAACTGTTTGTCCAAAAAAAAAAACTTTCAATAACTCTTTCCTTATTATGGGCCTAAAACCCAATAATGTTTTCCTCAAATAGACTTTGCTTTAGGCTATGCAATTTAGGATTAGTCCCATTTAGTCCATCAAAACGATTTGGTAATCAAATCTTGTAATAGTCCTTTTTATCTACAGTAGTCTATAAAATAATAAATACTATAAATTAATAAATTAAATCATGCTAGTATAAAAATTAACAAAATTTAATAAGCTAATAACTTTTTTAAAATTCTCATATAAAATATGGTTTTAATAATATCATAAATTAATAAAGATGTAAATTTACATATATATATATATATATAATATGTTTTAAAAATTGAATTTCTTCCTAGAACTCATCTATATAAACCAATTGTTATATTTTATTTTCAAATATGATATAAAATACTCTACAATATGTCATAAAAAAATAACTGTATGTTTTTCTAGGGTTTTAATTTATAGATATGAATCATTTTCATTCCAATAACTTTATAACCTATTATAATACGACAAGTGATATTATTATTTATTAATTTGAATTTATGTAAGTCATATATATAAAAGAATTTGTCTATAGTATTGTAAGTTATTGTTAATAATATTTTATAAATATTACAAATTCAATTCTAAAACCATAAAATTTATAACATCCAAAATTCTAATCTAATATTATAAATTTGTCTTAATTCTTAATTTTTAAAAATTTCAAATAATTAAAATATATTTATAAATTAATAATTTTTTATAAATATTACAAATTCAATTATAAAACCATAAAATTTATAACATCTAAAAATGTAATCTTATATTATAAATTTGTCTTAATTCCTAACTTTTAAAAATTTTAAATAATTAAAATATATTTGTTTATACTATAAAATATCATATCATTATTATTAATTTATAGAGATTTTATTATGTTATCCAACTATCCAAAACACCCGAATGGATAGAAAAGTACACAAATTAACCGTCCAACCAACCACAATAAGTGAAAAAGATAACAATAATTATAATATCTCAAGTTATCGTTTCAAGCCATTTGTCTCACAATTAAACCTAATTGTGATGATCTATCCTAGTTTTATCTGGTCACGTAATTAGATTTGACTGGATATAAACGTCGGTTTCAAACAATTAATCAATTGTTAGTAGATAAATTAATGTTATTTGTTTCTGTCCCAATTCAAAGGATTTGAATAGTAATTGTGATTAGGGTGGCCAAATCCATGGACCGCTTCATTTTTACAGCGGACTACAGATCGCTGCGGATCAACTTTGTTTGTATGCAAAAGCGGTTTGCATTTGGTCCGCGTTGATCTTGTTTTTGCTTTATTTAGATTGAATTACTGTGGATTATATTTGTTAAATGGTAAATAAAAAGTGGTTCAGTTCGCAGATGAATTTGTCCGCCCCAACCGCTGCAACCATTCACGCCCAAAATGTTTGGTGGAAGGAGTTTTGTAGAAGTTTTTTTGAAGTCAAAATCTCACACAAATTCAACATGTTAAGAAGTTTGGTCAAAACTTAAGTTTTCAATATGTTTAAATTAAAGATTTTAGAATTTGATTTTTTATTTTGATAGATTTTAATTGATTTTTAGTAAATCCAATTTGGATTTGTATTTTTAACTAAACAAATCTCTGAATTAAATCAAAAGTTATTAAAATTCAACGTTTTTGAATAAGGATTTTAAAGATATTTTTAAATCATCGAATAACAATGATTTTAATGGATTTTAAAATATTTTTAAATCATGTTCAATAACAGTGATTTCATTTTTAAAATACATGATTAATAATATAGATTTCAATACAAAAAATCTCAAAGCTGAATAGGTGATCAAAAACAAAGCTTAGTGCCACGTGGAGGAAGCTAAGCTCTTGTAACAAA
This sequence comes from Camelina laxa, assembly GCA_024034495.1. Lineage (NCBI taxonomy): Eukaryota > Viridiplantae > Streptophyta > Magnoliopsida > Brassicales > Brassicaceae > Camelina > Camelina laxa. Next base: position 4,810,423 of record CM043883.1, read on the forward strand.
AAATGACTGACACGTGGCACGCCTGGTGAACGTATCAGTCCTCGTGACGACGACATAATAAGCTCGTCGTACTAAATAAAGAAGAGGGTGGTTGTGAACTGACGAAATAGCCCATTTAGGAGAGACTGTGAGATGTCGGTAGACTACGATGGCCACGTTCCAAAGACTGTGTAACACTAAACAACAAAGAAGAGCATATTTTATTACAACTTGCTTGAATATTTCCTCGTGGTCCTTAAGTCCTCCTCCCTAATCTTTTGTTATTCATTAAAATTGTCTGACTATTGTCTCATTTCCCATTATTTTCACTAGTAGAAAATTCAGATATTTTCTTAGGTTAAAGGTGTCCAGTCTCAACTCTCAACCGACGTATGGGACATGTACATATTTTTATTCAGATTTGAGTCATTAAAATTGAGGGTACAATAAAGAAGAAGAAAAAACAAACAACAATTTGGCGTTACGTATAATTTGGTAATATATTTGACATCACTAAGAAATATTACAGGCTCTAGTTAACCGGACCCACGGAAACCTTGTCGTATTTTATATAACCGGTCTCAATTTCTTCCACCGTTGGTTATATAAGTAAGCTTAAGGTCCCTTTTAACTCCATCCCCACCGTTTCTTTTGCTTAAACCACCACACAAAAAGCTTTGCTCTTCTCTCCTTCCTTCACCAATTCTCTCAACAACAGGTTACAACTTTTGAACAACACATACGTTTTGTTTCCCTCTTTCTGTTCGATTATTATGCGAATTCGTTAGCTGTTTTGTTTTATTTATATATCTTTTTGTTCGTTGATCGATTTCACCAGGTTTTAACGATGGATATTTTCGACAACTCTGATCTTGAGTACCTCGTTGATGACTTCCACGCTGATTTCGACGATGATGAACCACCCTTTGGAGAGGTAGTTGTCACGAGTGATCCTGATTCTGATTCTGATTCTGATTACATGGACTCCGATTTCGAACTGGTATGAAATATAATATACTCTGTCTATTCTGCTCTGTTTTAAACAAAGGCTGGTAATTTTTTCAATTGGATGTAATGAATATAAAATAGTAAACTTTGTTATGTTGCTTTTGTTAGACGCAGAGTAAGCTGAACAATGATACGTCAGCGTTAGAAGCTAGGAATGGAAAAGATATTCAAGGGATCCCATGGGAGAGGCTGAATTACACTAGAGATAGATACCGTGAGAACAGATTGCTACAATATAAAAACTTTGAGAGCCTCCATCGATCACGACTACACCTTGATAAGGTTTGTTCTGGCAACTATATTAAAAGATTTCTGATTTTTTTGAGTCAGTTTTTTATGTTCGTGTTCATGATCGTTAGTATTTTTTGTTGAACAGGAATGCTTGCAAGTAGAGAAAGGAAAAAACTTTTATGACTTTCAGTTCAACACAAGGCTTGTCAAGTCCACTATTTCACATTTTCAGGTAAAGATATTTGCTTTTTACTATGTTTGCAATGCGTGGCATACTCTGTTTCTTGATGGTCTAGAGTCATGTACAATTTAGCTCTGTTGCTTTCAGCTCTTCTGTTTTATTAATCGAGTCTGCTACTGCTATATGAGATTACAGATTTCTAGACTTCTAGTTCCATGTTGCTTTCTTCAGTGTCACAATTATGTCATACCGAGTCTAATAACCCTAACTTTTTAGTGAGACCTGCCATTGGATAATATCAAATTCAGAAGATGGCTGTTCAAAACTTATTTTGAACATGAATAGCATGTGTGTCTGTTGTCATTGTTTTTTTTTCTATTGGTTAATTGTGTTTGATCTTAGAATTTGAGACGCCTCTTCATGTTTTCTTAATGTTCATTGTTCCCACTTCCCACCCTCAGCTCTGCAGCTGGGGTGTTGATTCACATCAAGTCCTTTTCTTTTGCAGATAATTCTTCAAGGGTGCTTAAATTTTAACCTGCTCGTTCCTAACTTCTCTATATAGAATAGTTTATATTCAATATTTTCTCAGGTACAATAATACTGTGTAAGGTTCTAATTTATTCAAAAAAAAAGTGTCATGATATGTGTCTACGATGGTCGAGGCAGAGTTGATAAATCTAACTCTTAACTCGTCGAGGCAACTTTTTAAATTTTTTCATAGAGCTTCATACGCCTATAAAATTATAGTGACAAGAGTGTATTAAGATTCCCTTGCACTATGTTGCTCAATTTCCATTGTTAGACCATCGGGAACTATATAGAAAGACTTGTCGCTAACTCTGCTGCATTTGAGAAACAGTTACTATATATGCCTTAACCTTTCTTAAACAGGTTGGGAGAGCAGCTGGCGCCATAAGGAAACCTTTGTTAATATGGTATGATAGGAAATTTTTGGCACATCTACAAGGGCTCTCTAACTTTGTCATCCTTCTTTCTTGCAGGGAATAATTTTGTTTCAGCTCAATTACATATTTCTGCATTTTTATGAGTGCTTCAATGTGATCTGCATTTTTCTTGATACCATGCTCTTATGCTTATTAGTCTTTCTTTCTAGTTTTGGTCTTCTTTTTTTTTTTCAGGTACAGTCTAAACGATTAATTGTAAAATTTGAGACAATATAGATATTAGTTTTAAAGTTCATATTTGATAACTGAAACGGTTGCTTTGTTTCTTTCTTGGTTTGTGTTTTCTGTGCGAACTTGCATGTTCTCTTCTTCTTCTTTTTTTGTCTAAGATGACCAGTTGTGTCTTATGTGAGGATCCTAATATCGTTTGTCTCATTTTTGCAGCTGAGGAACTTGGTATGGGCAACATCAAAGCACGATGTGTTTTTCATGAATAACTACTCTCTCATGCATTGGTCATCTTTGCTGCAAAGGGGCAAAGAAGTACTTAATGTGGCGAAACCCATTGTTCCTGCAACGGTGAGCAACCTTACTTGTTCTTGAACCTCAAAATTCAACTCTATATTAACATTGGTAATTTCAATCGGCAGGATCAAACTGGATCGTTGTCGCAGTCTGTATCAAGAGTCCAGATAAGTACCATGGCAGTTAAAGACGATTTGATAGTTGCTGGAGGGTTTCAAGGGGAGCTTATCTGTAAGAGAGTCAACGAACCTGAGGTTGCGTTCTGCACAAAACTAACATCAGCTGAAAACGACATCACCAATTCTGTTGACATATACAACTCACCCAAGTAATTACTAAAACAGAACACACATTGGTTTTAGAAATATCAAACTACTCTAATCCTTGTTTTCTTAATCCATGTAGTGGCTCGTTAAGGGTGATGGCTGCGAACAATGACTGTACCATCCGGCAGTTTGATGCTACAAGCTTCACCTTCCTCAACAGTTTCACTTTTGATTGGTCTGTAAATGTAAGTCATCTCCTTCTCTTCACTCAGCTGTTTTTATCTGCCCTAGTCTCAAAAGTGCTGTTATTTATGTTTTTGGTGCGTTTCTGTCTGTAGAACATCTCCACCAGTCCAAACGGCAAGTTAGTGGCTGTTCTAGGGGACAGTCCAGAGTGCTTACTAGCCGATTCCGGATCTGGAAAAGTGATTCACGGACTAGAAGGCCATCTCGACTACTCGTTTTCGTCAGCATGGCACCCAAACGGACAGATCCTAGCCACTGGTAACCAAGACACAACCTGTAGGCTATGGGACGTAAGGAACCTATCTCAATCACTCAAAGTACTGAAAGGAAACATGGGAGCAATTAGAGCCTTGAGGTTCACGTCTGATGGACGGTTCTTAGCCATGGCTGAGCCAGCAGACTTTGTACACTTGTTTGACACGGAAGCTGGTTATAGTCATTGTCAAGAGATTGATCTGTTTGGAGAAATCGCGGGAATCTCGTTTAGTCCAGACACGGAAGCGTTGTTCGTGGGAGTTGCTGATCGTACGTACGGTAGCTTGTTGGAGTTTAACAGAAAGCGAAACCATTCGTATGTTGATTCCATATTCTGATCGGACGCACATCGTTAGATGCAAAATATGTATTGTACATATCCTTTTGGGAACTATACGAGTGTAAGTGAGATTATTATGGTTATCTAGTAGTTGGTCTTTGGAGGGGTTTAAGTCTTTGTTTTTGTCTGACTTCCCCTTTGTCATGTTAACGTGGTTTTTGGAAATTTTCATATATTTTCTCTATGTTAAAGTAATTTTTGACTAGGGGCCTGATCATGCTTACGTGTCCGGACACCTGGAGTCGAATAAAAACCCTAAAACTAAACTGGGTCTCCAATTTTAGCATCGCTTCATAACAATTTGTTAATGGGCCGTTAATAATTGAAGATCAAATCGAAGGACCAAAAGAACCATAGCACCAAAGCTTTATTTATAAAAGAAACTGAAGGTTGCAGAATGTGACTTGGTCGATGTGGGACAAAAACAATAGCTGGTTTTGTAGGCTTCAAATAGTTGAAGTAGCCCAACTCGTTAATCAGACGGTATTTAGAAGAAATTTTCGTTTCCCGTAGTATCGACCGTGGATAGAATTTTCTTCTTTTTCTTTACGTTATGTTTCTTTAAGAGCGGATTACTTAGCACGCAAAACACGTGTATCTTCTTATTATGTTTTATTTATAGACATTTCTCCTTTTAATTGGCTCATTTGAAGACTGTGGGTGGAAAGATGTTCTTCAACATATAGTAGCTGAGTATTCGAATTTTGCGATTTATAATGTTGTTGGGCTCTTAAACATATACTATTAGCTTACATTTTTAAGGTAGTTGATTGATTAAATATGCTGTGATACAATGATTGATATATCATATATGAGAACTTGAGATTGAAATGGTATTAGAGCAGCATCTAATACAAAAGAGTAGGCATAAAGGTGATTAATTAGGTGATTTGATGGTCGAGTTTCTTTTTTTTTTTTCCTCAGCCGAATAAAACAATTAAGGATCTGTCATATGTGTGTGAGCCACACTAAATCTAATGTTTTTTAGCTTTACGAAACATTCCTCAATTATATAATACCTAACCTTTTCTTCTTATTCCAGAAAATAAAAGAGTAAATTGGATTCTCTATCTTTACAATAAACCTTTTTCTTTTAAACGTGTCACATATTTTAAATTGCATTCTAACATCTAATAAGAGACAACAAATCTTTTGATATTTGTCATCGAAAATAGTGGTGTTACAATCCAACTTGGGAACTATGTGCTAATACTGAAAAGACAGTTGTAATAGAATCCAATTTTGTACTAGTTTTTGTATCTCCATTGATATATTTTTTTAAAAAAACTTGTACTAATAGCTTATAAAAAAAAAAAAATGGAGAAATTGGACCATATGTCACGTTAATCACGATATCACGCGGAAAAGATAAAACCAAAAGGGTCATTTGAACAAAAAAATGTGACAAGAGACAATTCACCTAAAAGGGTCACATGCCATTCATCTTCCTCATAAAACGACATCCAACTGCTCTGAAAACGACAACATCCTCTTCTTTTCTTTCTTTTTTCTTTTTTTGGAGCAAAATAGTAATCTATATTTCTATTTGCATCACATATTATTATCAACTATAATCACAATTTTTAATAAAATTCGGATGGAACAAAACTTGTATTTATAAGAAAAAAAGGAGTGTTGATTCGTAATTTGTTTTATGTGATGAAAATGAAATAATATTCAAAAGAGAGAAGACATAAGTGGAGTGAGGTTGGTTACAGTTCATGGTGACCACAGACACATAGTTTAGTTTAGATGACACAGTTCAATCTGGGCCATTGATTATAAACACGTGGCGTAAAAGTAAACGGGTCGCTGGATTTGTTTAAGAAAGTTAGAAACGGCAGCGTTTGTGATGGAAACCGCGTTGAGAGCGTTGAAAAGAAAAGAAAAAAAAAGGCTTTTCAAAGTAACGAAACGATGAGACGGACACGCGCGATCCATGCCATTCATCTTATTGGTTACCCATCTTTTTATTATTTTAATTTTTCTTTTATATGTTTTTAGAAGTTTCTTTTGAGTATACGATTTTGTTGACTAAGATGATGAATTTACATAATCTGACTATTATGTAGTTTTAAGTTGTAATTGTAACCATTGCATATTTACTTACAATTTTTTTTTTTTTTTTTTTTTTTTTTTTTTGTAAATGACTTCTTCTTGTTTCTTTTTTTTTCGTTTGGGTGAATTCTTATGTATCCTAAAATGTTAAATATTTTTTGGACCACTATAAAGAAGTGTTTGGAGTACATTGCATCTTTTCGTATTTGGGTAGGTTTAGTGTTGAGGCTAACGTGGGAACATTGTTTTTATTCAAGAGAGGATATAATATTCTCAAATATTCCAAGTAACAAAAAAAAAAAGATAATTTAAGGCAATTCTCAGTAGAGTCCAATTATATTATCTGTATTTTGGAATAAAAGCCAATAACGTTTACCAATTTGAAGTTCGTGAAAAACATGCAGATTATATGAGGAAAATGTTGCAGTAACAAAGGATGGAAAATATTTGTTTAAGATGGATGAAAAAAAAAAAAAAAAGAGATAAGAAGCTGTGATTTAAAAACACAGCTAGCTAGATTAGAGGGTTCCTCATGCAGTTGACATTTTCAGTTTCCTCATGACATGGCTCCGCTAATTAGTCCTCAAGTTCTCCTATTATTCCATGTGTAATTTTGTGTATAACCATGGAATATACCTGTGAGTTTATAAATGACTCTTCCAATATATGAGAAGTCAAATATACCAAACAATAAGCATAGTTTTCCAATCTTTATGTATATATGTATAGTCTGTGTACGTACTTTGACTTTATGTATTACACGTTTAATTGTTTGCAAATGATTGATAATTTAATTAGTATATTGTATCCATAATATGTTAACATGTTACTCAATTCTCCCAAAAAAAAAAAATGAATTAAATACGATTTTTGACGGTACATGACTAACTGGCAGATTACACTACTTTTTTTTTTTAACCATCTCCAACAATGCTTTTCAAGCAGTGTTCACCTTTAAAATAAAGGTTTGATGTTAACTTATTCCAATGATACACTCTCAAATTTATTTCTAAAAGTTTTTCTATTTACATTATAATCCACAATCTTACCAATAATTTATTATAATCACAAAACTTTCATATATAAATATAAATATACAATTAATAATATATATAAAACAATATAAATAAATACAATACCTTATATGATAATACAATATATATATATATATATATATAAAGTTACATGTAAAATATTAAGTTATTCAATATAATTATTTCTATAATGCTCCAATATAATTTGTTTTGTGTTATGACTTTTAATTTGTGTAATATTTATATGTTCATGTACTTTATTTCTTGTGTTAATTTATTTTGTGTGTTTATGTATTATTATTTTCCTAATTTTAGTTTTAGTCTATGTTAAATAGCTCAATGTAATAGTATTGTTGTATCAAATTTGCTTAGAAAAGATATATATATATATATATGTAGAATTTCAATTTTTAATTTAGTGTATTTGAATATTTATAGATATAATTCAAATAATAGAATTTATATAGATATAAATCAAACAATTGAATTTAAATACATATATTTCAAACACTTGAACTTAATATAACTATTTGTAAAATATAAAATTATAAAAACTAAATTGAAATATATCTAAAATTTTAAGAGATTTAATAGTGTACCTTCAAATTTGAGGGTTCACTATTCAAACCTTTAAAAGTTGAGGATTTAAATGTCTGTTGAAATGTAAAATCCTTCAAATTTTGAAGGTTTAATGGTTGTTGAGGATGCTCTAACTAACTTAAAAAAATGGGTTGCTTCCATATATTTTTTTTCTCAATGCGGGTTGCTTCACATCTATGCTCATTGTTATTTAAGTTTTTTAACAAAAGCAAACTTTAACCGTTGGCTTTTTCGTATTCGCGCAGATCCGCCGTTATTTTAGTGCACTCTGGAAACTCGAAGTTTCTTCCGCCGTCGCCGCAAACGGCTTACGTGTTCAATGACCACGTGCTTCCCACATGTATCCCTTACTTCGCCTCTGCGTCTTCCATGCTCATCTTCTGACTTTCTTTATATATACAAACAAAAAACACTTTTTACATTTCAATCTATATTACAAAACTCTAGACGCTTCTCAATTTTTTACATACAAGAGGTGCTTCATTATGCTTAGTTGGAATTAAATTATCTAAAGGTTGTGTTTTAAATAAGCATGCATGTGTTCGTAATCATAATGAAGCAACTATATACAACAAACCTATCGGTTCTTTTGTTTTATTTTTCTTTACTCATCTCTTGTTGTTTTTTTTTTTCAATAACATGGTTCATTTCTTATGGAACTGAAAAAGTAAAATATTTGTTATTTTACGGTAGATTAAAAACAGTATATGGAAAAAAAGTGTTGGGATACCTGGATCTGGAAATGGTACTTCATTTTGCTTCTCATTCTAATGACTTGTCTTCGTGATGCTTATTCATACAACATGATAATAGATTTTGCATCTTCGTCTAATTAAGTTCTCATTAGAACTTTATTTTGTCGGGAATTTGTGTTTAAACTAAAGCTTTAGTAATAACAATAATCCAATTTAAGGTAAATGCGGCTAAGAATAAAATACACAACTAGATAAGATGGCGAAAGGTTCGGACTTTAGCTATAAAAAATAGGTGTTTTTATACAAATAGAGATGTGATATAATATGGTAATGATAATGGTGGAGTTCTCCGCCAATCCATCTCTGATAACGTCTAGAGAGTTCTATTAATTTTTGTAACAAATTATGTCGACTAAAGTCTAAACTACCCATTATAAATTTGTCATGATTAATACTTGCGCGACTAAACAACAACTTTATATATTAAATAATCTTAATGGTGATGTATATCAACATCACTATGGGCGTCTTACGATATTTTTCTTAATTCAAGATATTATTTCTAATATAACGTCGACAGTTGAATTTTGAACAACATTTGTTTGGCTAATCCCGTAGAAAATTCTTAGTGATTGCATGTTAACGGTAGATTATTACTGTACGTAACATACGACCAAGTGAAAATTCATATCTTTATCGGTTAATGTTTACGCTATTAATAAGGTTGTTTATTATACTATTTCACCAAACTACCAAAGTTTCAACGGCTCGTGTATTTTCTTAAATTTATCTGATATATGCGATGGTAATATGCAGGAATTATATTTAAGTTTGGTCTTAAAATCATCTGAATTCCTTTTGCGAGTAGTGGTGTTTATACGAAGGAAAAAAAAAAATAGTAATAACGAAAGATAAGAGATAAGAATGAGAATGAGAAAGTGAGTGGCACAGGGATGCTTCCAAAACAGTTGTGATGATATTCTTATTAATGGATGGGTCACCTACTTCCTCCTCACCATTTTCTATTTTATTTCATTCTTCTTAGTGGAGCTGTGGAGATAAAAGGTAGATATTTTCTAGGGACGAAATTTAATCTTCTTTCGAAACTAGAAAAAACATGTGAGATATTTCAACAAGCTATATACAAGTTGATAAATTCATGCAACTATATATGAATCTATGATACATTATAAAACTCAGATAATTGTATTCACAATACACTTTTTAATTTAGAAAAACAAATTAACAAATCTAAATAAGTAATGATATAAAAATAAGTTTTGACCTTTTTGGGGTTAATTATATAAGTTTATAAGTTTATAACCAATGTCCAATGATACCAACAGAAGAGAAGAGAGAATAAAAAAAGAACCGAAGCAATATAACTAACAAACAAATATAATTAGCAAAATTGGTCTGTAAAATGTGGATGGTGTGAACACGAAATCAGATCGGTCAACAAAATCAGGTATGACTATATACTCCACAAAACACAAATAATACGAAGACACGTGCTTTGAATTATTACACCTGCTGAGCCGGTTCACTGTTTATGCACACGTGTCATACAACTATTTGCTGCATGTCATTTTTCTCACCCGCTCACAGGTTATGGAAACTACAGTTTACCTCCTCAGAGTCAGAGATAGATAAAAATGAAATATTTGTTGGCTTATGAAAAAATAATATTTCTTCTCTAAAAATAGGGATATTAATCTGTAATAGAAGAAAATTTTAAATAGAGTAATTTACCAAATTACCATACAGTTTGTTTTCTTCATTGTCGATAGTATTAATTTTTGACATAATTAAACAAACAAACATAATGTTATATTATGTGACACCAAAATTATGTTTTAATATTTTAAACAATAAATAAAATAAATAATATTTACATATGTGTAAAAATAACAAAATCTGTGCTAGAAGAGTTTGAGATTAAAGAACTGATATGATAAGTTTTTCTATTACTGTAATAAAATTTTAAGATATTATACTATTTTATAGTTATTTATACAAATTTTTGTTGGACTAATTGTTTCTTGTTTTTAATCAAAATGTTTTTGAAACAGACTAAACAATAGTAATTAGTAGTAGTACTACTACCAAATATAAAATTCAAACCTTTTTTTTACCGTTATCTTTTACCATGTATTATATTCTAGATTATCCTGATATTTTTACTGTTTACAGCATCAATCATAGATTCTCTCTCCCTCTCTTTCACATAGGTATTTTCAAATATAAAAAAATTGCTTAAAAATGGAAAATATCGTTGTAAGAAAATGAAAAAAAAATATAGGGAAAAAAGGGAAGAAAAATAGAGAAAATAGTGTGAGAAGAAGACACCCACTATATAAACAAGAGCCCAAGCTGCTGAGGTTAGTTCATCGGTGAGGTTTGAGAGAGAGTAAATTACACACACAAAAAAATTGAGCGTCCTCCTCCCCCAAGAAAAAAAAAATTGGTAGATAACAGCAAATTGTTTTTTTTCTCATCTGATCCTGAATTTTTACATTTTTTTCAAATTTCCCCTTATTTCTGTTTCTTCCCTCTTCTTTGATCCGTTTCTGTGAATCACCTGTCTTTACAAAAATCAAAGCTTATGAAACTCTGTTTTTTTCTTTGTTTCGATTTAAAAAAAGGCAGGTAATTTTCAGAACGAGATCTTTTTTTTTTCGTATTTCTCCTGATTTTTTTTTTTCAATTTTTAGCACTTTTAGTACTTCGAGGGTTGAATTTTTTTTTCATAATTCCCTCGTTTAGGATCTACACAAAAGGTTGCTTATTTCAAACCTTTTAGATCCAATTTTTTTTTTTTTCTTTCTTCCGAAAAATCCCCTGTTGTCTTTACTTTTGATAAGATTCAGGTTTCATTTTTTCGTATTTATAAAAATCTCTATCAAGAAATGGCAGCTGCTATGAATTTGTACACTAGTAGCCAAACGTTTCAAGATACGTTTAGTAGTGGCGGTGGTGAACTCATGGACGCGCTTGTACCTTTTATCAAAAGCGTTTCAGATGATTCACCTACTTCTTCTCCAGCGTTTCTTCATCCCGCAGCGTCTGCGTCTTCTGCGTTTTCTCTCCCTCCTTTCCCCGGTTATTACCCGGTTCACGAATTCTTGACCCAACCTTTTTCATACGGGTCGGATCTTCTTCAACAACAAACCGGGTCATCATCATCATCATCACTAATCGGACTCAACAACCTCTCTTCTTCTCAAATCCACCAGATCCAGTCTCAGATCCATCATCCGACTCATCATCATCACACCAACAACAACACTTTCTCCAACCTTCTCAGCCCTAAGCCGTTGATGATGAAACAATCCGGAGTCGCCGGATCTTGTTTCGCTTACGGTTCAGGTGTTCTTCCCCCTAAACCGACGAAGCTTTACAGAGGTGTGAGACAACGTCACTGGGGTAAATGGGTGGCTGAGATCCGTCTTCCAAGGAATCGTACTCGTCTTTGGCTTGGAACCTTTGACACGGCCGAGGAAGCTGCGTTGGCTTATGATAAAGCTGCGTATAAGCTGCGCGGCGATTTCGCCCGGCTTAACTTCCCTAACCTACGTCATAACGGATCTCACATCGGAGGCGATTTCGGTGAGTACAAACCTCTTCACTCCTCAGTCGACGCTAAGCTTGAAGCGATTTGTAAAAGCATGGCGGAGACTCAGAAACAGGACAAATCGACGACGAAGTCATCATCGAAGAAACGTGGTTCATCCGTGAAGCCTGAGAAGGTGGTTTCGTTGTCGCCGGAGAAGGTTAAGTCCGAGGAGAAATCTCCCTCGATCGCTGGATCTCCTCCGTTTGAAGAGTCCGCCGCGGGATCTTCGCCGTTGTCGGATTTGACGTTCGCTGACCCGGAGGAGCCGCCGCAGTGGAACGAGACGTTCTCGTTGGAGAAGTATCCGTCGTATGAGATCGATTGGGATTCGATTCTCTCTTAGAGAGGGGCAAAATAGGAATTTCCCGCCGCTTGCAATGGAGTTTTTGTGAAATTGCATGACTGGCCCTTTTATTACTATTAGAGAGTAAATTAATTATGGTTTAGGGCTTTTAAGTTTTCGTATTTTGTTAATATTTTCGGTATTATTATTATTATGGTTTGTTGTATTTTAGGGCTCTCTCTCTGTGTCGGTCGAGCTTGCGGTTTTTTGTCAAGCTCTCGACCATGCCACAGATTTCATTTCATGTGTAATCTTTTGTCTTTTATGTAATCTTTTTTTATCTTAATGAACTTTCTTTTTAGTTTTTGTAAATCGTTTGTCATGATTGTTTATTTTTTACATCAAACCTATCTTACAAACATATTAACTGATAAACCATGTGATGTCGTCTTAAGATTTATAAGAAGATAGTGTGTTTGGAACATATAGATTAGATTTTTGAATGAATTTAATCAAATAGTCGTCACCTAAATTGGTATATTAACGTACTTATCCTTTTAATACCATCCAAATGAAACACGTCTCTTTATTTTGAATGTAGTCATAGATTTAACGTTTTTGTAACCTGTCAAATTCGTCGTCTCTAAAAGTCATGATAAATCCAAATGTCGATTTCATATTTTACGTAACCCCCTAAACAAGTCATGTTGTAGTCGGATTGATACAAAGAGTTCCAGCGGATATTAGCTAGCATTCTTGAAATATATTAACGTTTGCCAAAATTATAAGAAGTGTTTTCATATGGTCTGTCCAAAATGCATGGTAATTCAAAATAACAAAATACTTAATAGTACAATCAAGTATGCATAGTAACGTTCTAGTCATAAACAAAACAGGTGGCAAAACAACGGTTTCGTTGCATCTATGAATATGTTGTAACGCATTTACATGATATATAACTCATTCGCTAACACGTCATTTTATTCTCAATATTCGTAGTTACAATTTTTGTTTGGATTCTGTCTGACAAGTTCTCAACTTTGTAAGAAATCATTATCTAATATATGTATGTTTCTTGCCCGTTATAATTCACAAAATGGTGAAAGCTTGGCGTGTTGGTAGATGTGGCCGGCCTTGCCGCAACTTTTCGTGAAGCATCTTTTCCTTTATCAATTGAGTCACTTATGTTCAAACTTAATACAAATATTGGATTTTGTAATGATATCAAAAGAATCTACAAAAAAAATCCAATAATTCGATGTCACTATAGTGAAGTAGAAAATGACAAAGTCGGAAGCAATTTGATCGAATCTTCTACACATATTTTTTTTTTAAAAAGTAGATATGGGTTTTCGCCTATACATATAAAGTAAAAAGGAAAATACAAAAATTATTGTAAGCTTTCAAAACAATTTTTACAGAGGAATCTATATATTTTTTTTTATATATGTACTAGAAGTATATTATAAGTAGCAACTAGAAGAGAATTCCAAATTACGCAAAGGAAGGCATAAAAGATGGAAAGTTTGAAAGGCACACAACAACACCAAAGGAGCCCCCACCAAAAGATTATGTTCACACTCCATTCCTCTTCTCTTTCACATGGATCTTTTTTTTTTCAAACCCATGTTGTTGTATTTTTATGACATTGCATTGAATTCGCTAGCACCATTATTGTTTGTTGACGTGTGGGATGGATGTTGAATAAAAAAGTTATCAGCCTGAGGAGATGTATCCATTTTTAGTAAATATCATTCTTCAATTTATAGTTTTCACTTTCAATGTAGATTTACCCAACTTACCCAACTTTTACTAATAAGTGTTCGACTATTACAAATAATTACAGATACCAAGAGATTAATCCAAATACAGAAAAGAACCTCACATCACATTCATTAAGAGAAACAAGCCCAACAACAATATTTTCAAGTGGTAGTTGAGTTAAAAGAGCAATTTTGTTCCTACAACTCTCTTATTCATAATAATTAAATCTTACAAAACTTTCTAATATATGGGCTCTTTTCAAATTAGCCCATACAAACACAGTCTTTCCCGAAGGCCCATATTAACGATATTCAGTATAAATATTATTGTTTCTTTTTTATTTTTGGGTCAAGAGTTAATTTCCACAAGAAATCAGATAAATAGACAGCAGTAATCATTAAACATGGTGAACTTGTTTTTCATTGACGTTTCCTTTATATAAAAAAAGATAAATAATATTCACACCAAAAAAAAAAAGATAAATAATAACGATAGATAGCAAAATTATCATAAACTTGAAATTGAAATATTCATCAACTTACAAAAAATTGTGGGTTGATTAACTTAACTTGACAAATAAGTATCTTTTGAAACACAAAGCACATTTGTTCTACATACAATTATTTAGTTATGGTCTTTAGTTGGACATGCCATTGTCAGTTATTGTGTATAGTCCTTATTTTAGTTGAAAATTCAGAGTACATATGTTTCTCGGTATAAATTAAAACGCAGTTAGTGGAGAATGGGCTTTTAGTGGGCTTATGATGGTCCTTTGATTGATCATTCCTAGCCCGATATTTCACGTCGCTGTCTGTCCCATTTTTTTATTTTCTTTTTCCACTGGGTTCTCAGTCTCAGTCTCAGCTTCACTTGTTTGTATTTCCTTAATTATGATATTCTCAAGTCAGAGAAGTAAATTATTTTATTTTTCCGTTGCAAATTAATATTGCAAAACGTAAACACAGTTGAAACGAACTATCACCTCAAATTTATGTTTGGTACAAATTACCCAACTTAATTAAAAACTGTAGGCACACGTCGAAAGTTATGTTATCATTTCGAAAGTATTATAGAAAAATAGAGTCCAAAATAAACAAAACTAAACCAGAGAATGCACTAATTTGTGGACTCTTTTTAAAAAAAAAATAAAGTAACTTATTTCAAGTAAATGCTTAAGATTTTGACGTTACATCGAGAGACTTTGGTACTAAAGATCAAAAACTTAGTTGGAAATGACAAAGAGCTTAGTGTGTACCGTAAAACGGACAAATGTATCCACTACTAGGAACTAGCTTATCAATCGAGTATTTCGTAAAATTATTAACATAATCCTAATTTATTAGTATATTTTATTTGTCAACAATTAATTATAATTTATAGGTAAGATAATATTATTTTTTGCCTCCCTGCAAAAGGAACTCAAAGTACAATATAATTACCAATCAGATATTCCCATTTAAATAAGCAAAGCAAAAACGTTCCATTCGTGGCAAATCTTGAAAATCTCCATTTACAAAAACAAAGATATATAATTTTGTAATTTATAAATTATATATGAAATAACATGCTCTTTCCTATTGCGAGCCACCTTCAACAATGTATGAATTTATAGCACAGCAGTGGAAATAATAAATAGTTGGGACGAGAAGAGATTATCGGGGACGTGATCATATATACCTAAAAAATATATTTAAGTATACGACATAATACAACAATAATGCATTCCGAATTTCCGAATAGTTTCTTTGTTCGTTTGGTATTGTTAAATGTTAAGAAAGTGTGATTCACATTTAGATCTGATTCCCAACACTTAATTCTAATATAACTTCCAAATATATATATATATGATTATGTAGTAATTTGTAGGAACAGTAAACAAATTATTAAAACCTTTCGCACATAGCAAATTGACCGTCGGATATGGATGGATCCACGGACTAAAAATGGACATGTGTCCACTAAACAAAGTGAACCCGTGGATATGGGTGGACTCATTAAACAAGGTAATTATATATATATATCAGAGCGTTACAATAAGAGATAAAAATTCTGATAGATATGAGACAAGAGAAAATAGAACATAACATAATAAAACGAGACGTGTTTTCTGTTCCAAAATAAATATGTCTGGGTTATATATTTGTAATAATCCAAACTAAAACTAAACTTAAATTATATATAACTGTAAAATAATACAATTATATGAAAATATTTTATTTCGTGTTGTAGCACAGATTAGTACATAGTATAATTCAAATATATACTTATTATATTAGCACAGTTGGAGACGAAAACAAAATATTTGTTGCTGTTGCTTTCTTAAAGTTGTTTCTGTTGTTAGATATAATATGTTTCATACTCTAGTATGTGTTGGACTAGCCGACTAGCTAAGGGTCAATATGGTGGTTGACATATAGATATGTTATATCTTTTTTTTTTTGTGCAACATAGATATGTTATATCTGATATCATATTTTTATAAATATATGTCAGTTTCTAACATGGATGTTACATTCATATCTAATATATAGTACACTTTAACAATTTTACAAATGAAGTACTGTAAATCAATCACAATTCAACAAAATTTTAATTTAATTTTTCCAAAACAGATTATGATTTATGTCATTTTAAATTTATGTTTATACATATGGATTGATTATGTTACATATTCAGGAGTGTATTGTACAAGCAAAGGATCAATTAGGTGGTTGACAAAATCAATATTTTGCTTAACTAATTAGAAAAATACTAAGCCACAGAAAAAAAAGAAAAATATTACAAGTAGTTTAATGTTACTCGGTTCACTAAAACAAAAAAAAGTTTTCATGTCGTTTTTAAGTCATTAGTTGGAAACGCTATTCAGACCTAACTCTCTAATAGTTAAGTATATCCCCCTCTTTAATTTTTTTTTTTCTTTTTGTTTGTCAAAATAGTTAAGTATATCTTTCATCAGTTTCTACCAAACTTATTACATGTGTCTTCACATGACTTTACTTTGTTTTCCTAATTTTCTTCCATCAAATCAAATAATACTAATTAATGTGCATGCCACAAAAAAATAAAAATGTAATATATATTAATATATTGAACGTTAAGTATCATATTTCAATATAACCGACCACTATAGTACTCAATAGACATTTATTTAGTTTCTTTCTTTTTTCTTTTTATTCAACATTCATCTTGTTTAATTATTCATGGAGAATGATGGTGAAGTCGAACTTGGCGGCATACATAAGGGCACACATATATGTTCAAACGGGTTAATAGTAGAATTCAGCAGTGTTCAGCATGGTATACTTCATAGTTCCTAATATTAACTTTATAGATTTTTTTCTTGTGAACTGTGTAGCTATGTTTTTCAGATATTTTAACAATTTTATGTAACCTACTTAAACTCTTGCAGAGCCTTATTAGTTTGGATCAACAGACCAGTATGTGTTTTTTTTTTTTTTTTTTTTTTTTTTTGTAAAAACAGACCAGTGTGTTGAGTAGTATGTTAAGTTGTAAAGCATCGTTGATTTGAAACGATCATATAAGTTGTTTGTTCTATTTTCTATACAACGAAAATACATTAGAAGACATAATTATTTTTCAGGATTTTTGTGTCCTTTTTGTAGGGAATATACACGACTTCCGTTATATATAATTTCTATATAGAAATATTATTATGTTGATATCAAAATAATCTAGTACGTTTGAGTGTTCTGCTTTTCTTCTAAAGTTTTTTAATGTTTGGATTTTTGGTGCACAAAATAAGAAATATATATGACAATGACCTCTTATTATAATATCTATTTTGAAAAATTAAAAATATTTTTAAGTTAAACTTATACTATTAGTTTTTGTATTTTAGGATGCATACTCATTACTCGATCTGTACATGTGAAGTGAACATATAAATAATTTAGTAAGATTTCCCTCCTTACAAGGAATCGGCCTAACAAATTTAATAAAATTCATACACTAGATCTAAAAATATGAAAATCAAGAGAATATAATTTTAATGGAACACAATTTTAGTTCCTAAACTTAAATGTAATTCAACTCACTACATTACTTTGTATTCATTTAAACAAATTTGCAAAAACTTGTTTTTTAATCAGTATAAACATCTTGGAAAAGATAGCTTACCATTTCATATATAGACTGTAAAAACTACTCAATCCATTTCTATTTTGTTGGTTCGAGTAAGTTTAAATATTCTTCAAATCAAATAAAACAGTATATGATATTATTGATCGCACCTTAGCAAAAAGAACAATGATGGTATAGTATTATTTAAAAACAATCAAACTAACATTGAATATAACATTTGGAAAGAAAGAACACTAAAGAAATAAGCTCCTTTAGCTCATGGGGCAAGACAGTTGAAATGTGGCCCTATGCTTCATCGAAGAGACTAACAAATCTTCAGTTTTGTTTTGTCCTTTTAAAAAAATTAGCATTGGGAATGAGCCAAACAGTAATTTACAAACTGATATTATATGAAATTGTGTCTATCATAGATAATTTAGTGAAAAAAATAGATCTCCTTTTCAACATTTCTCAGTAAATTTACTGAAATATGAGACTTTATGTATTTTTGTATGTATAACAGAGCTAGTATACATTATAATATAGTTTAGTTAATTTAACAATAATAAAATAACATTAGCAGATAAAAGAACCAGATTATCAGGAAAGGTGAAAATAATGAAAGTTAACAAAAAGAAGACAACAACTCTAAAAATATGTATTGTGCAAGTGGGAAAATAATAGATAGCCACGTAGCCACAATTGAGGAGCTGTGAGATGGAGACACATTCACATGTTTTATAAAACCAAATTATTTTGGGAAAAAATAAAAAGAATAACAAAAAAAAAAAATACTATTGTGTTTACATTAATATTTAGTTATAACCGTAAGAATCTTACCGTTGAATTTCAGTCACATTACGTATTTTTGATTCGATTACACAAAACAACTCTTTTCGGTTATATTCGTATAATTTTTCTAGAAAAAAGAATCAGCGGTAATAAACAAAACGAAGATTTTGATTCTGTGAATTTACTATATTATAACTACAAGTCACTCACCAAATCTAACTTTTCCTGATTCGAATAAACTTGAGTTGGGGATTTATTAGTGAAAAGTCGAAAAATAAAGGCACTGCTCGGGTCTATAGATCTCTCCTAATAAACACTAGAAAACTTAGGCAATTTACGAATGATATGAAAACTCAATTTTTTTTTTTAATTACATATATGTTATATATTTTCCATTTACATTATTCATGTTTTCAGCACTAATCTGGAAGCATATATTATATATAAAATCTGAATGACGGTGAAAAAATCGGAAAATATATATAGTTTGTTCGTACATATCTTCGGCTTAATTAGCAAACTTGGAATACGAATACTGTATAATGATCATAAGCAAACTATAATAATGATAAATGATGAGCCAAACAGTAATTTACAAACTGATATCGACATATCTTCGAGTTTTATTTTAAGTTTTGTCAGACATTTGGTACTAAGAGATTATGAACCAAATCTCCCAAGTTCTTTTATAAGTAGGAACAATAATAATAAGCAATAAATAATACTGCTCTAAGTTCATCTCGACACGTGACACTATGAGTTTCTGACATAGCATTTTTACGTGGTGAAATGTACGAACAATATGTACTATGTTTTTTTTTTTTTCGAATCTTGTTCAACTTTCATATATATATTGACATTTCGGAAAATCTTTTATAATTTACTGATAAAAAATAAAGATACTGATAAAGAATATTTTTATAAATTACAGATAAAGTTAAACATATATAGTAACAAGGAAAACAGAGTTTTAACAAAAAAAAACAAGGAAAAGAGAGTAAATTGAGAAAAATATAAATAGCAGTAAAAAAAGTGTCCTTTGTAAATTAAAGAAGAATAGAATTAGGGAGTTCTAGAAGAGAAAGGCCCACCACCGTGCATGGACCATGCGAACAAATTTTTATTGAAAAAACAAAAATCTTCCTTAATAAGAAAGTTATTCTAATGTCTCTTTGTGGAATGGGGACCCTTAATCAAAAGTTTAAATCTCCTATATAAATTAATCAACTTACACATCAATAGTAATTATAGTTTTAATGTATATTTTTTTTTTTTTAGTTTATTTAACAAATGGCTTAGCAGCCTAAAAGTCTTCTTTTGTGTTAGTTTTATTTCTGATGAAAAGTACCGTAAGTTTTGAAAACGTTTAATAAACTCACATGTGTGTGTGTAAAAACCTGTAGTAATTAGTCGTCAAACCATACACGTAAACCTTATTAGTATCCTCGTTAGATTCAACTTCTAGACATTAATTCATTTGCAAACAAAAAAATCATGGTTTAAAACATTACATTTTAGGGTAAAAATATCGTACGTTATTTACGCTAACAAGTAACCAGGAGCATATTGACAATATTCATTCATTAGTTCATCCTTACATTGTTTCTAAAACGTGTTCTTTCTCTCCGACAAACAGAATCTGGAGGAACTATGTACTATGAGTTATATATGAAGCAAAATCTTTTAGACCTGACCTTTTGAACCCAACGACTAAGCTTGCTTAGTTGTTCGATAAATATATACATATATGCTTTAGGTAGTTTTGCCTATGTTTGTTTTTCATTGCTTCTTATCATTGTAAAGCTAAAAAAACAAAGAAATTTGTAGATTATAAAATATTTTTATCATAATAAGATCCGTGATGGGGTAAAATAAATATATTTCTCACGTTAAAAGTGGTTCACTATTTGTATATACCTTTTATGTTTGTTTAAAAAATGTTTTGTGGGATACAAATTATGATCAAAATCCTAATACATTATCATGTATTGAAAGGGAACAAACATAAATCGAAATATCATCGTGTCAGAGAATATAATTTGGTATATGGAACTATTTACAATGAACTTTTTGGGTTATGGTGATTAGTTCATGAACCCAACAATGCCTAATTTAGCTTTTTCTCTAACCGCCGCCAAATATAAAGATACTAAATAGTTAAGCAAACAAATAAAAAGCAAACCACAAACGCACAATGTCTTAATTAACAGCACGAAAATGATCAGAAACTTCCACTGATCATGTGTTTATGACTGTGTTTTATATAAGTACAAGTTAGTTGAAATACAATGAATATATAGAATATGCCAATGGAGCTTATTTTAATAAACTAATTAATACTACTAAATACAAAGTGGTTGTCCCCGACGGAACAAGAAATCTAAAGGGTTTCTAAATTCCTGCCCTTTGTGGATTCTCAAGTAACGAAAGTCAAGAATGTTGACCCATGTGGTCGTCTTTAGCCATGAAATTGTATTCAAATACCAATTTGACGTAATTTAATTAGAGAAGTTCTAAAAGAAAGACAACAAACCGTCGCGAATAGTGGTATTAATTAATCATATACATTAAGGTTGAAGCCGTACGTATAATACAAACAAGTGCATGCAATGAGAAAAACAATGAAAGAGAAAAGTGTGATACACTTAGGATTTATGTACGATTTTTATCATTACAAAACTAATGAGAGTTTATAGCTACTAGTTTCGATTGAAAACCACAAACTGTTAGATAGATTTGGGTGCAATCGTTTTTGTTCCTGTGGGCGTTTCACTCTATTTCTTTGTCTTTTCCTGATTTTAATTAGGTCTAATTAAAAGCGGGCTACTTAAAGATTCCTATTAAAGTGCCCAAAACAAGAGTTCCCATTTCCGCTAGTTCGGTAAACCGTACCAATGCTGTCTATGTGCTATGGCTGGTTGTTATTATAACGCATGTGATAGTTAGACAGGCAAACGATATGTATAACTCAGTTCGTCATAGGCTCATAGTCATAACCTTCACCGCATTACTCGAACTATATAAATTTCATTACCGCATCTTTATTGAACTAATACGTATAAAACACACACATAACACATGCGTACGTATACTATACTTTCATACAAGTGCTCTACTAATTCTTTATTGAGTTGTTGCCTTTTCCATACTTATTTGTAACATAAATATTAATAGACTGGTCCATGTTAAAGAATCCGATGTACCATTCGTCCATTCCAAAAGATGTAGTAAAAATGTAAGATATGTATATACAATTATATACATTGATCCTTCTATAGAGAAATATTCTGCTTTCTTTTTCCCTATCATTTCGTATTTCTGAGATCTCTGAAATCTTTCATCGATATGTTAGTTTTTTTTTTTTCTTTTTAGATTGAAGAACAACCCAAAGTACTTAAGAGTTGTAATGTCCTTTAAAAGAAATCGTGATAGACCACATCTAATTATGTATTACATATGCACGTCTACTTTTTCCGTAAAATCAGAACTTTTTCTTGATTCCCAACTTTTACGAATATAGGCGAGATCATGTAATATATGATTTTAAAATATTGATGTGTATTCTAAGAATTCCGAATAACCTTCAAAACTCAATTGGTTAGTGGTTACATATTTTTAAAACATTTCAAGCCGTTTTTCATTCATTATACGTTCGTTCCTTATCATCAATTTCTATCAATAGAGTAAAAAGTTCATATATTCAAAACATAAAAGAAGACTTGGAATAAATAAACAAACATATTGAAATGACCAATTCCAACAAATAATTACCACATTTTACACATGATTAACGTCTGCGCGTATTATACAACCGTCGCATTAAATTGTAGCTGACTATTAAGCTAAACTAATAAATACTCTCAATTATTGATTAAAACCACATATAAATAACTCTAATAAAAAAAAAAACAATGTAGCTCGGATGATTAAACACAACAACATTTTTGATATCTTAAATAAAAAGGGGTCTTCTTTCTTTCGTGTGCTATTAAAAGCTCATATCTCATGCTAGTTAATTAAAAATATAGACCAATTATGAATATGATTAGACGCATTTGTTTAGATCAAGAAATTCAGATATTGCGGTCCATAATTTTTTCAACACAGATGGAATTAGTTGTTTTCTTCAAAGGCCAAGACTATAACTTAACACATACTTTCTCTGTTTCACAAAAGTGTCATTTTGAAAAGTTTTTTTTTCTTTCGCAAAAGCTATCACTTTACAATTCCAATATGTTTTTTATATTAATTTTTTAAAATTTATCCTTTACCCTAAAGTTCATTTTCATTGAATTTAAACCATTAGTTATTTATTAAATAAAGGTAATATGTATAATTTTACATTTTATTAATTTGTGTGCATTGTGTTAAAATGACACTATTTATGAAACAGATGGAGTATATAATCTACCTCCAAAAAAAACATATCATAAAATTAGTTTTAACTTATGGACACCGAATAACATTTTAAAAAATAAAATATGCTTATGATAATTTGTTAATAATAAATCAATTTGTTTTCCAATATCTTAAGTTTCCATATCTCTATTTTTTTCATTCACATTGCTAAATTATTAAATATAAGACTCACGATAAAAGAGAGCATGCTTAAAAAAAACCTAAAATAACTATTTGTTCAAGGATCCAAATGGAGAGTGAAAAAAATAGAGAATGAGAGAGAGGCATAATGTGGCCAAAAAGGTACAGAGGGAGCCACCAATGGTAGATGGAGTTTTTTTTTTCCTATTTATTTTGTCTTCTCTCTACCTTCTTCTCACACTTGTCCTTATAAATTCCTCTTCTCCTCCTTCACCATTTCCTCCTCCTCACCCTCTCTCTCTACATCTATCTATCTATCTCTCTCTCTTTCTCTGTCTCAACAAGAAGAATATGACTAACCAAAATGTCATCGTTTCCGACAGAAAACCCATCTTGGGTTTGCAAAC
Organism: Camelina laxa; assembly: GCA_024034495.1. Classification (NCBI taxonomy): domain Eukaryota; kingdom Viridiplantae; phylum Streptophyta; class Magnoliopsida; order Brassicales; family Brassicaceae; genus Camelina; species Camelina laxa. Next base: position 4,834,230 of record CM043883.1, read on the forward strand.
CATCACTGTCTCTGTCTCGAACTCTCCTCTGTTCTCTAATTCATTCCCCACTTACTTTACCTTCCCTCGTCGAAAGTTCTTGAAACTTCTTGAAGCAGCTGACAACAACAACAACAACAACAGTAACTTAGTTGTTGCTCCAAAGATTTCTACATCTTGGGTCGATTCCATGCGTGATTCTTCCCCTACACGTCTCAGATCCTCTCCCAATGACTCTGTTTCAGATAACGACGACAAAACGTCTTGGATCGTACGTTAAAAAATCTGAATATTAATTACTCATTTTGCCGGATTCTGAAATCTGAATATTAATTACTCATCTTGTACTTTTGGTTTAGGTTCGATTTCCTTCGGCTTTAAATATGTTTGATGAGATTGTGAATGCTGCTAAAGGGAAACAGATTGTTATGTTTCTTGATTACGACGGAACTCTTTCTCCCATAGTTGAAGATCCCGACAAAGCTTTCATTACCCATGAGGTTTTAATTTTATTCTCTCTTCCATGTCTAACAAAGTTTTTTTTAATCAAATTATTGTTTTTGGATTAATAAATGTATACTTTTTACTTACAGATGCGAGGTGTTGTAAAAGACGTCGCTTTAAATTTCCCTACTGCTATTGTCACCGGACGATCCATAGATAAGGTACATTACATTTTTACCAAATATTTACTATTTTTATATATTAAAAATCATTTAACTTACGTTAATGCTATGTATACTACGATATATAATTGAACATCTATGTGTGTGTGTGTTTTTTTTTTCAGGTTCGTAGGTTTGTGAAAGTAAACGAGATTTACTATGCCGGAAGCCACGGCATGGACATTGAAGGTCCGACCAAAGAAAATAATTACGGCCAGGTGTGAAAACAGATGCACAAAATTCGACATATAAAATAAATAATTTAATTAATTATCTGATTCTAAAGAATTTTTTTGTTTGTTTGTTTGTTTTGTTGAAATGTTTATAGAGTAACGAAAGAGTGCTGTTTCAACCTGCACGTGAGTTTTTACCAATGATCGAAAAGGTACATTTTTTAGATCTTTAAAAAAAAAAAAAAACATAACAAAATCGATTTAGGTACGATGGTTAAAACAGTAAAATTTATTTAACTCTGTGGGGATATAAATAATTTCAGGTGGTTAAGATTTTAGAGGAAAAGACAAAATGGATCCCTGGGGCTATGGTGGAGAACAACAAGTTTTGTCTGTCCGTACATTTTAGACGTGTTGATGAGAAGGTAAAGAACAAATATTATGATGAAAAAAAAAAAAAAATTCTCTTATTTGAAAAAGATAAATGGTCCAAACTATTTCTTGTTTTTAGCCCGAAGTACTTAAGACTTATGCAAGTATGTTTTGGTAATGTAGGACCTAATTTTCAAATAAAACACTATCGTTAAACACCGGTGTAGACTGTCGTAATGTAGACTTATTCGGTGTTCAGCAATAAACACAAATTAGCAAAACACCATATTTTAATTTGTATTATTGTGTGGACTCATATTTATAAGCATAGAGAACAAATTATTTATTTACATGTTAATTTGTTGTAACAGAGATGGGCTACGCTAGCCGAAGTAGTAAAATCAGTTCTTACTGATTATCCAGAGCTGAAACTAAACCATGGTAGAAAGGTAAAATTAATCTTTCATCTCCCCTTTTTTACTAGTCATTTAAAAGGCTAACCTCTTTCAAGTATCTAAAACCTTTTCACTAATCTATTTTTTTTTTTTCTATATAAAATCAGGTGCTTGAAATCCGGCCAATGATCAAATGGGACAAGGGCCAGGCACTCAATTTTTTGCTAAAATCATTAGGTGAGAGAACCCTTCCTAAATATATTTATTATTATTTGTTTTTTTTTTTGTCAACTTGAAATTTATTAAAACTGTTTTGGAACTGTAGTATTTGTTAGATCTGTGAATTCTTATTTATTTTATCTAATTAAAATAGGATATGAAAATTCGAAAGATGTTGTGCCGGTGTACATCGGGGATGACCGTACCGACGAAGATGCGTTTAAGGTATAGTCACAAATAATTAATACACGCTTTCGTACCATCAATTATGTTTATATACGTTAAAATAAATCTACTTTTTATCATAGCGTACGTACTAATTTAACCATAATATATAATTTTGATAGGTTTTACGTGAAAGGGAACAAGGTTTTGGGATTCTTGTCTCAAAAATTCCAAAGGACACCCATGCATCTTATTCTCTTAAAGACCCTTCTCAGGTTAAAGAGTTCCTAAAGCGTTTGGTTGAGTGGAAGAAGAAGACGGTGGGAGAAGAGTGAAACGCATACAACATAAATAACACCTGAGTTTATTTCCAAATTTTGAGTAGATTATTAGTCAAAATAAACACCCTTTTTATTTAGTTGATGCTTGTAGGGTGTTTTTGGCCTGAACTCTTTTTTTTTTTTTTTGGATCTACATCGAATCTCGAAAATTGTAAATTTCGTGTAACGATTTAGAAGTGAAAAAAAAAATTTCAATATTTTAATTTACTCGTTCTATTTACCCTTCTTTTTCTTCAACATTTTTTTTGTTTATAACTTGGATTATCTAATTACTAAATAGTAGTATAAGACATTTTCGGTTATAGAAAGAAAAAAAATCAACTGCACTTTTTCTAACACGAAAGGCGTTAATACTGTAAAACCATCATTTTCACAAATATCTAAGTTTACATGCACTTGTCAAACGAATAAAATAAGGAATATGCTTGTATATATTATTATGATATACTAATACCCTTTAAACAGAAATTAATTATATTAAGAAAGAGTAAAACATTAATGTCAGTGGTTTCAGATGGTTAGACTGTGCGTACATATACTTCATGATCCAGCAAAATCACCCATTAAATAATGAGGCCAAATGTCATTGGATTTTTTTTTTCCAAAGAAACTCCCTGTAAAAATAATAAAATAAAGTATATGGGTCACTGATCACATGAACTCATATGTGATATGTGCGTATAACGAGTTTTATATAATATATAAGTTTTATAGTATAGTTTTGAAATATTAGTGAAAGTACTGTTTTGCAGTGAAGGAAAAGCTCTACTTGTCTGTTTATTTAAATATTCAAAAAGCAAATTGAAATAATACGATTATGGACAGTCTGAATGAAACACTTCCGCAAACCAAAGAAACATATCTTGGAACTTTTTTTTTGTTTCCATCACACACCATTTACGAAGGATAACCTACGAATACATTTTGATAAAATTCTTAAAACTTTAGAGTAAACGTTAACAAGACATATGAAAAAAAAAAAAAGATGTGGACATCCAAGATTTGAAGAATTGTAACTTACTTGGTCGTTCCATTTCAAACCAATTAAACTCCTAAAAGTATAACAAATAGTAAAAAATGAAGACGAACGGAGAAACATTAATTACTACATCCATCCTACAGAAAATATATTCATTTGTAAAAATTACGTTTTTTTTTTGAGAGTGAAGTGGATTGACTTACTCCCTAAAAAGCTCGAATTATTGAAAGAAAAAAGGATACCTTAGGGTGAACACATCAATAACAACTTTATCCATATATAGAAACTTATACTTCTTTTGTGGGGTTTGTTTATATACTACTTTTTCTTAAAGAGTTTCAACTTCTCTTTCCTATTTTCTTTTCAAGAATTTCAATATACATTAATACATATTATATATAAAGGATTAACTATACCGTAAATAATATCTAACAAGATAGATTCATATGATAGAATATGATGGCTAGGATGGGTCAGCAGGCTTTATCCGAAACTTTTAGATGAAAACTGCATAGCATTTACATGTTACTTGCGCGATCTTGACAAATGACAATGTGTAGTTAATAAAAGATTTTCTCTTTATAATTTTAGTTAAGTATCAATTATTATGGCAACCAGGGAGATGAAACATTATATTACAAGTTGCATGCAGATCAAGAACATGCAATATACTGAGACTTTTTTTGTTTAATAGCAACTTTTGTTATAAATTAATAGTCTCCAGATATTTGAGATATAGCTAAAGTCACAAACTTTTAAACAATACTAATTAAGTTATATATTGTGCATGATAACCAACATAACTATCAAGTAATCTATAATAAAGAAATACATTATTGATAAAGATCACCAAATGGACATAGCTGATAGATCTGACATGTATAGTGATCGTGCTAAAACCATGTAAGGGAGTTCGACAAGTGGGAAATAAGAAGACTTTCAAGTTCATGCGATTATTGAAAATACTTCTGAATTGGTCTATCCTTTTTTCTTTTTGTCAATGGGTATTCGATCGATTTGTACATGTGCATGCGTTAACACTGACACATACTTCTGAATTGGCTTATCTTTCTTTCTTTTTTGTTAATGGTTGTTCGACTTACCCCTTTATAAGAGGCAGCCAGTTAATATGATGTTCATGTTACGTTGCCAGAAGTTATTATACCATCAAATAAATACATCAAAATATATAAAGATACCATACAATTTTTTTCTTGGTTTTATCATAAACTAACACTGTTAGATAATTTGGTGCGCTAAAGTTATGAATTTAGGTGCATAATGATTCGATTATTATTATTACGAAAATGTTTTACAGTAGATTTTAACAGAAACGAAAAGGGGAAGAAGGAATCTCGTTAAAGTGAGGTCTCTTTTATTTTCTCTTTTAAATGAACTTTTCATTATTTAAACGAAAAGACTATATATATAATATTAATGCTATGTGTGTATATATATATATGTAGGATAGTGAGATATATTTCGAATGGTAGGTGGTGAAAAGGAAAGCCGCTATAAAGTAACACTACTTAGGTTGAATGAGGAGTTGGAATCCACTTAAAGTGGTTCGAATTAATGAAAAATAAACATATAAAAAGGCTTCAATATACTATTGTTATTTTACACTAATCCTTTCTTTTGAATATGTTAGATATATTTGGACTTCAAGTGGGACAACCAACATGCTTCCATTCCACGAGAAGACATGACTCGATACGTGTAAAGAAACTAAAGCCGTTAAGTGTGTGTGTATCTTCACTTACATTTACCATATTAATTACTTATTGAGATATTTTTATATAAAGAAGAAACCCCATCATTGGTGGCCCGACTTGGATTGAAAAAAATAAACTTAAGTACGATTTCCTCCAATTATTGGGATCATCTCTATTTGCTACTTAATTTTATGGTAGCTTCCTGCTTCTACTCATTCATTTTTTACTAAGATTCTCAGTTTATGTTGTTAGGCATTGACCAAAAAAATAAGACCATATCCACATATATCAAAATCTCCCAAGAAATAATTAGTTTCAGCTAGTTTCACCTAGTTTCACCTAGTTAGAATATAAAAAAAAAAAAATACATTTTGTAGTATGGGAAAAAAAATATATTAGAAATATCGTATTTCAAATAACTTTTTTGGTTTCAGCCAAAATAATCATTTGATGACGTGGTTTTATGAAACTTTTGTGTGAAAGATCTATTCATCCCGATATTGATGGGACACTCGCTAGAGCAAAAATAAGATACATTGTATTATCAATAGGAATGGCAAATAAAATCATAAGTTTGTGCTAAAGACTCAATATATTCATGAATAGATGTTTTGGATGGTGACAACAAAAAGAAAAGATGGACATATATATAATTAAGGAAATACAGAAGAAATTAAAGAAAATTAAAAAGAGAGGAAACATAATAGTCTGTTTAGTGTTTTCTATGTGACAGCTATCAATGACTCACTAAACTATTCACATGAACAATGGGGTTCATGTGTTATTCTCTGGATCTGTGTCCCAAATTAACCACTTAGTATATGATATTTCATTTTTTTTTTAAGGCCAATTGAAATCTTCATGTCCTTTCCCAAGAGCAGTTCACTAGTTTGAGACTGATTATATCTTATATTGAAAATATTAAATATAAAGGAACACTTTTTGTTTGGGTGCTTACACATGTTAATGCAGAATTTGTAAGTTTTTTATTTTATTTTTCTTCTTGTTGTTTATTAGTGACTCTCGAAGGATTCCTTAATGGCTAAATCCTTCTTCTTCGAGCAGTGACAACTGACGAAACAGGTTTCAGTAGTGTTTACTGTATCCCTTAATTAACACCAAGCATTATAATAACTTGTTTTTTCTAAAAAATTCCTTAACAACAGCTTAATCTGTTAACCCCCCATCATGTGAAAGCTATAAGGGACCAATTAAAGCTAACACGCATCTTAAAAAGGTAACGGGGACCATTTTAATCAGATTCTCAACATTAAAAGTTAATTACGATTAGTGAAGCAATAATACAGGGTTTTAAGCACACACGTGTCACCCTAATGGTCCCCTCCTCCCATCTGCTCTAGTAATTTAGCTTCTCCCATGTTGTAGGCTTTTTAGGCCTCAGAGAAAATTTTGTGTACTATATACATTATTTTTTTTGATGTCCCTTTACTAATAAAAAGGATAAAGATTAATCCTTTTGATTGGATGATTAAGATTTCAGACCATGTGATTTAGTGATCTTACACTGGGGAACAGATTTAGTTTTCGTCCCAATAATTAACCCGCTTTCAGGTTTTAAAAACGTAGATAACATATTAAACATTTGGTAGAGCAGTAGAGGTACTTATGCACTTATTTTTATAATCTTATTGCAATGTACTGGAGTTGGACTACACATTAAGGATAAAAATATAGAAGCTAGAGTTATAGGGTTAGTTGCTTAGATCGGATCAATGATTCTACTGTTTATTGTTATACTAGTACTCTATTTATGTTCTTAGATTCCAACTAACAATTTAAATTAAAGTGTTAATGGAGTAACGAATATTTTAAAAGTTTTATTTAAATATCACTGCAAGTTGAGTGTAACCACAAACAAAAAAAATACTCGTTCCATCTTTTCTCATATAGTTTATTTTCATGAATTCTTCATTTTATTTATATTGGCATTTGTATCAATACAAACAAAGCCTACTTACTATAAACAAACAAAGCCTTAATTAAAAATCTTATGGGCCAAATAAATGCTATACAGATCAGCTATGAAACGAGTTGTTCATATTCGAATGTAGAAATTAACTGTACAATAATGGGCCTTAGAGTTCAAAAATTTGGGAACCCAAAAGAGTATTATTAATTGTGGAAACAATTAGGACCCAGACCAAGTATTGTGCTAGTTAACATTAGCCCAATAATATTTTGATCTGCTGCCACTCAATACTTTATATTAACGACTACTTGGCCTTAAGTGGGTGAAGGTATAATATTACCTCAAATGTGGTTTAATTTCAAAACTAAAATATACCATTTTCTTATACATATGATATGATAAATACGCATCCCAGATTCAAATTTCCATTAGATATACTTCAAAGTTCAAAGCCTAATTAACTAAACTATTATTTCTCTTTTTAATTTATCATCAAATTTCTCTTCTATAATTATAATCAGAGGCAGAGCCTAACTAAACCACTATTCCAACTGGCGATTTTATTTTAAATTAGTTTAGCTTAGCTGTGAATTTCGAATAGAAAAAACCTAATAATGATACACATTAAGCCAATGATTAAGATCTTTTAATATCTATTGTTTAGTTTCTGTCACGGCTGAGTTGTCCACTTGTCCCCCAGATTTAAATTAGAATAAGCAATATCCACTTTCTCTAAATTATTAATTTCGGCAATTCGACATAGTAATTTAAAATACTAAAATTGAAGAACAATTTTTTATTTCTATATAGGGAAAAACTGTTTATTAAGTGAATTGGATATGCTTTTAAGGAGAAAAATAACAGTAGCAGTAGCTTTCCTCCTATTTAACAAAACCAAAATAAATTAAAGATAGGTAGTATACACACAATGTCGTAATTTTCATAATACAACATAATGACATATTAAAATTTTAGTTTCAAAGAAAACTCTTAATTTAAAATTCGATGGCTTATTCTCTCTGGTTGAAAGAATCTCCCGTTTTATATTCCACAGTTTCACTCTATCATAGTTGTCTTAGAGCAAAGCATGGACAAATGTATAATTAAATATACATAAATTTCCATTTTTTTTAGTGGTCACAAAATTTAACAAATATAAAAACTGAAATAATGATTCAGTGACGTAAATAATGTGGAAGAAAGAGTCAAGTTGCCTGTGACAGACAATAAATCAACAAAGACAAAATAGGCAAAAAAAAAAAGAAAAAAAAAAAAATAAAAGTTGGAAATTGAACCCGTACCTTTTGTTATCTTCTCCAAGAAAGATGTGTTTTTGGCAATCGCGTAAACTTTTTGAAATATGTCATTTTTTTCCGTGCTAATAAATATTTTCTCATTTGATTCCCTTTTACTAGCAAAGTAACAGTATTGACTCTTTCAAATACAAAATGTGAATTAAAATTATACTTTGATCCTAAATGATTTATACTTTGGTGTCACAAAAATGAATTAACCAAACAAGCTCGTAAGTATTGGATTTGAAGAGAACACACGTGCATTCATGCCTTAATTTAGTATTGCATCGTCAAGAGGAGTTAATAATATCTCATGAACAAGGGAGTGTAATCCAAATTAGCAACGTTAATTGTTTTCTTAATTTGAAATCTCTATGCGAGCATTATACTTTTATATACCTTTATTATGACGTTGTTGTCATATTAACTGAATTGCCATAATTGATTCAAGACCAGTCCAAATTATTGTCGAGAGTCATTACTCTCGTGAGTAAGACATTTTCTACTAAGCCACTAGATCATGCATATGATATTATGATGTATGGATCTCCATAGAAGGACGTGTGAAAAGATCCGCCACAACAACTCCCAAATCCATGCATTATTTCAGAAGACAAAAAGTGCATTAATACAACCTGTCCCAACTTTAACCTCATCATCACTCGAGCTTTACATATTGAAATAATATAAGAAATATATAAATAGATTTCAAAGTAATTGTAACATAGAGAACACTATTATACATTTTAGAAAAATATTCGTCGCCTCAAACCAATAAGGTCATGATGAACCTAGACATATATAATCGTAATGTCTTGAAAAGTCTTCAGTATTCGGTATAGTGAATGTTTAAATATAATTGTCACCTAATAAGTCATCTCGAGATTTTTTTTTTTTTTTTGTGTGTAAAATAAAATATAAATGTCACCCAAAAAAAAAAATATATCGGCTTCTATCTAATGTAAAAGTCTCTATGAACGTAATATAGGAAAATTCACTAGAATTTGTGTTCAAGCTCGAATCACAAGCCCTCTTAGATGGACGAGGAGACTAAAACAAGAAAATACAGTGTTTCTTCTATGTTCCCTTATGTCAACACCATGATATGATCCTTCAATGCTAAAGTAGAGAGAGGGAGTGCCGCCTTGCAGGGTTTGCTTCCGAAGCAGTACAAATTTCCGTACAAATGCAACGGGGTGTACCAACGATGCTGATGATTGACCGTACGTGAACCACCACGGGTGTTGTAAAAGAAGGTTTTGATTAGTTGGTCGTAATATTAAACATAGAAATGAGTTGTTCAAAAAAGAAAAAAACATAGATATGACCTATGAAATGTTCACATTTGCAATTTTCAAATATATTCTACAAACACACAATTTTTTTTTTTTTTTGGGTGAATTTATTTCTACATGTAAATGCAAACCAAAGACACAATTAAGTTTTTGTGAAACTTTTTTCGTTTGGCCAAAAGTCTTTGGAACGAACGAACAAATAAATTGGTAAAAGCTGTTGGAACTAAATTTTGGCATTGTTTCTCGACACTGAACCATATGTAGTTTATTGATTTTATTTCAGGAGATAGACTTTTGAGTTTAAAGTCGTTTATATTCGCACTACTAGAAAACAATATTTTAGACCTAATAGGTAGAAAAAAAGTTAACACCATTTACTCTCTTTTCATATTCATTATCATGGTATAGGTATCGAATTATTCATCAGTCATAAAAACTAATAAAGTTTCACGAAAATTTCAAAAAAGTTTATTTAAAGCTATGGTATCCATCCACATTACTAGTATCAATTATGATTTCCCTCCCGGTATGGACCGTGATGATTTTGATAGAAAAGTTAAAGCAAGACTGGACCGTTGATTCAGGACGGTGTCGCCGGATAGGAGAGCATCTCAATCGTTGATGTCTCCTATTTAATTATCAAACACCAATTAAAAAATTTACAAAAAGCCGTACTTATTATTCTTTATTAATTTAACTATCATTATACCGACGGCAATAATGGCCCTACATGCCGGAAATTAAAATAATCATAATCTCCTCCTTTGCCCCCGTTTCCCTTATTTATACATAACTCTCTCATTACAGAACACAACTCATTACAGAACACAGAAAACAAAAGTGAGAGACAGAGAACTCTCTTATCTAACCAATCCCCGAAAGGTTTCAAAAGGGTATTTTAGTCAAATCATCATGGACGCTTTTGATGCGATTCCAGATCCTGTGGTCATCGACATTTTAAACAAAGTCGGTGACGTCAAAACGTTGATACGGTGCCGTTCCGTTTCTAAACGATTCAACTCGTTAGCCACTCAGTCCGACTCGCTCCTTCTCCAACTCGATCAGATCCTCGGAACCACCGATTCTGACCCCGAGATCGATTCCCCCGTCGCAAGCTTTTTCCGATCTCTCTTCAAATCCATTCACGGCTTCCTCCCTATCTTCCCCAAGCCAGCTGACCCGGCCGAGATCCTAACCCGATCTCCGAAAACTCCGGCTCAGATTCTCGTCGGGTTTGAACGGATCCGGAACCTGGAGGTGGAGTTATACGGCGGCGATGTCAAGCTAGAGAAAGGCGCCGCCGTTAAGTGGAAGGCTGAGTTCGGGAAAACACTCAAGAGCTGCGTCATCGTTGCTTTCCGTTCCGCCACGGTTAATACTACTCCAGCAACTACGGATTCTTCCTCCGCCGTCGACGGTGGTGTGGAGTCTGATTCTGAGTTCGTCTGTGGGTTGAAGACGCGCGTGGTGTGGACGATCAGCGCGTTGATGGCAGCTTCGACGCGTCATTACCTGATGAGAGATTTGGTGAAAGATCACAAGGAGATGGAGAAATTGACTGTGCGTGACAGAGAAGGTGAAGGCACGGTGGTGATGGACGCTGCGGGGATGAAAGAATACAGAGAGACGGAGGCGCGTGGGGATGATAAAGGAATTGAGCGCGTGGGGGAACGCACTGTGGTTCCTAGCGTGAGAATGAGTATGAGACACGCGCCGTCGCTGATGCTGAAGAGCGGTATTTGTCTCGAAGCCGCGACGCTTGTGGTCGTAAGGCCGAGTGGTGTAGCTTCAGATGATAACGACGCTGAGCTGGTGACGGAAGCTTTCGCCGGAGATGGCGGCGATTGTATGTACGGAGAAGCCGTTACGGCGTTGCTCAAGCGTAGGAGGAATGTGTTAGAGATGAATTCTTTCTAAAATTTGATTTTTTTTTTTTGAAGGCCTAATGGGCTTTTTTTGGGCAATCGTTTGTTCGGCCTTTTTCTTATGTATATAAAAATACGAATCGTACAAAGCCGATTGTACTATTGGCGTACGACTTTGGTCAAATGACATCAAATCTGAATTATTATTCCTCTAATATGATATGATTACCAAACATTAATTGCGTTGCAGCATCTAATATAATATTTACTGATATGATTCGAACGAATTAATCAATAGCAATAGCTTATATATAAAACGCTGTTAAGTATCTTCAGTGATCTCACCCATATCTAATAAATATGTTAAGAAAAAAAAATACAGATATTTTCTTCAATAGCAATTATTTTCGAAATCTGACATTAATTTTTGTGATTGCCTATGTTCATGAGGTGGATATAACATGGAATAAAGGCAATTATAATTACACAAATTGCAAGATTCAAGTCTATCGGATCCAGTTTGAAGCCCATCAAGGCCCGCTCTTCACAATCACAGGAGAAAACTAAACCAAATCTCTTTCAACTTTCAGTTCATGAGCTCTTCTTCTAGTTCGACTTTTTCAATGTCTCTTTCTCGAGCAAATAAAAATCTTATACTATATTAATTGATCTGAGATCATTATGAACACATTGTTAGTATTCCATTGAGTGGTATCATGATCATCTCATATCATGATCGAAAAAGGATGTTATATTGATTAGGTCACTAACATGTTTCTTTAACATTATTATACATTTGCAAAAAAGGCTATAGAGTGCGGAGAAATAATTAAAACCATATTACCAAACAAAACAATGTGGTCCTTGCTTAACATGTCAATGACAAATATTTGTGCTTTATAATCAAATAAAGACTAATAAAACAAAAATGTCTCACATATATGTAAACTTGATTAGCCTATATAGCTGTGAATGATGCTTCAATCTATAACTCTTTGATTGCAAGTTTAAAGTTTCAGGCAATAAAATTTTCATACTTATCAGGCTTTACTTTTGTGGTTCTTCACATATTAATATCATATATAGAGAGTTTCCCTCAATTATGCATTGTGATTTGACAAAGAAAAATAAGTCTTATTAGATTTGTGGAAAAAAAAAGCGTAAAATGTAAATTGCCTAACTTTTTTTTCGAGTGAGGCTCTTAAGAAAGGCCTACCCACATGATTTCTCAATATTGTCGCTCTCATTCACAAGGATTGGGGTACAACTAAATCAAACAGTATCTTCAATCTACATAAATTTAGCTTTATGAATATTGATTATAAAAATGATATCTTTCCATTTCAATAATCTCTCTTTGTAAAAGGATTGCTACTTAAATGTTAAATATAAAGTTTTTTTTTTGCTAGTGCTAAAGGCCTACCTCAATGTTGACGCAAACTTATCATGATAAAACATACAATACCTAACTTTTTTTTTTTTCATCCTTTAATTTGAGTTTGGGGTCTGCTAGTTAATTTCTTTGTGTTGAATTATTTCTTGAAGTGCATATATATATCATTCCAACAGTTCTAATTTGTACAACTTTATAGAGACTAACGCAATTAGCGCCAAATGGTAAATTTAACTCAATTATTTACCCATATCACGTGAATTAGCGTGAAAAAAATTCGAATTTCAGAATTTTGCCAAATAAAGCTGTTGTGTGTAACTAATAAAGGAATGTAAAAAAACTAAAGCCAGTTACAAAAAATTGTAATATTAGTTAAAAGTTCATCGAGTTTTTTCACATTATTTCTCCCACCAAAGATCCAAAACGTCCATGTTATACATGTTTTAATTTAATTGGGAATTAACGGTTAAAAGCAAGAGTTTCATGAAAATTGCTGAACGAGAGCTATATCTTAACCAAAGAAACGCAACTGCACCTGTGAAAGTTCAGTTAAGGAAGCAATATATTGTGTGAGAAAATCATTTTCTTGTTTTCTGTTTGTGAAAGGTAAAGAAGGACAAGACCCGCTAGCATAAAGGGAAAACGAACCTCTTATTCAAGAATTGAAACTTGTCTAAATCATGCAACAAATGTATTGGATGATTAAAGAAACTAGTTCACTGCGACGCCTCGGACCAAGTTTACGTAATGTTGAGTTCAAGTTTTATTACCATAATGTCCATAACTATTGTGATAATATATGAATGGTGAAACTGTAGAATAGTAGAGAAATAAAACTGTTTTGAGGTGGAAACCACAACTTTGATTTGTTTGGTTGGTTTTCAGAAATCCGCAATGATGCTTTTCGATTGAGCAAACAATCATATCAAACAATTCATGCCTCATGTCACACAATAACTTCACCATACACTATTTCAGTACGTGATCATCACATCATTAACATCCCTAGATCGTTTTGCACTCCTGAATATGGTTGTCATTTTGGTACTAGCTATATAGTTTGGGAATATAGTTAGAAGGTAGTTAAATCGTAAGATAGCAATTGAAAGTTTGATGATTGTATGGTTGAAGATAACAACAAGAAAGGGAAATGTGACCACACAGCTTGTGATCAATAAGCATTGGATTAAGAAACAAGCCTCGTGCCCTTCCAATCTTTTCCTTTTTTATTCTTCTTTATATACCATTGTCTTTCTTTTTCTATCATATAATAATATTATCAGTTTATATTGAATTTGCAAAAGTAAATCCCACGAAACCTTTCCAACTTTAATCTATTGAGCAATTCGACTATAACCCATCATCACCCTTGTCACATTCACATGTTATATATACTTTAAAATATATATATATATATATATATATATATAGATGAATAAATTATTTTATCTATGACATGTAGAAGTACACACAAAAAATGGATATTTTCATATAAAATCACCAACAAAGAACATTTGAAAATTTATTGTGGATAGCTTATCGATAAATGTAAGAACTATGACCAATGCATTTATTTTTTGGTAATCGAGTTCATAGAGATGAAATCTAGACTAACTTCTATCAAACCCGAGTTTATACTGACGACGATATGGGTTTCACATTTGGTATAGTAACTAGAAAGTCCTGAATACACTCACCGTAAAATTTTAAACCCATCATTTGGTATTGGCTTATATGTAAATCTCAAAAGTAAAAACTGAATAAACTTATACATGAATGATGATGAATCTATTCAAAACCAAGAACAAGAAGTGGTGACGACCACTGAAAGTTGAAAGTGAATGATTCAGTCAAGAAACTTCTTGTTTACGATTGAATAAAGTTGTAATGAACCCACTTCACTCCTTTGACCCCATCACTTCTTCTTCTTCTTCTTCTTCTCCATTTTTATCCATCAATTTCACAAACATTTTTACAAAGACATTTGGCCAAAGTGCACCACCGATTTTTTTCACTTTTTGAAAAAAGGGTTTAAGTGAAAAAGAAAGTTTTTTTTTTCCCCCGCAAAAGCAAAAAGCATGTAAGTAAAGCTGTCACAACACAGGAATATCAAAGCCTAAAAAGAAAAATTTTATACAAAAAAAAAAAGAATAATTTTTATAAATCCAGACATAAAAAGCTGAACCCTTCCCATTGAGAGATCGATCCAAAAAAACCAAAACCCAAGAAAAACAAAAGCTATGATCAAAGGGAGCAATGGAAACAGAGGATCTTCTTCTTCTGGTTACTCTGCAGATTTGTTGGTTTGTTTCCCTTCTAGAGCCCACCTAGCTCTTACTCCTAAGCCCATTTGTAGCCCATCTCGTCCTTCCGACTCTTCCACTAACCGTCGTCCCCACCACCGTCGCCAGCTAAGTAAACTCTCCGGCGGCGGTGGAGGACATGGGAGTCCTGCTTTATGGGCTAAACAAGCGAGCAGTAAGAATATGGGTAGTGACGAAATAGCTGAACCTACATCGCCTAAAGTAACTTGCGCCGGTCAGATCAAAGTCCGGCCGAGCAAATGCGGCGGCGGGAAAGGAAAGAATTGGCAATCGGTGATGGAAGAGATCGAGAGGATACATGATAGTAGATCGCAAAGCAAGTTTTTAGGGTTGAAGAAAGATGTGATGGGTTTCTTGACTTGTCTCAGAAACATCAGATTCGACTTCAGGTGTTTTGGTGATTTCCGACATGCTGATGTTACAAGCGACGACGAAGAAGACGAAGATGATGATGAAGATGAGGAAGAAGAAGAAAGAGAAGGAGAAGAGGAGAACTCAAAGAATGTTTTCTCCAAATGGTTTATGGTTTTACAAGAGGAACAGAGCAACAACGACGACGACGACAAGAACAACAAGTGTGACGCCGTAGATGGTGATGAGAAGAAACGTGATCTTGAAAAGTCAGACGCAGAACCGGCGGTTCCGCCGCCAAACGCGCTTTTGCTTATGCGGTGTAGATCAGCTCCAGCGAAGAGTTGGTTAGAAGAGAGAATGAAAGCGAAAACAGAGCAAGAGAACAGAGAAGAAGAAGAAGAAAAAGAAACAGAGGATCAAGAAACGAATACGAAGAAAACGAAGAAAGATTTGAGATCACTAATGGAGGAAGAGAAGATGGAACTGGTATTGATGAGATACGATACTGAGTTTTACAGACTCTCTTCAGACATCGCTAAGGAAACTTGGGTTGTCGGCGGGATTCAAGATCCTCTGTCTCGGAGTCGAAGCTGGAAAAGCTGATTTTTTTTCTTTTACGAATCATCGTATTTTAAAATCTAATTAAGCGTTTTTATTTTACTATTGTTTTGATTATCTGTTAATTAATTTTGATACTGGTTTTATTTTTTTTGGGTTCTTGAGTTTCCATGGTTCCTCTGTTTTGTATCTCAAAAGGGTTTTTTTTTTTTGGTTTTGTTTACCTTCTGTGTTTCGTGTGTTTCATCACAACGTTTGTAATGTAATGCAAATATGTACAGGCTTTTATATGTTACACGAAGTTGCTTAATACAGTTTTTTTTTTTTTTTTTTTGTAATCATCGAGGAGTTTAATCAAATGAAAACAGAACATTCAACTTGGTTGCTATGTCACGAGTTTAATCGGATTCAGCTGTCAATCTCCAGAGAAGTGGCAGCACGCTTATTCTTTTTCACCTTTTTCTCCACCTTGATAGAGATCAATCAACAAAGAATCAACTAATGTAGAACCAAACTGAAGTATTAAATCTTTGATACTTTGAACACGGCATACTGATAATAACATCAAACGAATAAGCGACATCAGCCAACTTTGTCTGAGTTCTCTCAATGCTATGGAGAAGCGTATCACTCACTATCAAGTATCAAACCAGGTATGATTACTACAAACGAACCTACAATCAATTGTCAAATGTCCATGAACAAAGTTTCTTCCATCTTTTTTCCTTTTCTTATTCTCTGACAACATTTTACTAGCAATTAGACAAACAAGTTTGTACATGTTATTGTGTAACAATTTTATATCATGTTTCTGCAAAGTTTCATACACTAGTTAATCTTATATGATTATATGGCTTGTCTATTTTTTTGATCACTTTCATAATTACACCTGTTTGGCTCCAAATCTAAAACCTCTAGATCACACATACGTTTCGAATAAACGCCCTTCAGGCTTCAACTATGCCCACATATCCATAAGTCCTCGAGACAAGGCTTATTGACATAAGACAAATCTTTGACTAGAGGTCTCAAAAATCACAAAAATCAAAGCTTTTAATATTTGGTTTATGAAAATATAATAGAGAAAATTCACAAGACTTTTCCCTTATGATATGAGGTGTTAGTCTTATTCATTTGATACAAAATTTTGATTGGTAAACACAAAAAGTAAAAAAAAAAAAAAAGCCCCTGAAATGAGAAAATGACGAGATTAGCAAAAAAAAACCCCAAAAAAGGCAAACAAACACGCAGACACAATCAAATCATTTAAAAATCTCTTAAAACTATACAAATTTTTGGCTTAGCCAATTTATCTCCAATTTCAATTAACCACAACTAAATCCGAGCCGATTCCTTTAAACCGGACATTTCTACCGGTCTGCTTCCTAAACCGGACATTCACCTCAGCCAAGGCTCTTCTAGTCTCTTCATCTCCAGGTGTCTCCATCAACAACAACTCATATTCTTGAATCGCGTGTTGCCATTTCTCCAACTACATACATAGATTAAACCCAACAAAACATTCATCACAAATACAAATCACATGAAACCAACAAAAAAAAATACCAATGCGATTTCAAAATCGGTTCGACCGGTTAAATTGAGCTTTTGAATACCTTGGCATAAGAATCTGCCCTGCGCCGTCTCGCCTTTCTGTAGGATGGCTGGAGATTGAGAGCCAATGTGCAATCTTCAATGGCTTTCTCGAACAGACCAAGCTTAAATCTTGAGGCAGCTCTGTTACATAGCAAGAGGGCATTAAAGGGGTCTTTCTCTAGACCTTCCGTGTAAACCACGCAAGCCCCTTCGAATTTTGACGCGTTGAAAAGCAAGTTTCCGCTTAGTCTCGCTGAAGCAACCGCTCTCGCTTTTTTAGCTACCGCGTTTACTTCTTCGCTGCTTGGATCCAGTCGAGCCGCTTGCCTTGACGCAGTTACTGCATCTTCAAATCTGTCCAAGAAAGAAAAGCAAGACATGAGTAAGCAAGATTGTCATCCCATTTAGACTTGAGCTCCGACCATAATTAAGAGGTAGGTGATAGTACTATACTGACCTTCCTACTGCAATGTAGACCTGAGCTCCGACCATTAAGAGGTAAGAAGTGATGGAAAGACCAAAAATCTTAATGAAACTATCGATCTCGAAGCGTTTTGTTCCTTTCTGATACACGCTGTACGCTTCCTCGTGTCGCTGAAGATGCAATAAAGCCTCGGTTTGAAGCGCATAGACCTTTAGAAGATTGAGGATTATGTGTTTTTTATTAGTCACTTTTATTATACCCGGCGAGCTAAACCGACACAATTGGCCCATTAAACAGAACATAAACATACTATATTTGACTCTTTATTAACACAAGAAATAAACATTAGAGAACAAGAAATGAAAGCTAACCCGAGGAGAAGAATCGGCTCCATATGATATGGCAAAAAGAGTCTCTTTCAACGCAACATTCCATTCCTTTGATCTTCGAGCTTCATCGCACCTCTTTAAGCATTTTATAACATCTTCAACTTGTTCTATATGTTTTGTCTCTGTATATTTTCCAGCTTCGTTATAATGACACAAAGCCTTTTCAACATCACCCAATCTGGTTTAAAAAAAAAAAAAATTCCAGGGTGCAATTTGTTGCTTAATAATCATATGGTACCATAGAGTAATAATCTCAAACTTACAGGGACAAATTAGAGAAAAAAAGAAGCGAAGACTCTACCTGAGTTGGAGGGAAGCGAGTCTCTGATGAGCTCTCTCGTAAGTTGGGTTTAGTCTTAAAGCTTCTTCACAAGCATCGGAAGCTTCAAGAAGACGACCGAGACTGATCAAAGCGGCTGATTTGTTACACCAATACGTCGGCGTTTTGGGGTCAGCTGAGATAGCTCTCTCGTAAAACACAAGAGCTTGTGCAAACCTCCCACGACAATACTCTTCGTTTCCCATTCTCTTGAGAGCCTCTGGATCGAGTCTGTAATTTACACGCTTACCCTCCCACCGGGTTTTCGTCTGCGGTACGTCAGCTTTAACAGCGGGCTGTGGTTTCACTATAATGTTTCCCATGACGCCGTTAAGAGAGAATCTCTTGCTCTCTGTTCTTGATGAGCCCGACGAAATCGATTTCTTTGCCGAATCTGATGATTTTCTGGCGGAATCTGATGATTTCCTCGGGTGGTTCTCTTCGGAATTTGGCTTTTGTTGTGGTTTCTGGGAATCAGATTTCCTTGGTTGAGAAGAAGCATCGGTGGACACTCTGGGGAGGATTTTAGGGTTTGTAATGGTTGATGTTGACTTGGAAGGCAAGTTATCTTTTACCCTGTGATCTTTTTCAGGTAATGAGGGTTTTCTCCGGCGAGGGCTCCAGCTTTGGAAAATACATCCAAGGACACTCTCACAACCCATTTTTTGACCCGTGGATAACTTCTTCAGTTTCGCCATTTTTTAAGAAGGAAGCAAAAAAAAAAAAAAAGTTGGAAGCTTTGAAGAAGATAAAAGAAGCAATGTGAAGAGTTCGATGAAACAGAGGAATAAGAGTTTTTTTGTTCTTCTTTTTCTAGTTGAAGATGAAAGGTGTTTATGTTATTATATATATAAGTCTTAAGAAAAAGAGTTACAGTGGAGTACTTTCCAAGAAACCTACTTTTTGATTTGTCTGCCTTTTGCTATAACACAAAAATCTTGCTTTCGTTTTCTAAAAATCCAAAATTAAGATCTTAATTTGATTTAATGGGGTCGATTCGTTAAAACATTCCTGTTATTGAAATAAATTATGAATCGGCTGACCCTATCGTTTGATTGTTTTATTGTCTTAATTGATAAAGACGAAACATGCAAATAGTTTGTTCAAATGTAATCTTTGGACCCTATAGCGAAATATTAATATTTGTTGTTAGTATCATTATTTCTGACATTTACGGTCATGATTAATAATACTACAAGGAACACGGAACTTTTTTCACATAGACAATTATCATCATAGAGCACAAAACTCAAAACCTTTAGTTGGACAATTAGTTACGAGCACTAGCAATAGATTCATAATAAACTATACAATTCTGTTACGTAGTTGTTGTGCCCTATAATTTATATAGTTTTGTGGTTGTTTGTTTTTGAATAAATCTATCTCATATTCCTGATTTCAAACTTTTTTTTTATTATAACTAATCTTAGCAACAGCAATTTAGGTAAACATCAAAATTGTATTAAAAACATATGGATCCAATGATGACTCCAATAGATGTAAGTATCCTACGATGATTTGTAAAACATATACTATTAAATTACCAATCAAATGTTCAACAGTTAGCTAGTATGGTATGAATGTGATAAGTGATATATTCAACGCTTATTTCGTGTTTTAAGATGTGATTTTGACTGAAATTTTTTATATAATGATTTTGTGATATGGATGGAAGTAAGATTTTTCTCTTTTTACCAACTTATGATAATGGCATTAGCCTGTGGTACACTAACAAAAAAAAGTTCAGAACCAACGGGTCAATGCTTGATAGTAGTGCTTTATTAAAGTTAAGTATTGGAATATTTAAGTCTATCCTCTCTTAAACGCCAAAGCATCCATAATAATATAGTGGGTGATATCCATATATTAGTATATGGATTGATACTAACCACCAAATTATTATCATGAGCAGATTATGCTGAAATTACGCTTAAACCATTAACTTTAAACGGGAACCTTTTTTCTTTAACTTGCGACTTGTACGTTCGTTAAAGTGATAACTCATTTTGATATGTATACATTTTTCTAGTTGAGATAAACAGAATTTATTGTGTTCATACACTGTCAAAAGAGCTTGTTCGTTCGTGCGAGCCGTCGGTGCCGGCTTTGTTGGGGACCTTCTGTTTCATACGGCTTCTTTCTTTGTCTGTTGTTGTATGTTTGATTTGGCTTTGACTACTTTTTCATTTTTTTGTCCTCCCACCTACACGTATGCCTCCAAATCTTTCTTTTTATAGATTTCACTAAAAATTCGTACTAAAGAGAAGCTAGAGCCAAAAAAAAAAAAATTAAAGGTTCATCTACATAGTGCTTAATCCCCTATATATTAATAGAGAAACATTCTCTTGAAAAGGCGATGTGTCGTTCTGGAGATCGGCAACGTTTGAAAAAGCTTAAATTTTCTATTTAATTACATTAACATGCCACTATATTTTATTAAAAAAAAAAAATAACTGAATAATAATTAGATATATCATCAATTATCACACAAATTTAAATATCACATATTAAAACTAATTAAATAATTACATACTATTTTAAGTTAAAATTTCACTAAAATTTACTTACAAATATACAAGTCAAGTTATATTATTTTAAGAAATAAATATAAAATATTGATTTCTTAAAATCAAAAGTAAAATATTCTAAAAAGGTTATAATTAAAACAAATAAAGTTAATTAAAAAAAAAGAACATATAACTTATTAATAAAATCATATAAAAATGTTATTTTTTTTATGTTAGTATTATTACCATAATAATTTAAATAACAAGCTTTCAATAGTTATTATAATTAATTATAAAAAGAAATATATTACCCCTGAATTATCTCCAACTCATTAAAAAAAATTTAATTCCCAATAAATATAGATATATATATATATATATTCATAAATAAATATAAAAATGACAACAAATTAGGGGATATCATGATGTGTGATTATTTATAAATATCTAAGTATGTAAACTAATTAATCTCAACATTTAGTG
Source organism: Camelina laxa (assembly GCA_024034495.1). Taxonomy (NCBI): domain Eukaryota; kingdom Viridiplantae; phylum Streptophyta; class Magnoliopsida; order Brassicales; family Brassicaceae; genus Camelina; species Camelina laxa. The sequence goes on from CM043883.1 coordinate 4,855,965, forward strand.
TGATTATATATACATTAAAAAAATGAAAATATTGATAACCAGATAGGAATATACGTTATAATTGTACATTAATCTATGTGCTATTAAAAAAGAATGAGACAATAACCCTTATCATTATAAATAAATTTAGTACCCAAGAAAATCATAATATATTTAAAATGAGTGATTATTAGATTATGAAAAATTGTTATAGTTACTCGATTAACCATAAATATAAAAATTTGATTTTTATAACACACAAAAATATATATTTCCATAAATTGTAACATTCTATAAATATTTTTTTTTACCATGTTCACATAATTCACGGGTGAAATGTATTCCTACACGAATATATTGATTTTGAAATTTCATTAATTTTTCATAATGATTTTTTTGGTAATAGTGTAATCCGTTATTTTTAGAAAATATTAACAAACCGACTAACTCAAAATATTTAAATAGCCTAATCATAAATATTAAATCAATAAATTAGATTATCTTCAGAAAATTTAGTTTAGAATTCGATTGTCACTAACATATAATAAAATTAATTAATTAAACTACCACGTAATTTAGTATATGTTATTAATGTTACATAAGAAACATGCAAAATTGTTATGATTACAAAATAAAACATAAAATATATGAATTTGATTTTTAAACCACACAAAAGACATTTTGCAATAAATAGTAACATTTTATCAATATTTTCTCTTTCACATTTAAAGATTTTACGGGTGAAACATATTTTTTACACGAAAAACGCAGCTTTGAATAAATAAATAAAAAACTTTAGTTACATATTATGTTTGACACAAACAAATATTGGTTCTAAAATAATAATTTTACTTATAATAATTTTCTTTAAATCGATTATTCCCGCACATAGTGCGAGTTGTTACCTAGTTATGCTTAGATATGAGATACGATTATTTGACTATGACAGTTTTTAACAGATTCAAATCTAGTTCATGAGCTATCAATCAATGATAGATGTTTCAGCAAATTGGAACGATAAGCGTAGCTTTCGTTTTTGTTTTAAATCATTGAATGAAAATGTGCTTATATTTGCCTGCCGACAACTTAGAAAACTCGTGCTAGCAAAAAAAAATTAAAGAAGAGGGAAGACGGATAATTAAAGCTATGACCAAAGTTATAATAATGAACACAAAACTAGCCACGTTAAATTAGATTCTCTTAAATCTATCTTTTTCAAAAAAGAAATCAACAAAAACAACAAAAGTAGTCAAAAACCAACGATTATAATCGAATATATAGTAGTCTTCTTGTTTCAAGATTTGCTAAGAACGCAAACATACTTCCAACATACTATTCATCATAATGTGGCTGTATATGGACCATATACGACTAGTCTAACATATAAAGCTTTATCCAACAACAAAACAGTACTGATTTAAATTCAGCTACAAAAAGTAATAAATTAACTCAATATAATAAAAAAATGGCTTGTTTCACAAATAAGTAAAGGTGGTCAATTTCTCTAGATATGCATCTTCACTTACGATACATATTGATTCAAAATTTTTGGAGTATATATGCATTTTAATTAAAGACCAAAAAAAGAGGACTGATATAGAATATATATAAATACCTAAAGGAATATGATTTAATAAAGAAAAACCTCTACTATACTCAAAGTGCATACATTCTTTTGTATGCAATCCCCATGAGTACAAATTTGATAAAATTAAAAAATACATATACGACTTCTTATTCCATTTATCATCATAGTTTATAATGATTGAGATATACTTCTTCCGTTTCAAAATATAAGATGTTTACTTTTAACAAATTTAACCAATCAGAAACAATACTGCATAATATAAAATATTAAACTAATATAAAAGTTGTATTGAAATTTGAAAACATTCTATATTATGAAACAATAAATTTCTCTAAAACATCTTATATTTTGAAACGGAGGGAATATTAAATAGTTGAAGTCATCATGCTTGTATGATAGTGTTCATTGTATAATTCATTATATGCATGTAAAAAGAACCATTACAGTTGTTTTTTTTCTTCGTAGCATGGATTTTGAACACTAAATTACCAAATCATAGTCATATAATGTTAAAGATGGCAAACAATATGATTGAATCTATGGCGTGTGGACCTTGTAAGCGGAAAATAATATATGAAAAAAATAAAGGTGGCTTTGGGTTAAAGATTAAATATGCAGAAAGGCCATCATTTCTCATAGAATTTTGTTTTGTTAAAGATCTTTGAAGAAGAAATTATAATAAACTGCCAAAATAAGTTCATTTGAATATAATTTCGTACTCATACATGCATTGAAGAAGCTAACTAAAAACGAAATGAATGTCTATATATATATTTCATTTTTTAATAAGGAATCTTAACTAGTATCGTAATATAATTATTGCTAGTTCAAACCTAAAAAATTGTCAAAATATTCATAGTTTAGAAGTTTTCGTCATGTTGATCAACTCGTTCTTATTTGATATTTTAAAATGATAGTGGAAGATGTTGCCAATCGATTTGATAACGTAATTGGTTCGGAGAATTATCCAAATATAAAAGCAATTAAAAAAAAAAAGGAAAAAAAATTGATAAGAGGGAGAAATGTATAGGCACATGATCCAAAGGCACATTGGAACTACCATATATATATATACTTGGCTTAGAAGGGAAAAAGAATAAAAGAAGAAGACTTGCTATTTTTGGATATATCTTCACTTAGGGTTTTAGCTTTTTTTGTGTTTTTTTTTTTTTTTTTGGTAAAAGGTTAAGATTTATACCAATTTTTGTTTTTTCTGTACAAAAGAGAAAAAAAAACTAGAAAGGGAAGCTAATACAATGGAAATAAAGAGCTAGAAGCGAAGATGGGGAGTCTGTCGATCCTTGCAGCGAGATAAGGCGGTTGCGAATAGTTCGATCCACCTGTGCTTGAAGCGTTGTGGAAGGGGTGGCAACATTGGTGAACACTCTGGCATTGCGTTCCCGCCACAGATGGTAACAAGTGACTTGCAGGACCAGCTTGAGAAGGATAGACGCCGAGGCTTGAGTTTGCCGAGATATCCAGGTGGAGACGGAAATTAGATCAGAAGGTGGGGATGGCGAAATCCGTGAGGCAAAAGCCTCCCACACCTCCTTAGAATACGCACATGAGAAAAACAAATGATCATGACTTTCTATCCCGGTCGAGCATAAGACACAGTCCGGAGGTAAGTTCAACCCCCAAGCTAGTAATCTATCTCTAGTGGGTAGCCTGCGTAGAAAAGCCAGCCAAGTGATAAATGAATATCTCGGAACCGCTGCTTTAAACCAAACCATCTTACACCAAGGGACTTGAGCAGAGGTAGAACGAAGTAGCTCCCAAGTTGCCTTGGAAGAGAATGTGGTTGCGTAACGTCAGCCGACCGTTTCCAAAGATAAACATCATCCCCTTTTTCATCATTTGGAGGAGAGATGGTCGTAAGAGTGGTCATAAAGACTTGCTGGGATAGTGATCTAGCAGCAGGTAACCTCCAATCTCCATTCTGAACCGCATCAACAACACTTGCATATAGCTGAAGTCTGAACTGTCGGGGTCCATTCCTCCCAATGAATTCCGCTAACGGACCGTGTTCACACCAAGAATCATGCCAGAATGATGCCGTTCGCCCATTACGGAGTTCACAACGCATGAAATCCTTGAGAAAATGTCTGTGTTTTAGCATGTCTCTGACCGCTCTAGGAAGTCTTTGAGAGTCTTCCATGAGCCAGAAGCTTTTTCGATGGAAGACGTTGCATTTCAACCAAGCAACCCACAGCGAACCCGCCTTCGCGAAGAAGTTCCACAGTAGTTTCAGTTGGAACACCACCTGGAAATCCTGCAGGCTCCTGATACCTAACCCTCCCTCCACCTTTGGTTTACAAACATCAGCCCACGCCACTCTCGCACCCCGAGCAGACTCAGTCTTATTTTTCCAGAGGAAACCAGCACAGAGAGAATCCACCTTCTCGTAGAACTTCTTAGGTAAATGGAAGACAGAACTCCAGAAATTCACCATACCATAAATCACAGAAGAAATGAGTCTGATCTTACCGGAGAAGGATAAGCTTTTAACAGTCCACGTATGCAGCTTCGATGTTATCCTCTCCAAGAACGGTTGTAGAGTTGCAAAAGAGATCCTCGAGGGATTTAGAGGGAGTCCTAGATACCGAGTGGGGAACTTGCCCACTTTGATACCTGTCATAGCACTTAAAACATCAACATGAATGTCCGAGTAGCCCCCAAAGAAGATCTCTGACTTAGCAGGATTCATATCTAGACCACTAAGTACCCTGAAGTGGTGCATAACACCTACAATCCCCGTCAAAGACTGCCGAGCACCATCCGTGAAAACCAATAAGTCATCAGCAAACAGAAGGTGGGTTACCAGGGGAGAGGAGCATCGAGGGTGCAGCCTGAATGTACCAGAGGCAGCAGCATCTTCAAGTAGCCTCGATAAGACTTCCATGACCATTATGAAGAGGTAAGGGGAGATGGAGTCGCCTTGACGTAAACCCTTTGCCGCTGGGAAAAAACCTGCCAGTTCTCCATTAATTGCTATAGAGAACCTTGGCGAAGAAATACATTCGCGGATCCAAGAGCAGAAAAGTGGAGGAAAAGCCTGAGCTTCAAGAACCTTTAACACGAAATCCCAACAGACTGTGTCGAAAGCTTTCCGGATGTCAACCTTCACCATACAGCTTTTTGGGCAACTTGGCTTTTGGTAGTCTCTTACTAGCTCCGAGGCGAGAAGTACATTTTCTCCTAAGCTTCGACCTTTCAAGAATGCCGCTTGATTTGGACTGATGCATTCAAGAAGAACAGGCTTCATTCTGTTTGCGATCACCTTAGAAATAAGCTTGTATATCAGATTGCAGCAACTGATAGGTCTGAAATCACTCAGCTTGCTAGCCTCAGGAATTTTTGGGATAAGTGCGATGATGGTGCAGTTGAGATCTTTGAGCAACCTGCCATTGCGAAAAAAATTCTTGGACTGCAGCTATTACCGTGTCTCCTACAATGTCCCATGAAGCTCGAAAGAACTCCACCGGGAAACCATCTGGGCCTGGGCTCTTGTTTAAAGGCATTGCAAACACCACTGCCTTAATTTCTTCAGGAGAGACGACCTTCTGAAGGTCCTGAGCCTGAGCATCCGAGCATCTAAAAGGTAAAATCCCTCTAAGCTCATCCACTGAAACTGGCGAGACCGGCAGCTCTGTGTTCCCCAGAATACTCTGGAAATAATTTGCTGCATAAGCTTTGATGGCAGAGATATCAGTGATCCTTGTGCCATCCTGATCACACAAGAAGTGAATGTGGTTTCTCGCTGCCCGTTGTGTAACTGACCTGTGAAAGAATGCAATATTCTTGTCCCCCAGATGTAACCACAGTATTCTGGATTTTTGGCGATAGAACTTCTCCTCAGCAGATAACAGTGTGTGCCAGAGAGTTCGTGCTTCATGCTCCTCCCTCGCAGCTTGAACATCCGGGTTTGAGAGCAGCAGTCTTTGGAGAGTTGCAACCTTATCCGCTTGATTCTTGACTCTCATGCTGATAGCACTGTAGTGTCTTTTGTTCAGGAGCCGAAGAACCATCTTTAACTTACGCACAGCCCTAACCAGTTTGTACTGATACGTACCCTGAATTTGAATTGGATCCCAAGCTTGAATTGGTTTTAGCTTTTGTATAAACTCTTTTACTAACCACGGGCCGTTCGTTGCTTATACACGAATATCATCAGTAGCTGGAACTTGGAATATAAGACTTGTTCACACAGCAGTAAGTGGTAGACTAGGCCCATGTTCGGTCCTTATGAAAAGATAAATCAATTATGCGATTTAGGGTCCACATTAGCCCATGATTAACCCCCAAGCCAAGTATGTATACTGCATTGAACTGAGTGTTGCAAACTTACAAAGTTACAATTACACTGTGTTGGTCGAGAAATTGTTTTTCTTTTCCCCACAACACTAGCAAGTAGATGTTTTAAAGAAAAAACTAAACAATTTGACTTGTGAGGAACATAGAATAGTATTTAGTTAGTCATGTGTATTAATGTGTTTTTAGCTTTTATAGTTATATCATCAGTTAACATTAGTGTTTAAACCAAAACCATTACCGAATATGGGCCTAAAAAGAATATTTTGGTTTTTATCTATCACTTATGAATATATGGGCCTTAAGCCCATAACTTGTAGTCTTGTACGAGAAAACAGTAATAAGCGTAACACGTCAGCAGTGGGACCCAATTCGAGATCACCGGGAAAGTCACCGCCTTCTTTGACAATTCTCACGCGCCACCGTCAGCTACCACGTATGTAATAAGCTGACACCTCCTCACTGTATGATTCACAACCCAATTTTTTTTTACGAAATTGACTCAAAGAAAACAAAAATCCGATCGAAACCCATCAAAAACCCAAAAGTTCAGGTTTTTGTTTGTTTTTGTTTGTTTTTTTTTTTTTTTAAATCGGGAAAGATGAAGGCGGAGACGGTGACGCTTATTCTGATTAATCTAGCCGGAATAATGGAGAGAGCTGACGAATCTCTGCTTCCGGGTGTATACAAAGAGGTCGGTTTGGCTCTCCACACTGATCCAACCGGACTCGGGTCGTTGACATTGCTGCGATCCATGGTTCAAGCCGTTTGTTATCCCTTGGCTGCTTACATGGCCATTAGACATAACCGAGCTCACGTTATAGCTCTCGGTGCATTTCTTTGGTCCGCTGCTACTTTCCTTGTTGCCTTCTCTTCCACTTTCTTCCAGGTTCTGTCTGTGTTTTTTTTTACATATTCAAGGTTTTTTGGGTTTATGGTTTGGGGTTACTGAGATAACATAATCTCTTGACATTTCTGATCGAGTAGGTGGCAGTGTCTAGAGCTCTTAATGGAATTGGTCTTGCTCTAGTGGCTCCAGCTATTCAATCTCTTGTTGCTGACTCAACTGATGATGCCAACCGTGGCACTGCATTTGGATGGTTACAACTAACAGCAAACATAGGTTCTATCCTAGGGGGGCTTTGCTCTGTCTTAATAGCTCCACTAACCTTCATGGGAATACCTGGTTGGAGAGTTGCTTTCCATATCGTAGGTGTGATCAGCGTTATCGTTGGTGTGTTAGTCAGAGTATTCGCCAATGACCCACATTTTGTGAAGGATGGTGTTGATGTTTCTAATCAACGAGGTTCGAGGAAACCTTTTTGTACAGAGGTGAAGGATTTGGTCCGTGAAGCTGATACTGTCATAAAGATTCGGTCTTTTCAAATCATTGTGACTCAGGGAGTAACAGGGTCGTTTCCTTGGTCTGCTCTTTCTTTTGCACCCATGTGGTTGGAACTCATTGGCTTCTCACACGGGACAACTGCATTCTTGATGGGTCTTTTCGTGGTTGCATCTTCTCTAGGAGGCTTATTTGGAGGCAAAATGGGAGATTTTCTGTCTACCCGTCTTCCTAATTCCGGAAGAATCATTCTTGCACAGATCAGTTCAGCCTCAGCGATCCCGCTTGCTGCAATTCTCTTGTTGGTCTTACCAGATGATCCATCCACGGCAGCAATCCATGGTCTGATCTTAGTCCTATTGGGGCTGTTTGTTTCTTGGAATGCTCCTGCTACCAACAAGTAAAGTTTCTCTCTCTTTACTATGCCTAATGACGTGTTACTCTCTATCGTTTCACTGTTGTTGCTGACCTTGGTGAAACAAATGCAGCCCGATCTTTGCGGAGATTGTTCCAGAGAAATCAAGGACAAGTGTCTATGCACTGGATAAATCGTTTGAGTCAATCTTGTCATCGTTTGCTCCTCCTATAGTTGGAATCCTGGCACAGCATGTTTATGGTTATAAGCCAATCCCTGAAGGGTCATCGAGGTCAGCAGAGATAGCCACGGATAGAGAGAATGCAGCATCTCTAGCAAAAGCTCTTTATACATCTATAGGAATCCCAATGGCAGCGTGCTGCTTCATCTACTCCTTTCTTTACCGTACCTATCCTCTAGACAGAGATCGTGCTCGGATGGAAGCTTACATAGATTCTGAGATGCGTGAACTGCTTCCGGAAAGTTCCAATAGAGACATCCAGTTTTCACAAGAAGACCCTTTTGTAAACCAGGTTAAAACCAATTTATAACCTAGTAGATAGGAAAATTTGCAAAAAAAACTTTACAAAATAGGTACGGTATGCTCTTTCGAGTTGTTCTAATGTTTATAACTTTACACCCAAATTTCACAGAAAAGTGTATATTCTATGGACTAGAAGTAGCTACAAGAGTGTCAGCTTATCTGGGTTTTGTGGCGGAGAGCATTATAAATGGCCCGTTTCTTACACGAGTGAAGCCAACGAGTCCACAGGCTGTGCAGAGATCTTCAAGCTCGCGTTCACTTAGAAAGACGTGAGCACCTGAATATCTCATTATTTCCTACCATTGGCATGACCAGAATGTATAATCAGCCACAGACCACACAAGGGAGCAAACGAGGAGAAATTGTAAGATCAACTGAATGTAGACTTAAGAGGTAACATATCCACACACCTGACGAAAATTCTTCAAGAACGGGATAAAATTAAAAGGACCGTCATAGATGAATGTGGTGGCAACAAATACTCCTCCAGGTCTAAGAACACGGCTTATCTCAGCAACCTAGACGAACCAAAGGGAACATAAGCACACAATGTATTATTGTATGTGTGGTTTTTGTAAAATGATGAATTAGGAGAAAAGCTTTACGGCTGAGGAAGGTGAAGGCCAACAATGCAGAGCAGCACCAGCATGGACAGCGTCAACTGAACCCGAAAGGAAAGGGAGTCTAGCAATGTCTGCTCGGACTAGGACAAGTTTCCTGGAAATGTGACAGCAGAGTAAATTTAACACATCTCGTTACCCAAGATTTTAAGACAATAATGAATGGTGAAAAGTACAAACTCTTTGTTGGGAAAGTTTTCTTCTTGATTTAAGAGTTCATAGCACTGTCGCAGCATATTCTCAGAGTAATCAAGGGCAACAACCAGAGAAAATAGCTGACTTCTAGCGAATAACCTCGAGAACAGCCCACTTCCGCAACTGGCATCAATGATATTGCCTCCCAAAACAGGCTTCAGGTAGTCTTTAGCCATTTCTAACTGTGGAATCCAACGTTAGCAGTGTTTGACTCTGACCATAGATTGCAAGATGAAGAACATATAACAGAAACCATCAGTTTTCTAACCATTTCTTTCACAATAATTGCAGTTCGAAAAAAGAGAGAGTTTTTCGTCTCACCTCTTTCTCTGGTCCGGGAAAACCACCCCATATGAAATTCTGACGCCAACCCCTCTCATAAAGGTATGAGACTAATGGAGTCCTACAAAACAACAAGGCCAAAGAATATTGGTTTCCACATATACGAGAAGGAAGTTGATTGTAAAGAAAAGATAAAAGCTTAAGATAGACAAGGAACACTTTAAAGCATATCATCCACCTGAACAACTCAGTGGAAAGAGGCATTGGTTCACTGTATTGCTTGGTTCCACTAGCGACAGCCAAATCAAGATGCGTCTCATTACCGGAGTAACCCCTTTTACAGGTATTGCATTGTAATTGAGTACCAGAGGAGGCAGTAGATTCTCTGTAGCCAAGAAAATATAAAAACTTACTTCTCAATCGTAATGCAAAAAAAAAAACAGTGAAGAGTCCTCTGATGAGACTCACACAAAACCATTAGGTGGACTAATCCATGCTAAGGAGTTATAACAAATGGGACAAGCTAGAATCTTCTTCTCTCCTCTGTTCTTCGTCTCCTTCTCGATAACAGAATACACCACCTGCTACATCAATCTAATTGAATCAGCTGAATTTAGAGATCATCAAGCAAAGTACCAAAAAAAAAAAACATTAAAAACCAAAACAACATCCTACTACTGGTTCCGTAATCGTAAGTCGAATCTGTTCCTATATAAAAATAAAATTTGGAGAAGAAGGAAGAGAAGCGTACATTCGAATTCGTCTCAGCGACGGAGACAGAGACAGAAGAAGAAGAAGCGTGAGCTGATCTGGAAACGAAAAAAACGCGTCTTTGAGCAGCGTACTTGACGGAACGTAACCGCGAAAAGGAAGAAAAACCAGTGGGGAGAAACGCCGTCGAGAATCGACCGGAAACAACCGTCATCGGCATATTTTTTTTTCAGGCTTCCGTGTCCGTGGCTGCCTTATTGAGCACACGAAGCTTTTAATAAAGCAAAGAAGAATATCACACACACAAAATACGTGACTAAGAAACAAATTTGAAATTGATTATGGTCTTCGATATGGATCCTCCAATAAAGGCCCAATACTCACTCTTATCAATATAATTGGTTTGTTGGATCTAATTGTCTGGGCTTTGAATTTTTCCTTTTTTTTAGGGACTGTATCAAATTTAAATTCTTAACCTTTATATTTTATCTCTAACTATATATATATCTCTTTCGTTACGAATAATCAGGCTCAGAGATTGCGGAAAACAACAATTTAAGTTATAATAAGGCCTAATTGAGAGGATAAAATCTCGGCTTTTTTTGAATTAATTAATAATTACCCTTTTTAATCAAAAAAATTACATGTTGTAATGCTAGTGATAGAAAAAAAAAAAAAAAGGTGGGCATCACGTGATGGCTGCTTAGATTAAAAAAAAAAAAAAAAAAACGTTGGTAAAAAGTCTTTACTAGTTTTGATGGCTTCACATGGTCTTGTGTCAGAGAGAGAACCCATAATATGATTGACCAACATAATTCTATCTAAATAATGCGTTTCATTATTTATCTTTTCCAACTTTTTACATAACCTTCAACTGTCTCCAATACTTAATCCCAAATTTTGTGTTTAGAAAATTTAAATATACAGATGATATTTGAAATTTAATGATCATCACCACTTGTGAATTACACGTGGCAGCGTAGAGAAGAAGGTTCCAGATCACACATCATCATATGAACATAAGAAAAGGGTAAAAGCGTCAATCGATTAAAAACAACTTAAAAAACTAGTGAGGGGTGAGAGTTAAAAAAGGAAGCTGATACTAATCTTCTTCTTCAAATTCTTCTCTGTTTATTTTGTTTGTTTTCTCATTCTCTTCTTCGATTTGCTCTGCTACAGAGAGAGAAAGAGAGAGTATGGAGAGAAACACTCCGGTGAGAAAGCCACACACATCAACCGCAGATCTACTTACTTGGTCGGAGGTTCCACCTCAGGATTCTCCTTCCTCCGCTTCTCGCTCCGCCCTTCGTTCTCACCAGGTAACTACTACACTGTTTGTTCAATTTTCCAGGGCATTGATTTGAGCCAATCTGGTAGTAATCTTTTTTTTTATTCAAATTTTGCTTTTTTTATTTTGGTAGCCGTCGGATGGGATTAGCAAAGTTGTGTTCGGAGGTCAAGTGACGGATGAAGAAGTTGAGACCTTGAACAAAAGGTCATACCTTTACCTCTTTCTTCCATCGCTATTTCTAGTTTGAATTCTTTGGATTTAGTTTCCAATTTTGTCTTAGGAAGTCCCGAAATTTTGAATTTTTTGGTGAATTTAAGGGTTCTTAGATAAATATCGTATTCGTGGTGCTTGGAGTTGGTGATCTATCCTGATGTCAAAACTTGTGAATATGTTTGTAATTAGGAAACCATGCTCAGAACATAAAATGAAGGAGATTACTGGTAGTGGGATCTTTTCTCGTAACGAAGATGATGATGTATCAGAGCCATTACCTGTTTATCAGGTTTCAGCTCTTTTTTTTTTTATATGTATTCATCATGTTAAGTGAGTTTGAATTGTTTCTGTAATCTTAAAAAAAACACTTGATTACTTTAACACAGCAAGCACTTAGTGGTATAAGTCATATATCATTTGGTGAAGAGGATGATCTATCTCCTAGAAAGCCTTCTACTTTACCTGAAGTTGCCAAACAGCGTGAGCTCAGTGGGACTATGGAGAATGACTTAGCTTCAAAGCTGAAGAAGCAACTCTCTGATGCTAAATACAAAGAGATCAGCGGACAGAACATCTTTGCACCTCCCCCTGAGATCAAACCTCGCTCTGGAACTAATCGTGCTTTGGCTTTAAAGGACAATTTTAACCTCGGAGCTGAATCACAAGTAAGACTTTTTTTTCCATGTGTTTTTCTTGATATTTCTAAGCACTCGTTGCTGTATATATAATAAATCAGAGAAACACTATTCTGCAGTCTGCTGGAGAAGACTCATCTGTGAAGACAGCAAAGAAGATTTATGACAAGAAATTCGCGGAACTTTCAGGGAACAACATATTCAAAGGAGATGCTGCGTCATCTTCTGTTGAAAAGCATCTGAGTCAAGCGAAGCTAAAGGAGATAGGAGGAAACAACATATTTGCAGATGGGAAGGTAGAGGCAAGAGACTATCTAGGAGGCGTCCGTAAACCACCAGGTGGTGAGACTAGCATCGCCCTTGTTTAAAAAAACCCTCTTTGCCGTCAATAACTTAACTCTTTGAAACCGTGATTGATCGTTGTGTGTTCTTGTCGTATCCTATAATACACTTCAGCTCAAAGTGTTATTTGTATTTTGCAGTTTCCTCGGTTATGTATGGTGGTTTATTAATATTATTATTCAGTTGTGTTTCAAGCCATTAGGGCTTTCTAATGTATCTCCTGTAATGGATATAACAAGTTCGAGCTTTTTAGACTGTTGGGAGATTATTAGCATTACTACGAGACAGAGGATATTGCTTGGATCAGAAGTTATTGTTTTCCCAAGCTGGTGAACCAAAGTAATTTTGATATGTAACCGTTTGTAGCCAAAAGGATCCTAATTTATATCACAAAATTGAGTTGGCATCATGACACAAAAGTTATGAGTATGTCTTAGTATTGATTGATATTGCTATCTCGAGTTAGCATGTTACACGTGATTTACATCACTACATTAGACCCACACTTAGATGAAAAGTTATGTAAATTTAGTTTGCGATCTACTACTAATTGACTACGTAAAGCAATATCGTTGAGAAAATTGAAATTAAAAATAAAAATAAAGGAAGTGTTGGTGGATGGCTTTGCCTCTTTCAGAAAAGAAGATGCTTTAGATCTAAAAATAGGAACGAGTAACTTCCAAGAAAAAGTAAGATAGATGTGATGGACATCTTCGTTAACTTCCACAATTGTGCGCTTTGGAAAACCAAGCCACTTTGACATCGCTATTGCCTTTAGATATATTTTTATTTTCTTTTTTTGTTAATATGTTGTAGTGATATATCCAACCTTACAATCAAACCAAACCAAAAGAAATCGCAAAATCATTATGAAATTATACATAAGCTTGAGATATTTTAAGATATCTATACGGTACGTACAACAATTTAATACTAGATTTTAGTTTACTATGAATGAACTTTTTTGTCACTTGAAGAGAATTTTGTTAAAAAAAACAATAAAAAAAAAACAGCAAATACCACCTAGAGAAACTTTGTGCAACCAAGTCAGCCCAATTATCTCGTTTATGTTTAGTATCAGAGTTATGCTTTAACTTTTTCTAAACCTAAAAATAATTTATAAAGATTTAGTGTTGATTTAGTCTTACATCCAAATATGTACAAAAAAATAGAAAACGGTACTAACATCATAATTAGAAAATCCTTAAAATATCCTACAAGTTAATAATTTTGTCACAGCAAAAATGTAAAATATATATTTTTTTTAAGTTCAAGGAAAAACAATACAGTGGGATCTACACTCCCTTCTCTATCTCTCTCTATCTTTAGTAGATTTTGTCACTTCTTAATTTAGTTGAACAAATGGTTTTCTTAAAACAATCTAAAATAAGTAAAGTTTTACCCATTCAAAACTTAAAATCTGCAAAGGATAATAAGGTTGATTTAGTCTTACACAAAGATCAGTAATAATTAGAAAACGAGTATAACGTAGAAAATCAAGCAGAATAATGCGTGGTCTCTCTTAGAAAATTTTAAATCATTTACTTACCGTTAGAGAAAAAAAAAGATATATCCAACCTTACACTTTTTGGTATCTTGTAAACACTTTTTGATATCAATATAGTATTTGATTAGCCGAAAAAAAAATATCCACACAATCAGACCAAACCAAAAGAAATTGCAAAATCAATATGAAATTATACGTAAGCTTGAAATATTTTAAGATATATACCGTACAAAAATTTAATACTAGATTTTAGTGAATTGAAAGTTCAAAAAATGACTATTTACTATGAATGAACTTTTGGTCACTTTAAGAGAATCTTGTTAAGCAAAAAAACAGCAAATACCAACCTAGAGAAACTTTGTGCAACTAAGTCAGCCCTTTTATCTCGCTTATGTTTAGTATCAGAATTATGCTTTTAACTTTTTCCAAACCTAAAAATAATTTATAAAAATTTAGTGTTGATTTAGTCTTACACTAAATATGTACAAAAAATAGAAAACGGTACTAACGTCATAATAAGAAAATCCTTAAAATATCCTACAAAGATAATAATTTTGTCACAGAAAATATATAAAATAAATAAATATTTTTTTAAGTTCAAAGTAAAACAATACAGTGGAATCTACACTCCCTTCTAATACTCTATCTCTCTATGTATAGTAGACTTTGTCACTTTTTAATTTAGTTGAACAAATGGTTTTCTTCACACAATCTAAAATAAGTAAAGTTTTACCCATTCAAAACTTAAAATTTGCAAAGGATTATAAGGTTGATTTAGTCTTACATAAAGATAAGATTATAACGTAGAAAATTAAGCAGAATAATGCGTGGTCTCTTAGAAAATTTAAAATCATTTACTTATAGCCGAAACTGTTAGAGAAAAAAATGAAGAAGATAATAAGTTAAAAGATAAACGAGAGAATCTACACTCCCTCTACTCTCTCTCCCTAGATACACACCTCCTCAACCTTTGTGTTATATTTTAAAACCTTTCGTTTTCATTTTAATGGCGTAAACGAAGATTTGTACGTTTTCTCCTTTATAAGGTAAATAATTTTTGACGTTTGATTACGTTTCTTCTCATAGGATATACACAGAGAAATAAACTAATTCTTAGTAAATTTGTCTTCAGTGTTGTTGTTGTTATAGAGTGTTTTTTATATATAATGAAGATGGATGAGTTTCGTGAAGGTTCGGTCTCTTCGTCTCCTTCGACTCCAGTACGGACACCGTTACATTCTCCTACCCTGTTTCATGAAGACTTCTCTTACAGCAACAGATTCTCTTTCAACTCTTCATCAGATTATTCTTTGTCGAGTTCTTTCTCTAATGGGTTCTGTTCTCCTGAGGACAGTTCTTCTCCCTTCGCTTCTCCTCCGTTTAACGGGATCCTTCCTAAACACAACCACACTTCTTCACCAGTCTCTTACCATCATAACGATTTATCGTTCCGTAAAGATCACGAAAAGAGTGTTGTTGTTAATGGTGATGATTTAGGTTTGTGTGAAGATCTCTACCGTATGAATATCAAGGAGGATGTTGAAGAAGATCAAGTACGTTACGGACGAACCGAGACTCACGGTGATCATCTCGGTTCGATTCCTAATACGGTAGATCCACTCTACAACTTTACACCCAAACACTATGAATCTAACAATGGCGTCATTCTTGATGGTGGTTTTGTCTCTCGAAGCTTTCCATGTGGATTCTTTAATCCAACAAAGGAGCCTAGTGTTAACCATGACTCGTGGTTGAACAACAATCAAAACAACTCTGGATTCGATCAAAGAAAAAAGTTTGAGAATAATCCTAAAGTTCAAGATTCCTCCATAGCCAACTCTCAACAAACTGGATGGCCTAGCTACTACTCAAGCAGTAATGGTGGCACTAGTCCTTACATCAACGGTCAGGAGATTTTCGGAATGGGTTCGAACCGAGGCGGAATGAGAGAGTACTCGGCGCAACCACAACAACCAGAGATTTCGTATAATCATCAAAGCTACAGAACAACATCAGACATGTTACCATTGTTTTGCCAAGGAACTCAACTTCCTATGGTTTCAAAATGCTCAGAGCCATTTAGCTCTGATGATAGTTTCTTCATGGATGGTCATAAAAGCTTGGATCATCATAGAACCAGTACTACTCGAGCAGTGATGTCTGATAATGGAACTACTACAGAGATATGTCATCCGAGTCTGCCTAACATGTGTGACATTCAAGGATATGTATACTTAATGGCTAAAGATCAACATGGATGTAGATTCTTGCAGAGGATTTTCGATGAAGGCACTTCTGTTGATGCGATGATCATATTCAACGAAGTCATTGCTCATGTCGTTGAGCTTATGATGGATCCTTTTGGGAATTACTTAATGCAGAAGCTTTTAGATGTTTGTACTGAAGAACAGAGGACGCAGATCGTGCTTGTAGCAACCTCTGAGCCTGGTCAACTTATCAGGATATCTCTCAATGCATACGGGTAAAAATATTACATTCTTAAGAGCTCATTTCGTTATCATATGCTTTAACAAACATGTTTTTGTTTTATCCTTTGTTTTGTAGTACTCGGGTTGTCCAAAGATTAGTGGAAACAATCAGAACCGGAAAACAGATTTCTCTGGTGAAATCGGCGTTGAGGCCCGGTTTTCTTGATTTGATCAAAGATTTGAATGGCAACCATGTGATTCAACGTTGCTTGCAATGCCTTAGCACTGAAGATAACAAGGTCATTAAACAATTTATTCTCAGTCTCTTGAGTATCAGATTAGTATATATAGCTAAATCTTGTTCTGTTTTTTCTTTAATTGTACAGTTTATCTTTGACGCGGCTACAAAGTTCTGCACTGAAATAGCAACACATAGACATGGATGTTGTGTGCTTCAAAAATGCATTGCTTATTCAATGAGACAACAACGAGAGAAGCTGATAGCTGAGATCTCTAGAAACAGTCTCCTTCTTGCTCAAGACCCCTTTGGGTAAAGAGAATTGATTTAACAAAACATAACTTTTATTTGAAAGAATCTAAAAACGAAAAGTTTTTTTTTTTGGCAGCAACTACGCAGTCCAATTCGTTATAGAACTGAGGATTCCTTCTGCGGTAGCGATGATGTTGGCTCAGTTAAAAGGGCATTACGTTCAGCTTTCGATGCAAAAGTTCAGTAGCCATATGGTGGAACGATGTCTCATGCATTGTCCTGAGAGTCGTCCACAAATCGTTCGTGAGCTCGTCTCTGTTCCTCACTTTGATCAGCTTCTTCAAGACCCTTACGCCAATTTCGTCATCCAAGCCGCACTTGCCGCCACTAAGGTATATACTAATTTTTACGCACATGTTCCTTATATGAATTACACTCAAATCCGGTTTTTTCGGTTCGGTTATACCGGTTTATATATGAAATTTCGTAACAGGGTCCACTTCATGCTTCACTAGTGGAAGTCATAAGGCCACATTCGATTCTACGTAATAATCCTTATTGCAAGAGGATTTTCTCAAGGAACCTATTGAAGAAGTGAAGGATGATGATGGTTTGCTGAGTCTGTAATTTTTATGTTGTTGTGTGTTTCTGTTTCTTCCCCAAAGCTTATTCTGTGTTTTCGTATGTTCTTTTGAATAAATCTTTGGACACTGGACAGTGTGGTCTAGATTCAGAGACGAAGAGCTTAGTGTTTGTTTCTTTTTTTTTTTTTTGGTCAAACAGTGTTTGTTTCTTCTGTATTGTTTTGTTGTTGTTTTTGTCTCTCAGCTAATTTTGGGTTTTGGGAATCGAGTTTCATGTTGTAAAAGATCGGGTTATATTAACCCGGTTTTGTCATTGAATAAAAAAAGTCTTCGGAAAACATAACTTTACTTCTTACTGAGCGACATTGGTAGACTAGGACTTTACTATATATGGGCTTCGTTTCTGTTTTAGTCTGATCAATCAAGCCCATTTTTTAGGTTTTCAATCTTTGACAATCAGTTGTGGATAACTGGATATGTTATTTAAAAGTAGGCATTATAGAAAAATTGTCCAAATTAATGTTATGGGATTACATTAATTAGCAGCTTGCAAAGATGAAGACCTATTACTAGTAGGGTCATATTTTTAACCTAAATATGTTGTTTTATAATATGCCATTTATGCACCTTTTTGATTAAACATACTAGATGATAAGGATTTTGAAATTTTGAAAGAAGAAAAAAAAAATGATGATAAGGATAAACAAAAATAGGAGTGTTATTAAATATTTGTAGGTATCTATGTTTTTCCGGCTGACAATTCAAAAGTCGAACATGTAGTATATTTCTATTGCATTTAAAACTTATTTGACATAATTTATGGGTAATGCATTTATTTCACATGATCAAATACATCTTCTCAAACCTAATTCTTGGGCAAATCGACCGTAATTAATAAGAACATATAAACATATTTAATGTTCATCGTCACATGCATGCATTTTGTTTCCAACCAAATTGTTACTCGTATTAAAAAAAAAAAACTTTACATTATTGGATGTTATTTTATAGTCTATGTTGTTGACTATTTTCATAACAAAAGCCGATCCTATATAACAGGTTAACCACTAACAGAGTTGAGACGACGACTTAAAAATAGCGCAACCCGCACGTGAATATATCGTGTGTCATTGAATTGCATGGAACCACCCTGCACAAACGTTAACATTGGAAGTTATAAACAGTATACCATTTCAGATTTTAGTAAAATATACTGTACAACTACTTTGTTACTTATTCTGTCTCGTGTGAATTGCACTGTTTTAAGATTTTGCATACGAAATGTTAGTCATGAGTTTCTGATACACCAATTATTAATACACTATAGAAGTTTATCTTTCTACTTAAGAAATTGAATATATAATTAACTAAAGTAGTTCAGCTAATAAAATGAATTATAATAATGAGAAAATTAAAAATTAGGTTAAAAACATGCATACACACACACACACACACACAAAAAAAAGTCTTATAAACATTTGTATTATGCAGAGATGGTTCAATAGATAATTCAGATGGTTTATTTTCTTATGACATACTTGTAGATATATACTTCAATGCATAGACTTTATTTATTTTTTGGTTCAAATTGAATGCATGTAATTGAATTTGCATTTATAATCGTTCAAAAATTATTCAATGGAAACGGGTAGACAAGTACCGAATATTTAATTCTTCCACCAGGAAATTACAACTAATTTATTTCAGAAAATAACTATACTACTAACTTGTAATTTTATTTTATTTTTGTTATTTTGTAATTCGTTGTAGCTTTCAAACACATTTGTTCTATTTATTACTTATATATTATTTAATTTATGAAATATAAAATAGAGATATAGTACAAACCTTTAAATAAGTTGGAGAGAGGTTGGCAAAAAAAAAAAATGAAGAGACATGAATCTTTATTGTATGCATGCATGGAGGAAGGGATGTTGGGAGCTTTAATAGCTTATTTTTCTTATATCTTTAGTATATTTTCATTTTTTTAAGAATATACTATTACATTTTTCTTCATAATAATTAGGTTCTATATATGCATGAATTAAAAATTTTAAAAAGGACCGATTTATCCAAGCATAAACATGCAATGAAGTTAGCATATCTCGTATATCGTCTAATTTGAAAAACAAACACAAACTATCAAACCGTCACTGGAATCTATGGCTTATACGTAATGAATTACTAATTTGAAATGCATGATAACACATTAACACATGATCACCTTAATTTGAACAAAATGCAACTATGCAAGTAAGTTTATCTTTATTTAATTTCCTATGATTCAGATTCGTAATTATAAGTGGAACTATAGACATCTTCTTCATTAGTTTTGGTATATTTTAGACATTATGCATATCATATCCCGAGTTTTTTGTTTTCTTAAACAAAAAAAATAAAAGAGAATTTCATACGTGTTAATCCTTTCTCTCGGTTTTGTTTGTCGTTGTTGTTTCATGCATCATCACTAGACCGACAATTTATCGAAACAATCACTAGACCAAGTTCCAATATCCTCCAATCGTCGTTATTAGTAAAGTGGTGACTCACAAAGATATTTTTATGGACAAAGTAAAGTAGTAAAAATGGTGAATGGCAGTAGTGTATGGCATCCTAAAATAAAGATTCAGTATATACACAAAAACACAGTAAGATATGGAGTCATCTTATTAAAAAACGGAGAAAATAAACGTTGGTTATTTCTTTGACAAAAAAAAAAGGTTGGTTATTTATGAGGAACGTAGCCAAAAGAGACGAAAGTATAAAACGAGGAAACGATGCTTATGAGTGCATGACATGAGATAGGAGGCCGTTGAAAGGCTTTAACTATAAGACATTTGTTTAGAATTTCAATTCGAATATCCTAGTTTATTTTTATTTTGTTTTGTAATACAAGTAGAAAATAAAATAATAATAATAATAATAGAGTTGTGGAAGGAGGTTGGTTAGGAGTATATATTTGTGTTCTATAACCAAAAATGGGACTAGGAGTTAATGTGAGTATTAAAGTTGCATCGGCATTCATCAATTCATCAACCTTCCCTTCTCCCATCTTTAATTCTCTTTATTGTTTTCTCCATTTATTGACCTCCTCTCTCCCTCTATTTCCCCAACTCTTCTTCAATCTTCACTACACATCCTCCATCTTCATCATCATTCATGATACATAAACATGCATGATCCATCCATCCATATGAGTATGACTTCATCAACAATCTAACGAAGAACACGAGGAGACATGAACTACCTACATGCATCATAATATAATACAGTTGTACATGCATGCATCATACGTCTAGATGACTAAGTATGATATGGTAGAGGAGAATGCGAAATTAGAAAGAAAAGTTGGTTAGAACTTCACATCTAAGCATTTAAATGAGACTGTTTGGAGTTATTGAAGACACCCAACTTGGAACTCCCACATCATGTTTCACATTACTTCCCTCTCTTTTCTTTATTAATTCCTCCCAAAAAAGAAAACCTCGAAATTAAAATGGAATACTTTCTACTATTATATAAATTATCAAACCAATTTTTTTATTATTATAATGGTATCTAATTCAATTACTCCATATGAACCGGTGAAGACAATAACTCCCCCTGGAGATTTTTCCTACATGTATATATAGTGACGATCTTCACATTCACTTTTTATGTCTATCTGCTCATTTCCTCACAAGTCAAGAGTTTAAACTTTCTTTTAAAGCATAAATCACTCAGAGAAATCCAAGACTGAGGCTAATGGTTTCTCGACAAGAAGGAACCCTCTACTCTAGAAAGAGGGATTTCACAACAATCTGTGGAGAAGAGTTGCACAATTCTTTCAAGAAGAGCAAGCAAGAAGATCAATCACAGAGCACTCTGTTTAATGAACGACCAAACTCAGAGAGTACGAGATCAATTACCTTTGATTTTGAACTTCATCTCCACACTCCTCTACCTTCAGATTGGCCAGCTAAGGTATATATTCGTACATATAGCTAGTGACGTATCTTACTTATATTCGTATCATTATGACAAACATTTATGCGTTAAAAATATTCAGATAAACATGCGTCTAAAACATATATACTCATATATTTTCAGGGAAATTCAAGAACATATGAAGATCATAGGACATGTCTTAAAGATCCGGTGATTGTTGGACGACCTAAGATGAGCCTAGACCTTGAGCTGAACCTTTCACCTTCGGGTTCACCTTCACGAACCACAATGAAGAAAGAGGAATCCTCAAACCACAATGAAACAGTGTCACCAAAGGGTAAAAGTCTGACAAACCCAAGCAAGATGAGCAATAATATAACTGGGGTAGGGTTAAGTCGATCTCCATCATGGCTTGCGTTTGAAGGTGGTGACGATGATGATGTTGATCACAAGGAGCAAGAGATGGTAACAACAGTTTGCATGAAATGTCACATGCTAGTTATGCTGTGCACATCAACTCCAGTTTGTCCCAACTGCAAGTTCATGCACCCACATGATCACAGCTCAACAAAACTGTTTAAACCACCATCAAATTTGCTTAGGCTCCTATGCTAGGCTCTTTTCAGTGATATCTGGAATATCTATGAAATTTGTGCGGCATAATATGAATTAGATATGGACGAAAAGTTATGTATATAGTAACAAGTACCAAAAGTTGTTATTATATGCTTCTAGTGAACGATCATGCATCCTTTAGATCTTTATTAAACTCTCAACCTATTAGTATTTGCATTGAATTGTACAACTGGGACTATAGTATATTACTAAAACATTAATGGGCAAGCTTTATTCAGGGTACGATATACTCGAGTCAGGGTAAAAAAAGTGTTAATTTGAAACTTTGTAATATAGATCCAGTAGCAGCAGCAGCAGCTGGCCACTATTGACAAGTCTTTGTATCAAAATTCAAAACTTAGTATTAGTAACAGCAAAACCCGTTGGTAATTATTCAAAACAATTGCAATTTCATGGAAAACTTTGGAGGGAAAGCCTCGAAAATAAAAAAGTGAATATTTTCATTATTCTGTAGTCTCAACTAATCATGTAATGACACCTGTCAAATAACCCACCGCTGGAGTAAAATACTCAGGGAAACTCAAACATCAAAAACAGAAAGAAGCAGAGAGATAGAGTGAGAGAGAGAGAGACGAAGGAGACGATGACAAGCAAAGAAGATTTTTCACGAGATCGAGTTGCGATTCGCTGCGCCAGAGCTACGATGCTTCTCTATTCACTCGCATCGTCCCGCACAATCGATACCGCCGGCGAGGTTTTTGCTTTTTGTGCTTTTTTTTTTTGGGTACCGTAATTACGAAATTGCCATGCGAAATCTCATCTCTGGTTGTTTGCTTTCGAAGCAGGAGGAGGAAGGAGAGACGCGCAGAGAAGAGATAGAGGAGTTGAAGAGGAAGCTTAACATGGAGAAGAAGAAGACGAATCGGATTAAGCTTTGCGGTTTGATGGAGCTTCTTCTTCACGTCCTTCTGGTACTCTTGCTTTCCACTTTCTTCCTCGTCTTCTTCTTCCTCAGATCTACTTGATCCCTCGTTTTATAGATTAGAATCATCAACACAATCAATTTCTTATGTAAATGGTCACCTTATGAGAACCTCTTGTTGCTTTATCATCTGTAATTGCTAAAAAAAACAAATTTTAACCAAATCAGCTACGTTTTGTGTTGGAATGTTTCAAGGATTTCAAGAACCATCAATTAATAAGGTTGATGCAACATCTTCATAGTGTAGCTGAGATCTTAAGAGTTAGGGAAAACGGTTTTTAGAAGTCGAGCTTTGTGTGCTAGATTGTATTTGGCTGTTCACTCAAGTGCATAGGGATCAATTCATCAGCATAAGAATTGGATAATTCAGTCATTAGGCTTAAAGGTTAATGAATCAATCTTTAGTATAAACACTTAACTTTTGGCCTCTGGAGTAATGACTGTGTGTGTGTTAATGTGTTATCATGATATTCCAGTCGAGCTATCAAATTGTCATGTCCCTTCATATTATAGAAGTCGAGCTTTATGTGCTAGATTGTACTCAGTGTTCACTCAAATGTTGTAGGAGTCAATGATCAGCATAAGAATCGGATAACTCAGTCATTAGTCTTATAACCTTAACATTTGCAAATAATGAATGAATCTTCGTATAACTAAAAACACTTAAATTCTGAGCTTATCTCAGTGCTCATCGTGCTTGGCTTTGAGATTGAACTCCCTTTTGTTTTTTCCTCCTGGATAGTGAGTGAGTGAGTATGTATGTCCGGAACATGCAGCTTGATCGATCTATCAAATTGTTATGCCTGTTAGTGTAACTCTTTCAATTGAGTGTCAGCCTAAATCTGAGTTTGTCTCAGTTCCTCATCTTGCGTGGCTTTGTGTGATTTTAACTCCCTGCTATCATGAAAGCTTTATCATCTTATTTTTGCTAGTTAAAATTCTGGTAAGTGATAAGACTTCAAACAGTCAAAGGAAAGGGGACTTTGGTTTTCAGATATCTGCATCTTCTGCTACTAAACCTATATAATTAAGAAGGGTTAAAATCTTAGAAAAATCCTCTTGTAACAAATGTATAAGCTTATTCATGGTTGGTTGATGTTCAGAAACATCAAGTATATGTGGATATTGGAGATAACTATACTAGAGAAGCATGAACCAATCTTTCGCTGAGCCGTAATCAATTGACAAAATTGCTCAGAATTCTGTCAGCATAAACCTTTCTTTTTCAGCATTAGGGATTTCTCATGCTTTATTATTTTACTTTACTTTTACATTGTGGAGCCAAAAAGAAATTAAATAAAAATATAAAAGGCCTAAAGGGACAAAAAACGGTTCGACCGGTCCAACCAACTCCACAATTGGACAAATTCCAAATTCTTCTCTTCTGTGTAGTAATACAAATTCTAATTTACTTTGCAACTTCGTTATCCAAATGTCAGGACTCCATATCTATCCTCACGATCCTTCTTCTCCTTCTTCTAGCGATCTATCCGATGAAGCTTTCTTCAGCACCGGTGGTTTGTTTCTCGAGCCGCCAGGTGTTTCCTCTTCCTTCTTCAACTCGATCTCCTCCAAATGCTCCGACTCAGAACCCGGTTACTGGAAAAACAAAATCCATCTCCGCTCCGGTAAGAACTCGATGTTCTTCTCCGTGAGCTTGAACAAAGACAGATCTGAGCAGCAATGTAAGACTGCTTTGGCGGAAATTCCCGGCAAGGATAATGGAAAGCGAAGTGTTATCGGTGGAGTAAGGAGACGCGGGACCATGAACACAAGGAAGCATCTCTGGGCTGGTGCTGTAGCTGCCATGGTTTCAAAGTATATAATACTGTTGATAAAATGCCTGAAGCAAAAACTATAATTGTGACCTTGATAATTAGTATTGATTGGTATACTAATGTTGTTGTTGTTGCTGATGATGATGGCAGAACATTCTTAGCACCACTTGAGAGACTAAAGCTTGAATATACAGTTCGTGGTGAGCAAAGGAGTTTGTTTGTGGTGGCTAAGTCAATTGCGACTACTCAGGGTTTGACGGGATTCTGGAAAGGTAATTTGCTCAATGTTCTCCGAACAGCTCCTTTCAAAGCCGTCAATTTTTGTGCCTACGATACGTATAGAAAGCAATTGCTTAGACTCGCTGGGAATCAAGAAGCTACTAACTTTGAAAGATTCGTTGCTGGAGCTGCTGCTGGGATTACTGCTACTGTACTCTGCTTGCCACTCGACACTGTAGGTTCTTATTTCTTTAAACCATTTTAGATCAAAGATTAGAGATAAAGTTCTCTGCTTTAGAGTGACATAAGACAGGACGATACAAACATGTGGAACCATTTTGACTGAAATGTGTTTATCTCACAGATACGAACCAAACTAGTTGCTCGGGGTGGAGAAACCTTGGGTGGAATCGCAGGAGCTTTCCGGTATATGATCCAAAACGAAGGGTTGTTTTCACTCTACAAGGGTTTAGTACCTTCCATAGCAAGCATGGCTCTGTCAGGTGCAGTTTTCTATGGCGTTTACGACATCCTTAAATCATCTTATCTGCATACACCAGAAGGCCTGAAAAGACTGAGAGACATGAAGCATCATGGACAAGAAATCAATGCTCTAGACCGGCTTGAGTTAGGACCCATCAGAACTCTCATGTACGGTGCTATTGCTGGTGCATGTACTGAGGTAGCCACTTATCCGTTCGAAGTAGTGAGACGGCAGCTTCAGATGCAGATGGGTAAAGACAAGCTGAATGCTTTAGCTATGGGATTCAATATCATTGAGAGAGGAGGGATCCCAGCTTTATACGCTGGACTTTTACCTAGCTTGCTTCAGGTTTGTCATAATAGTTCTTCCATTACTAAACTCAACCTGTGTCTATTTTGCCAAAAGCTTGATATGTTCTGTTTTCATATCTCCAGGTATTGCCTTCGGCTTCGATAAGTTACTTTGTTTACGAGTGTATGAAGATAGTACTTAAAGTAGAATGACAAGTTTTCAAGATTAAGATTTTGGCAAGTGTTCTAAAAGAGCTTAAAAGAATCACCCATCATAACACATAATGAAAGATGAATGAATCAGTATATAAGTATAACACAATGCTTATTTAAACCTCGTCCTCGTGGAGAAGCATATTGGGGATTCCTTTGTTAACCGGAAACTTCCTACCGGTTTCTGAGCAGACGAGTGAGCCTTCTTCTAGGTGAAGCTCCAGCAACGAGTGGTGAAATTTCCTGAGAAAGGATTCGTCAGATTCAAGCGTCGTTGTGTCCGGTGCGTGATCGGGAAGTTCGGTGTATCCCATAGAACGTGCACCGTCCACGAGAGCCTTCCAATCAATCTTGGCGATCATGTGCTTGAGAAAATCCGGGTTGAAATCGACCTCTTTCACAATTATCTTCTCGGGTTCTATACGCAGAGGAAACTTGTTAACCACTCCTCTAATGTTGCAAGACAACATGTTGTGCACTATCAACCTCATCTTCTCTCCCTCTCTCTCTCGCTCCCCCTGCAACGAGGAAGACGGAAGTGTCTTGATAGCTGTCGACGATAGTACCCTAATGGACTTGCGAGCCTTTTAGGAGTATGATTCACTTGTGTAAAGGGGCTTTATTCATATGAGGCCCATAAGTAGATACGGGAAGATCAGTCAAGTCTTTCTAGTCTTGACTTAAACTCAACCGTTGACAATCTATGGATTTCATTCGTTTGTTCCAGGATTGTAAATTTTGAAAATGTGACAGAAAATAAATAAATTTGATCTTCAAACAAAAAAAGAGTTCAAATAATAGATATAATATGTAAATAAGTATAAAATACTTGGAAAATTCAATGGAGATATGTTGTTTATCACTAAAATTTATAAATCATATGTTATTTCATTATGGATTTTAAAAAGTTTATCAAAATCAACTGTTATTCAAAACAGTTTGTGGATTTGAATTTTAATAACTTTTAGAGATTCTACGGGATTTTAGAGGATTTGTTTAATTAAAAATAAAGAAATCCAAATCTCATAGAGTTTTATGTGTAATTTGAAGAATTTTACAATAAATCATACCAATCTTCCAAAAATCTATCAAAATTTCAAATTTTCTAAATCTCGTCAAATCCTCCAAAATCATAGTTTCAATACACCCCTAAATTTACAATAGTCATTAAATATGTAGAATGTAATACAAAAAATAAATAAAAGTAAATTCTAAAACATACAAGAAAAACAAATAGTACAGTAGAACTTCTATAAATTAATATTCTTTAAATTAATACTCGCTATAAATTAATAGATTTTTCCAGTCTCGAGTTGGGCCAGTATAAAAATAGCACAATTTGATGAAAAAATAAGATAATAGTTTTTGATAAATTATTTGTAAAAATATGGTCTCATCAATATCATAAATTAATAGTGATATGAACTATATATATATATCTAAAACAATTTAATGAAATATAGTTCTATTACCTATTCTTGAATTTGCGTTCTTGTTGGAATTCATCTATAATTTTATTCATTACATTAACTTTCTTTTTTTTGTTATTTTCCCAAATTGCATAGAAATATTGTGAAGCTTCGTGCACGCGATAGTTGTTATTCTTTACGTTTAATTGGTTTTAAAGATATTGCAATATTTTTGGACTCTATCATGAAGGATAGTAAAAACAATTTATTTTAAACTCTGAACTTCTAAACATTTATCATTTTTATCTGGATAATCTACTAAACTAGTGACATCAATCATATTAAGATAGGCGAAATTATAAATTAAGAAAATTATATAAAAATTATGACAAATGTATCTTATTTTTAATTTAAAATATTCAAAATTATGAAAATGAAAAAAACTCTTCATAAATTAATATTTTATTAAGTTATTATTAATTTATTGATAAATTAAAACCTCTATAAATGAATAAAATACAGTAAAACCTCATTACATTAATACTTTATAAATTAATTAATACTATTAAATTAATAAATTTTCCTAGTTGTTGACAAAAAATAATAATAATAATAATAAATTTTTCTACTCCCAAGTCGGGCCAGTGTAAAAAATAACAAAAATTTAAAAGATAATAAGATAACTTTTTTTTGTAATCCCCATGTAAAATATGGTCTCAATAATTTTGTAAATTAATAATCATGTAAATATATATATATATATATATATATGTATGTTTTAGATTTTTGAATTTTCTGATAGAGCTCATATATATAAAATAATTGTTATGTTGTTTTTTCAAACTATAATGATAGAAAATACTCTATTTACATGTCGTAAAAATAGTTAAGTTTTTTTGAAGTTTTTTAATTTTTACATATGCATCATTTTCATTTTGATATTTTTATAGATTATTTACAATTTATTGTCAATAACATTTTCGAAATAGTAAAAATTCAATTTTAAATTAATAGTATCTAAAAGTCTAATCTAATTTTACTAAAATTATCTCAATTCATAATTTTTAAAATTTAAACAATTTAAATATATATCTATAAATTAATAATTAACAATTCATAATTTAGAGATATATTAATAATTATTAATTTAAACTATAAAATAATTATTATTAATTTATCATATCACTATTTATCATTGTCCCGACCTTGTTAATTTATAAAAGTTTTACTGTATAGACCATAATTTGATTCCAAATCTGTACTTGGACTAAGATGTTATTATATTAACAAAAATTAATTAAATACATTTTGGGTTAATGCAGTTTCCAAAATAAAAAGGCATGCAAAAATACATTAGTAGAGAGTTAATTACGTTAGATTTTGGTGTGAATTAAAAATTTAATTCATGGAAAAGAAAAAAACCATAGCAGAGAACAGAACAGAGGATACTAATAAATTTTCAGTGGATATAAATTTCTCTCAAGAAAACGACATTAACGAAGGAGATCGAAAGCTTCCTCCTTCTGATCAATTTCTCTCTCTCTATCTCTCTCGTAGTTTGCGGAATTGAAACAACTTTTTAGGGTTTACTTCTAAAACTTCCAACTCCATTTCTCTCTCTTTCAGTTTCGTCTCTTTATGCCATTTCGACTCTGTAAAATTTCGCAGATTGTTTTGTTCAATTCACAATCAAATGTCCAAGCTCTGCTGTTTTCGTTCTTCTACCCAAGTAAAAAAAAAATGCAAACTTTTTTGTATATAATCAGTTGTTTTGCTGGAATTTAAAGATTTGGGTTTTTTTTTGAGATTTTGTTGTGATCGTTGTTAGGTTGTGGTAGGACAAAATTGTAACTCGGGTAAAGGAAGAAACGGTGAAGGAGGAATCAAGTATGGATTTAGTTTGATAAAAGGGAAGTCTAATCATTCAATGGAGGATTATCACGTTGCTAAGTTTATCAATCTCAAAGGCAATGAATTGGGTCTTTTTGCTATCTATGATGGTCATAAAGGTGATTGTGTACCTTCTTATTTGCAGAAGCATCTCTTCTCTAACATCCTCAAAGATGTAAGTTTTATTATATAATAAAGATTGTTTCTTTTTTGTTGTTTTTGTGTTATGATTAGTGTGATATGATGATTAGATAAACATATAGGATTTTTTTTTTTTTAAAATATAGGGAGAGTTCTTGGTTGATCCACGAAGAGTGATTGCGAAAGCTTATGAGAGTACAGACCAAATGATTTTATCAGATACTAGTTCTGATTTAGATAGTGGTGGTTCGACAGCTGTGACTGCTATTTTGATTAATGGGAAAGTTTTGTGGATAGCTAATGTTGGAGATTCTCGAGCTATTGTTTCTCGTCGAGGTAAAGCAAAACAGTTGAGTGTAGATCATGATCCTGATGATGATACTGAGAGGAGTATGATTGAGAGTAAAGGTGGATTTGTTACCAACAGACCAGGTTTAACAACAAGAGCCTTTTTAATGATCTGTCATTTGTATAAGAAGTTGTTATAATATATATAAGGATGATGATTTGTGAATTGAACAGGAGATGTTCCTCGAGTGAATGGTTTGTTAGCTGTGTCTCGTGTCTTTGGAGACAAAAACCTCAAAGCATATCTGAATTCAGATCCTGACATTAAGGATGTTACCATTGACAGTCACACAGAGTTTCTTATTCTCGCTAGTGATGGTATTTCCAAGGTAAGAATTGCGGTTAAAGGGTACTTATTTATATTAGTCTGGAGCTGTTGTTGAAGTGATTAATGGTGTTGAAACTTATATTGAACAGGTGATGACAAACCAAGAAGCAGTTGATGTAGTTAAGAAGGTTAGAGATCCAAAGGAAGCAGCGAAGCAACTAATAGCTGAAGCTTTGAAAAGGAACAGTAAGGATGACATATCTTGCATCGTTATCCGGTTTAGATGATAACCGAACCCCCAAGAGACCAAGACTCAAGCTTTGCTTCACTTACATGATTCTTTTGGGTCTAGTTCTCAATTTGATATAGTTCTTGGTTACATGTGCATTTTTAAGGATAGGAGTTTAATAGGACTACTATACTTAGTTTGTTTGACAAACCCTATGTATTATTATTAGCTTATAAAATTACATCAAAAGAGACACAGTCGATTTTATATTGTTACAATTTGTTCTTGGAAACATACAGTACATGATTTATGTATTGCTGACAGAAATATAAACAATCATTCATTCATACATCAGCAGGCTTACAAGTTTGTGGGCTTTATTGAACATAAACATTCAGTTGCATTCATATGTTAGCAGGCTTAGAAGTTTGGCAGGTTTTATATAAAAAGCCCATAATGGCCCATAAAACGTTAGACCTAAAGAAAAATTAGGGTTTCTGAAGCCAGGAAACTTGGTGGCGGCCTCTCCATATAGTATATATACCACTGCTCTTCCCTGTTAACAAAATCGTGTTCTTGATGGCTCTCAAAGTCGATTCGTTCTCTCGTTTAATTGGTAGTGTTATTGGTTGTAGATTAAGAAATTAGGGTTCTTTTTGTTTTGTTTTGTGTTTGATAGGAGATATAAAAAAAAAAAAAGATGCCTCTTCTTTCAGCAGCAAGATCCATTCTTGTTAGCTTTGTTCTGGAGGCACATATCAATTTTGCCATTATGAGAGGGATTCTTATTTTGCAGAGATGTTTTCTTCCTCTCTGCTGTTTATCTTTCTCTTTGGTACATAATTTATATCTTACTTCTTTCTACATGTTAACAAAAGTTTCGGTTATATAATTTAACAACATATGCGACTGATTGGACAACTTAAACGTTGTCATAAACATTGGTTTTATGGGACAAGGTTAACGTCAAAAACTTAAGTATGTTCATGACAATTTCCATGTAATCAAAGTTTTTCACGTATATCTTGTCCCATAAAATCAATGTTTAAAATCACAACTCAATGTGATTCCAACTTTTTTTTCTGGTTGTTATCTATTTTATGTGATGCAAATTTATCTACTGGACATCAAATTAGAATTTCAAGATTTGAGCCATATATTGATACAAAATAGTAAATAAGGGGTAATATGTGGAAATGATACATTTGTTAATAATCCTTATAAAAGAACATGAGAAAGATAAAAACAAAACCAGAGATGATTACTCAAGGTGTCAAACACTTGCAATAGAGACAGGAATATGTGGTTTTTTCTCGATGAGAAAAGATTTTAGAAGTTTGACAAACGTTTTGGGTCTTTCGAAGTTAAAGATATGACCAGTTCTTTTGATGATTACGAGTCTTCCGTTATCTCCTATATGCTTCTCAAGTCTCTTCCCCATATCTAATGGAAACACTTGATCATGCTCTCCCCATATGATCAATGTTGGCTGCAATCCATTATTTACAAAAAAACTAAAACCCATTAATTACTCATTTATAAGAGTGAAGATATATGACAAATTTGTGAAAGAGAAGAACAGAACCTGTGTGAGCTTTGGAATCTCTGAGATTATTCTGTCTTTGGGTATGGCTTTGATCATGTCCCTCTTCTCTTCCATATTATCTTTGGTCAATGCCTGTTTCGTTTCACATTTAATTTCACTAATTACGAATATTTTACTAGAAATATATATTTAAAGTTTACTCGTTTTTGACCATCTCATTGTATTCAACAAAGAACTACCATACAATTTTTATATAGATCCAAAAATGGAATTATGTTGATAGATCTAATGAACCCACCATATAAAAATAAAAAAAATTCAGAAAAGACCAATCAAGTTGACAATAATGTATAAGTACATTATCTTTAAACAAACAGTTAAAAGAATCTTTAAAAGTTCAAAATCTCTTTAGTTTTTATAAACTCTATATTCTTCGCACTGACTAGATTTTTCACCATTATAGAAACTTTCTCCAGGCTTCTTTTAAGACATCTGGACACGTGTCGTAATATGATTCGATTCAAGAAGTAAAAAAAAAAGTAGGAAAAGTAGCTCTCACATGTTCGATGAAGTCATGGAGGAGACAAGTAGGAACCAGTCTCGCCAACGCTGGTTTGTAAAAGATGTAACCCATAAGTTCCCTTAGCTTTTTCACTGACTCAGGCACAAGAATCTTCGAAGCTTCGTCAAGATCCGACACCTTGAAAACGCCGGCTTTCATGTCTTTCTCCTCAACGCAAACGGCGGCGCAGCATATCACAACTCTCTCCACGGCGTCTCCGAACATCGCCGCCATCCGATAGCCAACGAACCCGCCGTAGCTAAGACCGACGAGGCTGAATTTTTTGACGGACAGGGCTTCTAAGGCCCGCATGAGGGTTTGGGCCTGGAATATATCGGATCTTTCGGGTCGGGTTGTTGAGGATCCGCCGAAGAAGACAAGGTCCGGGATGTAGAGGTTGAAATGACGGGAGAGACGTCGAGCTACGTCGTACCATTGCCAGATGGCAGTAGCTCCGAGGCCGTGGATGAGGAGGAGATTGGGTTTTGGTTTGGAGTCGGGTCTGGTTTTGGATACCCAAAAGTTGACTACGGTTCCGTCTTTCAAGTCGATGGTTACGGGTCGTAGACCGGATCTTTTGAAACCGGATTTGTAAGTTCGTTCTATTGCTTCGGACAAGCTAAAACAACCTGTCATTACAAAAGAATAAAAATGTTGTGAGAGGATACAAAAGAAAAAAGAACCAAAGTGTTTTGTTTGAGTTGAAAGATGTTGTGTTGTGTTTTGGTTCTCTAGTATTGGTTGAGGGATTTATTACGAATCAGCACATTTTATTAAAGTATTAAATAAATTGAAAGGAGTCTAAAATTGAAATGTGGTTATAAGTTAGTAGGAGTAATAGTTTAAGAAGATTTTATTACGAATCAGCACATCATATAATTTACGAATTTCTTTTTGTAAAACGTTTTTATCGTTTCTCGTAAATTGTTGTTAAGTTATGTGTTTAATCAAATTCATGTAACTATTTGTATTTCGTCTAGTTCTTATGTAAGTTTCATGGTAAAAGCAAAAATATTGAATGTGTATTTTATTGGTTAAAAGGATTATTAATCATTTTAAATTATATCTTGGGAAAACTGAATGTCAATTATGCGCAAAAATGTATTGTGTCCCGAGTCCCGACGTTACCTTATGTAAGTATTTGTGTAGAGAGGCTTAATTTGGTGGTACAATTCAAATCTTAGTATTTAACTATTTATTAGTGATAAAAAGTAGATGGCATCAATGTGATTACAAAAATCTTTGTACCTCGAAATCGAGAGGCACGTGGGGGTTAGTCTTTAATGTGAACATATAAAAGGTTGTGACAGTGTGTGTAGGTTGGGAAATTAAATTCGAGTATCTAACTTATAATTTTCAATTATTAGTATTATTTTCTAGAAAACGAAAAGTATTTGACTTAGACAAAGACAGAAGAAAGTATTCGTCAAGTTTGGTTTATAAGAGTCTTTTCTTTGTCAAAGTTGTAGAGTCTTCTTCAATCTGCCAATATTCTCTAGAAGAAGAGAAAAAGAAAATAAAAACATTTTTACATATAAATTATTTGAACTTAAGCGTTTCTTAATTTGGAAAATCTTGAGAAGAAAGAAAAACGATCATTCATCAGTTTTAAGCGTTTAGTTATATATATTACAGTATGTTAATGCGTAACCTAATTTTAATTAGAGTTTAGGACACGTTACGAGGACAGCCAATTAAAACCAAATTGGTAGATATATGTTGGTAGCTAACTTATGAGTATTATAGTTGTAATCTGCATGTAGTAAAGTTATGATTGACGTGCGTGGCCTTCATGTGTACTTTAATACTCCGAATAAGTATGTTGGTAGTGATTGGTAACCACTTTACAAAGTGATATAAAGCTTAAAAATTTACAAATCACAAAAACTTTACTAAAACATTTACAAAAAGTTTTACTCTCTGTTTTTTTTTACAACTTTGCACTATTTTGTAATAGTTTAAAGTTTTATCTTACAAATTTTCTGTACAGCTTTGGATAGGTTACTAACGAGATCCGTTATGTTTTTTATTTTTACGTTTGATGGAGTACTAGTTAATGATTAACTAAAATTGTGTTTGTGTGGAATAATTATGAATAAAGGGAACTGAACGGAATAAAAAAGATAGATGAATAATTTTGCTCGACTCACTAGTTCTCCATAAAGCTATAGTAGAGGAACAATTTTTCATAATGGATTTTTGTGGTTTGTTTTATTCAAATTTATCCTAAGGAATCAATCAATCGAAATTTAAAAGGGATTTGGGATCGATTCCACCTTTGTTCTATATCGTAAGATATTATTGTCTACTACAAAAGTTAATCATAGCCAATGCATTACTTGTTCAACATTATTTAGATATGATAAAAAAAAAAAAAAAAAAAAACATACTTAACCAAAAGCACAAAAAAGACTATAGCTTTCAAAGGCTATAGGAGGAGCCTTTAAAAACAGAATAGTATTTATTTGCGTTTATAGGAGTTAACAAGATACTCTTAAATCGGTTCTGTAAACAACAAATATCAAACCAGATTATCACAAGCAATGATTCTAATTTCTCATACCAAAACAAAGCTCATCGACTTCATCGTCCCAAAGACATGTTCTACTCGTCTTTCTTGTTTTGGGGGATTTCAGAATCATGTTCTGCAAAAAATTCAGTTTTAGTTAATTAGTATTGTTCATAAAAATAAAATTAAAAACTTTCATCCCAAACTAAAAGTACTACTAGTATATATTACCATCGTGATCTGAAGTCCACACGGAAAGATTATGTTTCAGCATATTTATGATACATTTCTTCTCTTTGTATGTTTGCTTGTCATCAAGGCCATCGAGTTCGGCGATTGCTTCGTCGTAAGCTTGTTTAGCTAATTTATATGCTCTGTATATTCAAATGGTTATATGATCACTATTATTACTTAGCTCTAAGAAAGTCTACATTTAATACTCCATATACATAATTTTCAATTTTAAAGCGAAGGTTTATATATTACCTTTCAGTGGAATTAAGGATATCGTAACTGAACACAGAGAAGTTCAAAGCCAACCCGAGTCTAACCAGATTGGTGGGTGCTAAACTATTCTCTGCCATTTCCATTGCAACCTACAAAGTATATACCATTGTTTTCCAAACTTGTATATCGAAGAAAAGACAAAAGTTGAGGAAAACAAACAAGATTGAGTGATGATGACCTTATATGCCTCAAGAGAATTGTTAGCAGTTTCTTTACGTTCAGCATCAGAACCAAACTCTGCCAAGTATCGATAATAATCTCCTTTCCTACGTATATATACCAAGAAACTTACAAATAGATAACAAAACAAAAAAGTAGAAGAAGATAAAATGGTGATGGTGATGGGATGTGACTTACACTCTGTAAAAAAAGACAATTGATTCCACATCGGTAGTTGATGGAATGAGATGAGCATCGATGAGAAACAAAATGTCATTACAAACATTCAAAAACTCATTTTTAACCATTTCTTGTTTTCCTTTTATCAATTTCACTTTGTGCTCGTTTCCTTTCAGGTATTCCACTTCTCCAATGGTTGATAGTACTTTCAATGAATCTCTCTTAGTATCAACCACATTCTTGTACCCAGTTGTTAATAGGTCTATTTCCTCTTTGCTTAGCTCTATATCATACTCACACACTTTTCTCATCGATTTTATCAAATCTACCACGACAATTTAAATTGAAAAAATTAAAAATAAAATCAATACTACTAATACTCTTTATTAAGTCAGGGAAACATGTATAAAGAAACTAAACATGCTAAGACCATATCTGAAAGACGGAAATAACATATTTTTGTATGAAAAAAAGAAAATATGTGAGAATATGTATACCATCATATCTTGCAGTTTGGCAGGCTAGCTTAGCCAAGTAAATGAGTTTTTCTCTCTCGTTCTCCATTACTTTGATCTTCTATTTCTCTCGGTCTTTGTTTCTTATGTGAATTAAGGGATGCTTTGATATGTAATATATGGTTGGTGATATAAAATATGGACTGTTGAATCCAGTTATACTAGAAAGAAAAAAAAAATACAAAGTTTGTAATAAAGGAAAAAATAAGGGAGATAGAAAGATATTTTTCTTTGTGTGTAAAATAAGCAATATATCTACATTTGTTTTATACCAATTAGATTTAAATTTATTATATCTAGATATTTGTTTTTATAAGAAAGATAAAGAGGTATATTTCTGTAAAATGAACGATATTTCTACATTTGTTTTACTAATTGAATTTAGATTAAATATATGTAATATTTGTTTTTGATATATGTAAATTGAAATATTTAGAAAAATATATTGAGATAAAATGTAGATGGAAATTAATCTTATGCTTCTATAGAAGAAACATAAGTAAAAGAAGATTAGGCAGAAGTAAAAAGGTAGGTGGAGAAGTCCATATGCTCGTGTACCTGCACTATAATATGGGCTTTTTAAAAGCCCAAACTTATGACCCAGATTAACAATATCGTAATGCTTTTTTCTCTGTGTGATACCGTTTCAGTCGCCCTCACGGCCTAACGAGGAAGTAGGAACGACCTTTTCTTTACTAAAAAAAAAATCTTTTATATTTGTGGAACAATTATCTTAACCAAAATAATCGATGGGGCAAGTCGTCGGAAGTATCGTTATGTTTGGACCCATTCTTTAAATTTTGTTTAGTATGGTGCGTCTCCAAAATCTAATAAGATTTAATTTGTGGAGATAACACATCATATAACAAAATAGTAGTAGATATTTTCTTTGGTATGTCAACGTAACTTGTAACGACACGTATAATAAGGGCAACATGTATTTAAACCTCATATCGCTTACGTCCACTTTGTAATCTTCTTATATATACAACCGTTTGGAATTGTTCTGAATTAATAAGTTGGTGGAGATTGTGTGAAGAAATTGATGATATATATGTGCCAAGTTTCATGAGTTTTTCTTTCGTAAGAAAGTGAAAGGGGAATCCTATAAAACGAAAAAGCACTAACATTTTTAAAATTAAAATTGTATCTGATTCTTTTGTCCTCGTACAATAATGGAACCTGATTTATCATTTCTTTAATCGAAATCGGAATTAACTACAGTAATTTTACGTTGCTATTACTAATAATCTAATATCATTATTAATAAGTGTGGTTGTATAATTGTATGCTGCATAAACCATATAATATAATCTCCTAAAAGTACTTTATATTATTGCAACAATGATGTTGGGATAAAATACTGTCATGTGTGGATAAAATATTATTGCAACAATTATATTTTGTGTGTGTCCAAAACTGTCTGATTAGAGTGTTTTTGGTCCTTGAGGAGCATCATGTGACACGACATAAGGGACCATTACTTGGATATAGTCCCTACCAATGATATCTAACCACGTCATCAAAACAGCTGCTTGTGTGATGGTGGGATCCATAGATATCTGACATCGACGGTTAGTATTGAGTGGAGACAAGGAGAGTCCATATGAGATTGGGTGGATTACAAAGCAGGAGAGAGTTCGATGGTCGCCGTTACTTGCGGCTACCGGACGCAACAAACCGGACCTGATGCTTACCACTTAAACTCCATCAGAATTTATTTCTAAATCTTACAAAAATTCAGCATACAAATATTGATAAATACTTGAAACTCTTGTAGTAAGATATATAGGCTTTGAATGGTTGCATAGTATGCTTCAGACCGAACTAAAATTGGAATAGTCCGCATCTAATATACCATTCACCATTGCGTACTAGTATGCAACAATGCATACTAAAAATCTCAATACTATTACGCATTTCAGCATACAACTCCATACCATTATAAATTTACTGTTGGTC
The DNA here is from genome assembly GCA_024034495.1 of Camelina laxa. NCBI lineage: Eukaryota > Viridiplantae > Streptophyta > Magnoliopsida > Brassicales > Brassicaceae > Camelina > Camelina laxa. The sequence continues at coordinate 4,894,077 of CM043883.1, forward strand.
TGCATTTTTCATTCCACTCCTCAAGAGCTCCATACCATTATAAACTTCATACTAGTTTGCTCCATACTACAATCTAATATATTGCATACTAAAACATTGGTATGCATAGTCCGATCTACACCATACTATACAACCATTCATAGCCATAGTAGAAAATATATTGTTATTTTGTTTCTACACATGTATTTAAAATCCAATGATATGCACTAAGATTATAGTTCGAATTCTGTAACAAAAAAGGATTAGTTCGTGCTTAATATTCAAAATTTCAAACTCACGAAGCACTAGTTGTACTTGTACAAACATTGTTATTCTTTGAATATAATTTAATATTACATTTAAATAAAAAAAAATATTCAGAATTTCAAAACACTAATTGAGGCATTACCATAACCTAGAAAAATGGCATATCTTTCTGTATATTTTTATTTAATTAGTATTATTTTTTTCTCTCACCAAACTAATCATGTTTCCTCAATGCATTAAGATTATTATTCTAGGGAAAATATATATTAAAAAGAAACACCGTGTATTAGCCGCGGATTCGTACTAATCTTAATTCCATAAAAGACACATAGACTTGGAAATACATTAAAATTCTAGGATATTAATAAAAATATTATTTGGTTGAAAATTGAAAGTGAAGAAGAATGAATAATATAAAATACGTACACACATCTTTTTCTATGTCTTTAAGAGTTAGCGAAAACACCATAGATTTTAGTCACATGTGTCTCTCTTGCATGTTCTGTCTTTAACCCGTCCACTTCTCTTTCGTCTATCCTCCTCTGTGTTTCTTTTGTTCTTCTTCTCTGTTTAGTGGCTCTGGTCGTTTGTATTGGTCAAACAAAAATAAGTAGGGCGATCTTTAACTCTGGCCGACAGATACAAAGATTCGGCGTTGGTCGGATCAAGAAGTGCTTCCTTTCTTTCCGGCGTCATTATTTCTTCTTCTATAGTCATCGATTTGGTGCTCTCGCAACTTCCAATAGATTACGGCTAAGTCTTAGCTTCCATATAATGAAGATGTTACACTGCTGCTTTGCTGGATTGATCAGTCGGAAGAAAAATAAGGTAACGTGTTTAGTATTCTTGTGAATTTTTTTCCCCGGCGAGTTAATTTTTGCGTTGTTGAACTCGTTATGTTGACTAAAACAGGGGAATTCAAAACCTCTGCCACCGAAAACACAAAGAATCCTTCAGATCAGACTTGAGGAGCCAGTGAAGCCTCTTGAGAATGACGAACCTAACATCTCAGGCTACGACAAGGACAGTCCTATCAAGCAAGAGTCATATGATGGCGAAGATGAACGCGACGACAAGGATTCAACGGACCGTGAGTTTCCTAAATTCGAAGATCAAGAACGAGCCAGAGCCGTTGAATCTCTGAAAAGCAAGGAGATTGTTAAGGAAGTTACAGATGCTTCTGAAAGTGGTGATGATGATGCTGATGATGATGATGAGGAAGGTGGACACGTTAGTGATCCAGGATTAGGCAGAGCCACGGCTTGGGTGGCTTCTCCTAAGCTTAAACGATCCTGCTCCACTCTCAGCAAGTTCAATGGCCGGTTCCAAGGTTCTGATCTCCATGACCTGAAAGAGACCGTTCCAGTTGGTACTGAATCAGTGAGGTCTCATAGAAGTGCAGATAGAGTGATGCTCAAGAAACACTCGTCCATGCAGATACTTCCCTCTGGGAGCCGCCGGCTCTGGTGGAAACTGTTCTTATGGAGCCATAGGAACCTTCACAAGCACCGTGTTTCGCTAAAGTCGCAGCCTTTGAACAAGAACCATCAGTCTGGATACACCTCTGACTTCGCTGAGCGCAACCAATCGAGCCATGAAGAATCTACAAACAATTGCGCTGAGTTCACCAACCAATCATCAAACTTATGGCCTCGTCATAATCAGTGGGTAGCCTTCTCTGCTGAATCCTCTTCGATGAAACGAGTGGACGAGTGGGTAAAAGGCCTCGATATCGAAGCCACAGTTCTTCTAGACAACGAGGATAAGGATGTCTTGGCCAGCTTCCCAACCTCTCCTAATACAGAGAGATCACCCTCACGAAATGTGGTTCAGTCCGGTAATGTCACAGAGGCTATAGTACATGCAAACAGCCTAATCCAATCGCTGAGCAAATCCTCGAGCGTGGCTCACATCTCGAGCATAGGCTTGAAAGCGATCCCAAGTATCTCACATTTCACCAGCCTCAAGTCCATTGACCTATCAAACAACTTCATAGGTTAGACACTCTTGGTTACAATTTTTTTAAAGTGTGTGTGTGTGTGTGTGATGCTTACTTAACATTGTTCTGTTCATTGCAGTTCAAATTACCCCTGCATCGCTTCCAAAGGGACTCCACGCATTGAACCTGTCCAAGAACAAGATCAGTGTTATCGAGGGACTAAGAGATTTGTCACGCCTAAGAGTGCTCGATCTCAGTTACAATCGTATTTCGCGCATAGGACAAGGTAAGATTGATGTCATTAAGCAGAATCCATACAATGCTTGTTTGCTTCTCTGTCCTAACCAAAAGCTATTGATCAGGTTTATCAAACTGTACACTGATCAAGGAACTATACCTCGCCGGGAACAAGATCAGCAATGTAGAAGGCTTACACAGATTGCTGAAACTCATCGTTCTTGATCTTAGCTTCAACAAGATCGCCACCACCAAAGCAATAGGCCAGCTCGTTGCCAACTACAACTCGCTTGTCGCTCTGAACATTCTTGGAAACCCGATTCAGAACAATATCGGTGAGGACCATCTGCGTAAGACTGTCTCTGGCCTTCTCCCTAAGCTAGTTTATCTTAACAAGCAGCTCATTAAGCCACAACGAGCCAGGGAAGTTCTCAAAGATAGTGTAGCTAGAGCTGCGTTTGGTGGCGGAGATTCTCTGCACCACCGACGCAAAAGAACATCCACCAAGAAAGCTGTGGGATCAGCCTCCTCTAGCGTTCACCACCGAGGCCATGTTGGAAAGGGACGTGGATCCAAGAATAGAAGCCAACATCAGCTAAGGAAAACTTCAGCTGCAGAAACACCATCACATTGAAAATCTCATTTTTTTTTGTATGAAACTTATGAATTGGCCAATGCAAATACATCTCCACCATAGCAGCTCCCGAGTTCATATCTTCTTCACAAATCACATTTGTAGCTTAAACCAAGTCATCTCTGTTCTTTTTGAAATACAAACAAACAAACAAAAAAAATGTTTCCGGTTCGTTTTCAATCTGTTTTACTCTCATTGAGTTGATCCGGTTCGTGTAACATGTAATTACTAACCAAATATATACCGTCCGGTTCAACTTAATCGTAGCTAATTTCGTCGGTTTGACAAGAGTATACTTTTCAAGTCGGATTCGGTTAACAAACAACCAAACAAGCAAAGTGAAAAATTTACTAGAAAGCTTTCCAACTTATTTCATAAACATCTTCTTCACAAATATGAATCATATTCTTTTCGTCGTATAATAAAAGTCATAGAACCAAAGTTATATAGTAAAAAAGAAGAAAAAAAAAAATCTAGATTCTGTAAAAATGGGAACTCACGAAACCAGATAAAGAAATTTCACCGGCGGTCTTACGTCCCCGGCGGGATATATATTTTCATCTCTTTCTCCTTTCTTCCCCGTATCACCAACACAGTTTTGAACTTTTGATTGATTCCAAAACTGTGAGGGCTTGGAACAAAAAATTAAAAAGTGGAGAGAAACACCTGTGTCTATGTTCTTCTTCTTCTTCTTTAGAGTGATTGTTGTCTTTTGGTCAAAGGTTTTTGGCAGATGAGAAGTCTCTGTTCACTGCTGCTTTCAACCTCTATCACTCGAGCCTCCCACTTCAACTGCGTTATCATCGCTCTCGCCTTTTCCACCAGAAGCGCCGTGTCACGGATTATCACCCATCCCTGCACCCACCAAAGTTGTTTCATTAGAAACCACCTCAAGAAACGATTAATAATCTTCCTTTCCAAAAAGTATACAAATTTCGTACCTCTGGACGAAGTAATCTGTCAATCTCTGTGAAGATAGCCATGAGCGAACATGAACTTCGGCGGCGCTGATTTGTCTGAAGCGACAAGAGATTGTCTGCGTGCACCAGATCATAAGTTCTCGGGTAAGTCGGGAATGGCTCACACCTGAATAAAAAAAGAGATGTTCATGTTCAAAAACATTCATGACCTATTTTGTTTTTTTGCTTCTAACAAAGAGTTTGAACTCACCAGTCGTGCAAAACTCCGACTAAGCCACGGTCAAGGATCATGGGGAGGTGGTTAGGTCCAGCTGTAGGGACCACGTTCATGACCCATACTGATTTCTTTGCTTCCAACAATGCGGAGTTGAGACCACCGTATTGAGCATTCATATCCAATACGTTTCTGAGCATGTTGTAAGGCGGTGATGGGTCTTCATCGCCTGGTCTCTTGGGATGATCAGAGAATATCAGAGGAGACAAGAGAGACCAGTATTCTCTTACTGTTATTTTCCAGTTCTCAGCATCCTCTCCAAGCACCTCGGGTGAAGACCTGAACAAAACCAACCCCACGAATCAAAAACTGCAGACAATATGGATTCAGAAGCAATTGTGTAACTAAGAGGAGACTAACCATATAGTGAAAGTTCAGTCTTGTTCATGTTAGATCGGCTAGGCCATCTTGTCCTGGCTTCAATGGGAATCCACCTCCGGCTACGTGTTCCACCAATACACATCTGAAGTGGCCTGTAATAAGGAGACTCAACGTCGTGCCCTTTGGTACACACAGAAGGTCCCACCCCAGGTTTCCTGTTTATAGGAAAAGCATCCATATTTAGAAGACTTGATAAAATAGCCATATATGTAATGTAATGTAATCCATATGCAGATTCTGTAACGTCACTGACCGGGAACTATAACATTTGGTTTTGATTGTCTTTCTCCAGACAACTGTCTCGTCTTGCTGAGGTAAAAGAGTCCAACATATGCTTTCAGCAAAATCATGAATAAAGTTCCATCTTTTAAGATTCTCTTTGCTACGAGCGTTTGTGAGCGGAGATGTCCAAACAAAGTAACCTCCGGGTTTCAGAACCCTGTCGACTTCCACAAGGAGAAGGCCATCTGCAAAGCATATTAACATCACTGTAAAGCTAGATTCTTGGGTAAAGGAAATGAGAAAAATTTGTTGGGTGTCTGTCATCAAATCATTACCTTTCTGGTCCCAATCAATGCCACATCTTAAGCAATGCAACATATCAAAGGAAAGAGAAGGATACGGCAATTGCTTTGATATAAAAGAACCAATCATTGCAGGGAGACCCCTTTCGAGGGTTAGCTGAACTTGGCTACCCGAGGCTTCGTAGTTTGCTATGCACATGGTTAAAAGTTGTTTGGAGAGTAGATGTGCACCAAAGCTACCATAACCACATCCAATATCCAAGATAGTTCTCACCTGAAACGACATTAAGAAGAAAATAGCGAATAAGAAACTGATCTGACTGAGAAAGATAAAAGATCAACTCTTTCAAATTTGTGACTTACACCAGCTTCTATGAAGTTATCTTTTTTAATCCCAATCATTTGAGCGATCTGATGGGAATAATCTTCAACCTCATCAGACATAAGAGATGCTGAACGAAAAGATATCTGGTCATCTTCCATCATCATCATTCTGTAAAAAAGGCAAAAAAAAACAACGAAGCCTTAGCAATGGAACAAGGCAAACTTTAGCAAGAGAGAGACCCAAAGAAGCAACAACCAATCATCACCTCTTGGTTATACTACCAGAAGAGACAACTTCTTGAGCAGTAATCTTAACATTAGCTAACCAGATGACATCTTTACCAGTGGGCCACCTAAGAGGAACACGATATTTCACCGGTGGCAAAACCAAACATTCTTGCTTTGATCCAGGGCCACAAAAGCGATCAATCTCATCACCATTGGAGTAACCAAGAGCAAGATTCTCAGAAGCATTAAAGCAAGGAACAAAATTCTCAGAATCATCTATATTACAATAATCCAACTCCTTCCACCTATTAGGACCAAGAGAAATCTCCTCAATATCCAACAAGTCAGAAACAAGCTGCTCCTGTAACCTCCTATAGTTGTGATATACATGGCCTCTGGAAGAAGTGGAAATAGAAAGGGTCCACCAGAAAGATCCAGCAAGAGCAAAAACCACAATAAGAACCAAACTGATCTTAAGAAACAGGAGCATCAATCTGTGTCTGGTCCTTGGATCAGCAGCAGGGAAAGCGTTATCGCCGCCGTGCTTGTGGTTACTACTAAAGAGGAAAGCAAAAGGAAACCTCAAGGTTAAGTGGGAATCAGAAGTAGAACGACCACGAATCAAATCTTCTTTATCAGTTTTGTCTTTCATTTGAGAGTCTCTTAGATCATCACTGCTATCAGAAACTCGTACTCCAGAGATGCCACGCTGTAGTGGCATCGACATTTTCTTTACTTTTTCCTTTGTAGCTATAATAAATCTAAGATCCCTGTAAAAAATCCAAAAACAAACACCCAGTTCAAGTCGTAACAGAGAGATTAGTATAGCTTGAAAATAAAATAAAAATTGAAGCTTTAAGAATAAATAAGATTGAGCAGAGTATAAAATTGTGATCAAAGATCTCAGCAAGTTGAGATCACGCGTTTCAAATTAAAAAAAATTCCAACTTTACATAAGAAGAAGCAGATCCACGAATTGTGAATGGTAAAGTCTAGAACACACATGGAATCAGAATCAGAATCAGAATCAGGTAGACAAGATCATAGCAACTTGGGGAATCGAAATCGAAATCGAAAGACAACCCAGAAAAATTGGAGAAAAAACCCGACCACCACAGATTAATCCAGAAATCAAGGGGGAAGAAACAACCCAATCAAGAGAAAAAGAAGAAACCTTTGTTTTTGTTTTCCTTATAGAGTAGTGAGTGTTCTTGGTGCGGAAGATACGTTATTTACACAACGACCAGATTAAATCTGAAGTTTTTTTTTTTTTCTTTTCCCTCAAGAAAAAAAAATGGAAATTTTGAGAATCCTCTAAATCAGATTGTCTTCTTCTTGGCTTCTCTGCTATGCAGGAGAGAGAGAGAGAGAGAGAGAGATAAAGCTTTCTATGTATTTCTAAAAGAGTTGAGAAGCTGGAGGAGAGAACAGTGGGAGGGAGAGAGAGTGAAGAAGCAGAGCGTCGTGGAGATTTTGTATGGATCCAAATCTCGACTCAGCTCCGTGAGAGAGAACTCAAAATAATAATAATTATAAAGAATTAAAAAAAAAAAAAAAAACCAAAATTTGTTTATATGATGAATTAAAGAAACACTTCCGTTGGCGTTGAAATAATGAAAAAAAAAAAAACTTCTTCTTCTCTCTCTCTCTCTGTAATTTTTTATTTTCTTTTTTGGGTTTTAAAAAATAATAATAGGGGTGTTGTTTGTTTGGGTGTGAGAGCGTATTTAAGGGAGCAAAGAAGAGAAGCTTCCCATGGGTAGATGTCTAATTAACTACTAATCGTATTAATTCACGCTCTGTTTTCTTTCTATTTTTAAAATTTTCTTGACCTCTCCATGATGACAAATCTTGGCGGTGCATAAAAACAAATTGTATTTATTGACTCCTTTTAATCCCAATTTCGACTGAAATTTATGCTTAACGGGTTATATAAATAGTTAACAAAAATAAAATAGAAGATGCTCAATAATTAATAAAGTAATGTTTTTCCCTAATATGTTGGATTAAAAACTATCTATAAAACAGAAGTCGCTGCTATTGGACCGGTAGCAACAAAAAAAAAATACTAGCTAGTACTTTACTATGTTGGTTAGGTCTCACTTTCTAAAGGTTATTTTTGTCGGTAGTTAATGATTTTTTTTTTACCGGAATGATGTCTCTATGGTAGTAATTGTGTTTTTATACGGTCATTGAATTTATAAACATCATAAAACCCCTAATCTATGGTGTTTTTTTAGATGCAGATCTGAATGTGTAAAATATGTTTTGACTTTGTATTCATCAAATTAGGAGTGTTTTTAAAGAACGACAAAACACATGATGATCAATTCCCATGACTATGAGAGAAGAAAAAAAAAATGGTCGGTTTAATTAGGCCAAGTTCCTTTCAAAAGAAAACGAGTCTCTTCTTGGCTTCTTTGGGTAAAAATAAATACGTGTTTTATACTACTATATGCTTAGAGCTCAGTATTTTTCTCAAAGAAAAACAAAATATGTATGCATGTATTCGATTTGGTTAATAACTTATCCTCTTATCCATAATGTTTTCAAAAAAAGATATTTATACAAAAACTCACGATCATTTATTATCAAACGCATTATTAGGAGACCAGTTGCCCACTTGTACACGCCAACCACGATAAGGTTAATATTGTGGCGATACGAGGCAAATTTTTGTACTTTTCAAAATTTTCCACTCACACCATATATCTATCTTTCCTAGATATTTTCTACTTTTTATTTTATGTTTTTCTATCTTTTATTTTGATCTTATTATATGTACTTTACAATTTTTCATTTCAAATGTTATATATTGTAGGATTATTTAAGACGAGTGAGGTGTTTCATCATGCATATATAGTAGGATTATAAACCTGCATGTACGTAACTAATAAAGTAAGAGAGGATGCGGTGATATTTTTGCAAATTTTTTTGTTAAATAATATTTGCAATTTTGTTAGTATATGTTTGTACTTATCAAAAGGAAAGATACTTGATTTGACATAACATCAAATAAAAGCACGACTTACGAATATAATCAACGTTAAATATGATTGTTACCGTAAGAATGTAATATATAAATCAGCCACATTATATATAGTTTTGGACTTTGGATGACTAATGTAACATAATAAAACTAGCCATGCTTTTTTCGAATTTATAAGATAGAAAGTATTTTTTAACAAAAAAAAAAAAAAAAAAAATAGAAAGTATTTCTCACAGTCACAGCAACCCTCTCGCCGTTTGTCCCTAACCTTCACTTTAAACAGAAAATAGAAACAAGAACCCCTAAAATTAATTATTATACTTTTTGCTTAATAATTGTTTCACAAATAAGAAGACAAATGATTATCTAAGTTTTTTTTCGTGGACGATGAAATATCAGTTAAAAATCCCATGATAGAGAACGGGATGAGGTTGTTTCACAAATTTCCAATATGCAAAGAGACACCCACACACCAGGCATCCTTCAATATTTTATAGTTTTATTGTGTTTGGGGAAATGTATGATTCTATACTAACAAAACAAACAAACGAAGAGATAAGTAAACGTACAGTTTTCTTATTAGTAATACTGACATTTGGGTAAAACGAGATGCATGGTACATCAAAAGAATGAAAGTTTTAAACATGCATGGTGGTATAATACAATAAAATTGATAAAATAAATCATTTGTGATAAAAAAAAAAAAGTTAAATTCATAACTGTAAAATCAGCCATTTAAATCTGGACCAGTTTATTCACATGCAAAAGAAAAACACACGTTAGACCCATAGTTATAATCCTTTTTAGTTCATTAATGCAAAATAATCATTAAGTTTATTTATCAGCCAAAAAAATTAGAAGTTAACTAGGAGTAGTTACAGAATCCATGGCCTACTGGCGTATTTAAGCTTCCATTGCCTTAATCGTTTTATTGGCGTATCCGATGCCATCGTAGTGCGTACGTATTAGTTTGGAGTATATGCACTATTATTTTTTTAATATTTTTTTTTTGTTTTACAGACATTGATTTTTAAAATTTTTATACACTTTTAAATTAAATTAAAAATCTTAATTTTTAAAAAATTGAGACTATTTGAATTTATTAAATTACTATAGTTCCAATTAAAAATTTTAGTGTAAAAATATAGTACATATATTAATTAATAAATATGAAAAGATATGTATATATATATTTTAAATTTGTATGAAAATTAACTTCTGAAAATATTAGAGCAAATGGAGTTAGTAAATTCAACAAATTTTTGCATATGTGATTAAAATAAATGATTAGTGATTGTATCAAGACTGCAAAATAATTATATTCGTTCTTGCATTCTTATGTCTAAACAGAATTTATTGGATCAGTACATCACCATATATATATTAATATATACATAAACTGATCAGAATAAAAAATTGGAGTTTTTTTTTTCTTTTTCTTTTTTGAGAACTGAAATAGATAAAACGGGGAGTTGTGGGTCCCACTTTGAAACGCGGTAATATGTCGGTGGCTCCATATATCTGACGTGGCATATGTGACGGTGTCTGTAATCTTACACTCGTGTACAGGCGATTACGAGACTATATGGTTGGTTACAAGGATAACAATAAAACGTGGATAAGTTTTAGTGTTGCACGGTATTCGAGTTTTCTTGTGTTGTGGCGGACCGTGACAAAGGAAAAATTCACGGATCGTTAAATTCTGGATCACATGTGATGTTTAACTATTTTCTTGATTCAACATTATAAAAAAAATATGCAAATGTTTTATGTTTATATTTTTTTTCAAACTTTATGCACACAAACCAAAACACAAATAGAATTGGAAATGTTTAGTTAACTCAAGACTTGAGATCTTTGGAAAAGTACACATAAAATGCATTTACTTATTATATTACTATGTGAATTTGTATGCGACGTGCAATGTATCTTTTAGAATTTCTTTACCGACGAGTTGTAATTAATCAGAATTTTGTTTTTGTGTGTGTGTGTACACAGCCACATTTTTTTTTGGCTTTGTGGATCTAAAACACGTGATGATCGTGTGATAGAAAATTTAATTTGGAATTCTACGTACTTTTTTGTCTATAGGTCAAAGAATGGACCAGTGACGTTTCAGAGATTATGAATCTAAAGGCATGTATAGAATATAGTAGTAGAGTTTACTTTACCAAAATAATATTATGCCGACGCTTGACATTGTAAAGTAAAAAACGGGTCTTATAAATTTTGACATTCATGGTTGATGAGGAAAAAGACTGAAACTGAACAAACTCAACGACGAAAATCATAGCTCTGATGATTGGAATAATTAAAGAGTAGATAGATAGAGATAGCTAAACTTAAACCACCCGGGGCAGTCGTCAATTGTTACTTAATTTTGTTTTCAATGAAATCTATTAATTTTCTAACAAATTATGAAAGAATGATTTATTTGATTCAAGTCGTCGTCACATGCGACTTAATTTTCTGTGCTTAAAAAAATGATAGATGGAATAGACACCGACAATAGTTTGAACTTTTGTATAAACCGATGTCGACTGACCGAGGAATATTGTATTTTTGTAACGCCATTGTCAAATTTGCATAACATATATATATATATATATATATATATATATATATATTTTTGAGGGTCAAAACATACTATTGGCTTTTTAAAAAATGTAATTAATACATGAGATGAGATGGTTAAATTAACAAACATATAAGTGTAATTAATACGTGAGAGTAACATCTTTGTTCTTGTGGTTCTTTTTCTTAATGATTTACAAAATAGTTTTGGGGAAAGTTTTATGAAGACGTAAGATGATGAAGAGATGTATATAGACGACAACTCAGAATAAAACAAATATATATTAGAGACAAAACGGTCCAAACGTTACAAAAGATACGTAAATAAAGTTACTTTTTCACTACGTTCCATTCCATCATCTCTTCCGTTTTATCGACATGGCTACAGTCTTTTTGCATGAAAAAATCATCATATCTTTTGAGTTTACAAAACGTAGAAACAAAAATAATAATATTAACAAAAAAGACTTTTTCTGGTCCGGATGTTACTAGATAAGTTTTTGTCAAAGATGTTACTAGATATACAATTTCGGGAATATTAACGGAAATTTGCTTTTAACCAGCAAAAGAGGAAACGTAATGCATATTGATATTACTACTAGTATTTTACAAACATTCGTGTCATATTATAACTGTGATTTGTGAATAACTCCGAACTATTTAGTAAGTAGTCTAATTATTTTACAAATAAAAATACTCGTGTGCATTCGTTGACTTTTTGGTATTAATTACAAAGTTATATATTACCACAATTTAATTACACAAATTAAAAAATATATTTTCAGTGCAGATCTTTGAATAAAATTTCAGTTTTCATTCTTGTTATTGAAATTTCTTAACTATGATATAAAAGGTGTTGTATATATGAAAAAAAAAAACCAATAATTTTTCAAAAACATTTATAATAAACATCCACAGATGTGAAACAACTATCGTCAAAGCAATTTTGTTAGTTGATGATCTACTCTTGTTAAGACCAATAAACGAACGATAAATAAGTCAAAAATTGTACCACATTATTACATAACCGTGTGTCGTGGATCTCAACCCAACATTTGACAAACTGAAACAATTAAAAAAAATGAATTATCAAAATTCGACATAGAGTGGATCTAGAACTTACTTATTTGTAGGTTAATGTGGAGTCGTTGTCGTTCCATTAATGTCAGTGCCCTATTTCCTAACCTCACTACGCTCTTTCTTACTCGGTATTAGTAGTATTGTACTGTATTTTCCTACATTTTAGCACAAGTGGACTTTGGTTCAGTGCTTAAATAATTTAAATTACAAACTTTTTTGTATAGTATTAATCAAAGTACCAACAAAAGGCGATCATAATTCGTAACTAGTAACCGTAGTTGGGGACAAAAGTCAAACAACTTCGCTACGTTACGTATTTGCCAATTCATACACACCGTCGGAACTAATTATGTATATACACTTTTGTATTTTTTTCAAGTACTTTTTGTGAGTTTTGTCGTTTTTACTCTACTCTGTTTATTTTGTTTTTTTCCTCCATTATTAAATTATTTATGTCGGTATATTTCAGATGAACTTTTCTTTAAATGTCAATGAACTAAATCATAAGCGTAAGCATAAAAATGGTGCTTTCGACGCGTTTTTGTTTACCTTATGAATTTATATCAAAACCAATAGTAATACTTAAACTGACTAATGACATTAAGTAATTGATTGACGTTTTGTAATGTTCATAAGCCAAAAACAAAAAAATCATAATTTTCCATGCGTCTTCTTAAAAACCTTTTACCTTTTTAATCACGGGATATTTTACAAAAATACGAAGTTGCTCTTGTGTACCATATAATATTATAACTACATAAGATATTCATCTGTGTGACGGTAGATCTGGACGACATAGTATTATGGGTCATTTTGTCTTGGCTTGCATCACTTTTCCGAGTTATGATAAATTGTCCACAGTTATGGACTATATTACATGCACGTCACAGCCTCCCAAGTTTATTATTATTATGTGACAATACCTCGTAAACGAATATATCTAAAAAACTAGGTTTTTTTTTCCTTATCTTGATTTACAGGAGAAAAGTCGGTTAATCATGAGTTCATGACGCGTAGTACAAGCCCCAAACATATGATTAATTTCCTCATGAGTTCATGACGCGTAGTACATATATGGTAATCGTTAAACAAGTGAAGTGAAAATTTGAAAATATTATAAATTCAAAGAGAGTGATGAACTTTTTTTTTCAATATGATATTATTATTGACAAAGTTTCGGCCGGGGACTTGAAAACTATGTTCTTTATGTCGAAAAAATATATCAATATTGGATATCAACAAACGAAATTTTTTTAAATTCCCAGTTGCATGGAACAAAAGGAATTTCGCATTGTTCATATAAAAAAAAACATCTTGATAGAAACTTGCACCTAATTTCCTCAACTAACTTGACCTTAAGTGCTACCAAATCCACCACTCTTTATATTATTTAACGTAACTATACATCAAATTTCTGTTACGATATATTTATATATGTAAAACCAGTGGAATCGCACTGTTACATCGATAAAGATTTCGATTATAAGAGAAACTTCAAAAATATATGTACAAATATACCCAAAAATAATGAAGTACACATATTACCGGCGATATGTAGATATTACAATCTGTGTGAGGAATAAATTATTTCAGTGGATAAGAAAAGATTGGATTAATTTGTTTTAGTGGCGACAAGATCAGACTTATCATTAGTAAAAACTATTCGATGTATACCATATAAGATTTAGAATCTACAGCGGCCAGAACAAAGGCTTCATTATTGTCCACTCGAATCCAAGAGTTGTAACTCAAAGTCGACATTTCGTTTTCCAGAAGTTGATGGCTATCCATCTTTTGTCCCCTCATGTTGAGATTATTTAGTTTTGTTTTCTTTTGGAGAAATTAGATATGTTAAACCATAATTGCATTGAAATTTAAAGATATAAACCCGTTTTATGGCGAGACTTGTGTCTTGACTCTTTTCATTTAAAACGCCAAGAATTATCAACTATATGATGTCTATATATATGACTGAAATCGTAATACGAAAAGGAAACGTTGGTTCTTGAACTATAACGTAAATCATTTTTAACTGTTAGACAACTATGAAATTATAAATAGGAGAGAATTATAATCGTAAGATAACGATATAAAGCAATAATCATAAATGATCAAATGGGCGAGAATGAGAGATGGACCAATGAGAAAAGGGGCTTTTGCAAAATTCTCAAAGGAATAATTATGAAATGAATAGTAAAAAAAAAAAATTAATAACAACAAAGAAATTCCATGTGACTTCTTTTAACATAGTGTTGGTGGGGGGCTCCTCCCTCTCTCTCTCTCTTTCACGTCAAATGTTATAAAAAGGCATTTGCCACAATATTACTCGCTTAAGTTCCTCATGTGCACCACATGCCCATTGCATGTGTTGTTGATCTCTTATTATATAAATCATCAAAACAAAACCCTTTTCTATCTCTAAACCCCGACCATTATATTGATGAGTATTCAACACTCAAGATGATGAAAATTAGAGTGGCTGGAACTGAAAGATTTTAAAACGAATGAATTACTGAAGATTTGTTTTTGTATGGATATATATACACCGAGGAGGCGAGGATTGATTTTTTGACCAGTTTGGGGTGTGACGGCTTTCCCTTTAAACGTGTATAATAAGTTGTAGGGACGAATTTATACGTATGGAAAACTTAGGGGAACGAACATGTGAGAGAATTGAAGAGAGAGAGAGAGATAATGACTAATGAACTGGAGTTTTCAAGTGATTTAGATGGGTACCAATATCCTCATGCTTTTAATCTTTCTTTCATTTTTTATATATTGTACTGAACTTTATCTCTCTCGAATAATTTTGCATAATTGCTTGCTTTGTGACGCCTTCATGACCATGACATGACTGATGGATAAAACCACTTCGTCATTTGTGAAGAGAAACAAAAAAAAGACCTTCGAACCTGGTGGGCTTCTGAGAGGCCCAATTTTTAAAATATAATGGATGAGTTTTTTCGTTTCATGAAAAAGAAACCCAAAATTTAGGCCTTTTTATGTAATAAAGTAAAATCAGTGTCGTCTTTGATAAGTTGATAGAAAAAAAGAAATGGGGTGAGAGAGGCTCGAACTCTCGACCTCAGGATCACTCAGTAGCTATGAGACCTACGCGCTAGCCAACTGCGCCACCACCCCAGATGTCTTTTCTTTCAAACTCTATATATAAATTCTCAAATTTTAGTTAAGACTTAAGCATAACCATATTTTTTTGGTCTTCTCAAGGTTATTTGCTATTTCTTACATACGAGTGAATCCAAATAAATTGGAATGTTTGTAAAGTTGGTATTTTTAAAAATCAGTGATCGATGGACGAGGCTATTTTCTTGCACACACAAGTCAAGAAGACAACGAAGTAGAAAGCAGTTGAAGCGTGACAGTAAGTCCACGTGTAAGGGAGCTCGAGACAGTTCATCGGAATCTCTCTAACTGTCTCTCCTCTTTGCCACGTTGCCTTGGCTCCACTTTGCTTTACCTGTCTGTCTGTCTCCTTTATTAAAAAAATCCCAGTTTATAGAAACAATAAACAAAAACAACAATATTTGTTTTCGTTTTAAATATGTATTGGTCATAAACCTTTCAAGAATATCCAAAAGACTTTGCAAAAAGTCTATATTTGATTAAGTATATATAGTAGTTAAAAAAATTGATGAATAAGCAGGCATGGGATATTCGTGTGCTCGCGCTGGTACACATTTTAAGCAATATGTATTAGCTTGTGGATGTATAAGAAAAGCCTTTCTCTAACTTGGTTATCACATACACAAAATCGAATAGTTCTATTATACCAATTAATTATAAGGATAAAAATTTAGCATATAGTAGAGTGGACTTAGTGGATATATATATATAAGAAAAGCGAAAAAGGGGTTTAAAAAATGATGATGAGGAATAAGGATGGTCGTGCGTGCGTGCGTCTATCAAAGCTGCTGCTCTGCAATGAGCTCATCTCATGTAATACTTTCCAACATGTAATTTATGACTTCAATCTTCCTGTTCAAACTACACTACACCCATATATACTTACATTCATATATCTTTATATTAGCACATATATAGAATGTACTATTTTTGAAGACTAAAATAGTTAGACAATTCAATCGACGATATGTTAGAAGAAAGCGCTGCTTGAGAAGAAAAATGTTAATAGAAAGCGTTACTACAAATATATGATTGTTTTTTAATTTTTATTTTCTGACGGCGTCAAATGTTTATAGTTCTGCATATTACTTTTGTAACAACAATATCATGTCTTCATTATGTGACGAATATGGAAACGGCAAGGTTTTCCTTGCATCGTTTAATTTCTCAGTTATATATTTTACAGGCCAAAGTATACATTTTATTAATGAAAGTAGTATACATTTCAAAAATTTAATGGCTAGTAGGGCCACTTAGCTTATATATAAACAATTTAGATCACTAAAACAAACAAATTAGAGTCAGAACTCAGAAGTAACACCAATGTCAACATTTCATCTATGTCAAACTTTTATATTTTATTATAGTCATATAATCCCCGGGTGATATGTATATATGAGGTCATGTCAAGAGAATATTAGTGTGATTAGAGTCGTCTCATATATATAATCTGAGAATGTAAAATTTGGATTATATATATACACCAACTAACGTGGCTTGAAACCATATATATAAAGGCTAAGCATTTAAATAAGGAATAAGTAAAGACCATGTATTTAATATTGCACTAGACATGAAATATTATGGCTGATATATATATATATATATATATACATGACTACATGATCAAAACAATGATAGTTTCATAGTTGTAAATATGGAGGATGAGAAATCTTTAAAGGGATCTATCCGAAAGTCAAGAGCTTCTTCGTCAATATTTTGATTAATTTTTCTTATATGGTTTGGTGGAAGGAATAATGGACTTCCACTAATCATGAAGAAGACTCATTACAAAATCTGTTTGGCTTAAATATTAAATAAATATATGATATTTGACACACACACACACACTTTACATCGTTTTGACAATATGATTGAGTGCATATATTTATTTATTTGTGGAATATGAAGATCGGGTTGTCAGTTAGCTATATACATGTCATTCTTTATGATAATATACCCAAATAAGATTATGGAATCACGAAATTATGCCCAATAATAATTCGGAAATAAAAATCTTCGAATTTCGAATTTAGAATTATATAAATTCTAAATTGTAAAAAGAATGTAATTCTAAAATCCAGACTGTTCTTGTTTCCGTCCGTCCATAGCTTTCCAGTAAGCTAATGATTAAAGGAAAGGTTAAGTACATGTTAGCATGTGAGAATAAGGAATAAGTCCCATTATTCAATAGAAAAATATATATAGATATATGCATTTAAGTTAATACTGAAAGTATATATTAAATAATTTCATTGTGAAACTGAAAAGATATCAAATTGTCATCAGTGTATGAATCACACGAAACCTACAAAGACAAGCAGGAGGAAGAGAACAAGAGACCAACTCAAAAGAGAACATGGGAAATGATAAAACAAACTGTATGAAACTTATCAAACAACTGTATAGTTTTGACATAATCTGCATTATTATTAAATGTACTCTAGGGATTTAAGATAATTATGTTTAAATCTCCCAAAATTTGGATGACAGATAAAAACATTAAAATATCGAATATATATTTCTAATGATGACAGTATTAATTTTTTTTTTTTAAATTGATTGAAAATTGTAAGATTCAGTATTAAATAAAAGTTTATTTCTAATACAATCAAAACTTTAAGATTCTTTTAAATTTACCATTATACTAACAAAAACTTAATTGAAATCAATCACAGTATCTGTAAACTATATATACCATGATCAGTATTTTAAGATTTAGTATAGTCTTAAGAAATAATAAAAAATTTCGTATTACATATATAATTAAATACACCAGAACAACGTCGTTATAACTAAAAAGAAGATATCGATATACTTATATTATGGAGAAGAAAAGTTGTGGAGGAGCTATAATGTTAAAACCTGGCAAATTAGACAGCGAAGACATACTCAAGTGCTGCCTTGTCACACTCTCTCTCTTCTTCTTCTTCTTCTTCTTCTTACAAAACCCTCCAATCCCAATTCTGACTTCCCCAAACAATCTTTTATCTCTCTCTGTCTCTCTTCTCTCTCCCTCTCCGTATGTGTAGGGTCGGAGTCAAATACGACACTGTTTTAAGGGTTGCAATTTGCAACCTTTTGATTGGTCTCTCTTCTCTTTGCCCAACCAAAAACAACCTTTGATGATATAAAGATCAACCAACTTTGTCCATTCCAAATCTCTTTCTTTTTTCCCCTAATGTTTTAGACAATCCCACTTTCCATATTTATTTATTCTATTCATTTCTATCTGTTTTTGGGGTATTTAACTATTTATCATCATCATCGGAAAACTCCATATTTATTGATCGTGATATTAATTAAATAAATGTCTCAAACGAGCTATTACCGATCACCGTTCGGAGACACGACTTACACCAAAGTGTTCGTTGGAGGATTAGCATGGGAAACTCCTACGGAAGAAATGCGTCGTTACTTCGATCAGTTCGGGGAGATTCTTGAAGCCGTCATCATCACCGATAAAAACACCGGCAAATCTAAAGGCTACGGATTCGTAAGTTCCTTTTTCTCTATCTTTCTTTCTTCACACACACTGTTTGTTTTGAATTTAAGGGTTTTATTTGCTAAATTTCTCCGATGGTTAACTTAATTAGGTGACCTTCCGGGAGGCAGATTCTGCGACAAGAGCCGTCGCTGATCCAAATCCGGTGATCGATGGGAGAAAAGCTAATTGTAATATTGCATCTTTTGGACGGCCTCGACCATCGCCGCCTCGAGGTTTGTTTCTACTTAACTTGAGATTACTCCGTAAAATCTTTCTTTTTATGAGTTTTAATATGATCATGATATATTATTTATTGGTTTGGTAAGTTATTCAGATATATTTAAAGGTATTTTTGATCGTCATTAGTTGTACAAAATTATGTTATGTGCGTAGTGTTAACCAATCAAATCCCATATTTGAGATCGTGAATTACTAGTTTTTGAAACTTGATCAGTCAGCAATGTACTTAGTTTTCAACCGTTTGGTTTACTATTTCTGTATAGGACGAGGACAAACAGGAAGTCCGAGTCAATACCAAAGTGGAGGACCATCAGCCTATACCGGGATGGCTGCACCGCTGCCACCGGCTGCAGCTGGCCAGCTCATGTATCCGTCCTACGGGTAAGCTAATTAATGGCTCCAATTATTTAAAACCCCAAGGAGTTTTTAGTTAAGAGATACTTATAAATGTTTCGCATAGATAAGGACATGGTCCATTGCGATAGAAATGGTAGGAGACCATTTAATGCGTCAATCGGGCCACTTGTTGTCAGGCTGTAAATATGATAACATAAATATATTGTATGTAGATTAAAAAAAAAAAAATTCTTGCAATGAATTTTATAATTGATCGTCTTCAAAATTGTAGTCGTCGGATATATATGTTGAGAAAACCCTTATCGTGCAAGACTGTAATACTAAAATGAACGTTTATTAAGTTTAATAATAAACAAGTAGAATTTGTATTAAATTTTTCTAATTTTGTTTTTACAGAGAATCATTCAATTCTTCGTATTTTTTCAGGTACACCTATAACCCTGAACAATTTGGGTACCACCAAGTAAGTCTCTCTTTCTCTCACTGACATATACATAGGCAGCATGAAAAGCAAAACCGAATTTAATCATGAAGTGCAAGATATGAAATTAATTATAGATTTTACGTACAAAACGTATCTTGCACATGTCGACCACTTACATAATGCATGAAAAACACTAGCACATGCATGTTTGTTGTAAACATAGACATCCATTATGATGATCATATATGACATGCAGCAGGCACTGTACAACACACAGTTGCAGCAAGCTCAGTACTATCAGCAGCAACAGCAACTATATGGAGGGGGTGCAACATCACCATCATCATCAGGAGCAACCATCATGCCTTCTCCTTACTATTACGGCTATTCTCTTCAAGCCCCTAGAGTACCATACCAACATCATCATCACCATCTTCCTCAACCATATAATCCTCAACAACATCATCAACGGTTTTCTTCTCCTTCTTTCCTCGTTTACCCATCCAATTCCTCTTTTGCCCCTCCTCTCCAAGGACTACTCTCTTCTTCCACCGGTACGTACTTACACCTCCTTCTTCGACTTTTTCTCTTATTTTATTTTAATGTTTCTTAGGAATCTTACGTACATCTAAAATAAGATAGTACGTGAATATATGTTACATGTGTTAGTCCACTTACTAATTAGTATTACAAACATATATCATTTCAAAACCCTAGACCGTCAGTCCAAAAAATTGTCATTTAGCTCGAGATGATTAGAAGAACGTAACCGTCATATTCCAAAATACATGTTAGATATCACACGTCTAAAATAAGTTGCAATCTACAGCTGTAAATATGTGACATAGATCATCAATTGAATTCAATTTGGAAATCTTAGCAACTTAACGTTATTAAAGTGTTTGTATAAATGATCGAACGACATGTACATCATCATCATGTGTAATTTGCATTAATCATTCATGCACTGCACGTAATTGATCCTTCATGCTGTCTTAAACTCAAAAAAAGAAACAAAAAGAAAAGAAGTTATATATTTACTCTTAAGAGAAGAAAAAAGAAAAGGGGATATTGGGTTGAAATGGAAAAGAAAAGGAGAGTGAATGATTGGAGAGAACAGTGAATAAAGGATAGCATGTGGAGTGAGCTGTCTATTTCAATTACATTGGTATATGTGTCTCTTCTATCATCTGTCAATTTGGTCGCCAATTGTCATGCCAGTGAAGCCACCATACACTGACAACATCTACTACACTAACGTATAATGTATATGCATTTTCGTTTTGGACACTCTCTGTGTGCTGTGCTGTGCTGTGTGTCTCTAAATCCAACATTTGATCATTGCATTTGTCATCATTTTCAGTATTATTGATTGATTTACCTAAATGACTCTACTCAAACTACATATTTATTTTGAGCTAAATCAGATTAAGTTGCAAAATTAGTATAATTAACATTCAATATAGTTGTCAGATTTTTATCCGTATATATAATTATATTTTTATGGCCTTGTATTTTCTCAAGAATCTGAAGCAGTACCACAACAAGTATCAACATCATCAGCAGAAGGCGAAGGAACAACAACTGCTCCTGAAATTACAGCCAGCAGCAACACCAAAGAACCTATTTCAAGTTCTTGATCTCTCTCTTTCTCTCATTTCCCAATTTGTACAATCTTCACATTTTTACCCCTCTCTCTCTCTATCTCTATCTCTATCTCTATCTCTGAGAAAACAAGAAAAAACAGCTAATTCATTTATTTCTCAACCAGAGCTATGACTTGAGCCCCAACCAAGAAGACCGACTCAAGACTGTCAACAACTTAAAAAAGACGGCTCTATCTCTTGTCCTATTTTTTGTTTTTCTCTTTTCTGACGGAACATATATAAATTGAGTTTCTTCATATTCTTTTTTTTTACTCATTTATTTTATTTCTAATAATCTCAACTTTATGCTATATATCTTTTTACACCTTTATATCCTCTCATTTTCTTGGGAGTTTCAATGTGGATATAATTTATATGATCCAAGTGAGAAAATAAAACTGTATAAATTAGAAGCACATTTACTAATTTTGTTGTTTATTATATATACAAACACTGTATTTGAATGGCGACCAAAAAAACACACTGTATTTGATTAATTTCATTTAAAGCCAGCCCAAGCGATTCTGACAAAATTGGGCCAGCCCAAGCGACCTTTGTATCAAGAATTTATGTGTGAGCTTATATTGTCTTTCTATTTTCTAGTTACTAGTGGATTGGCATTAGGAGGGGAAGAATCTAATTATTTATCTCAAGTGGTGTGGGCAATTGGACTCTCATCTGAAAGATGATCCAAAGCTGCCATTTCAAAATAAAGGTATGTATATGTATGTATCCAATTAGTCCAGCAATTGTGTTATGTGATGCAGCTAAGTTAAACTTTTTTTATGCTACTTACGATGAGTTACTTTTTCTTCTGGTGATATGATACATTTAGCTAGCCTCGAACAAGGAAATGCAGAAGCACGACCTCAGTGATTTTGCCCCAAGGAAATTCAGTGCCATTAAACCAGCGGCTTCCTTTTACACTTCTAAAATGTACAAAGTAAGATGCAGCTTCGGATGTTATAGCATGAACATTGAGTCGACTTCCCACGGTAATGAATGAAATGAATGGGCAAGTGAGGACACTTTCGTGCATAAGACTTCGCTTTTAGTACCACAAGAGAGGTGGAGGCATATAAGCAGGTTCGTGATAATCGTTATACTATTATAAACAAACCGGAGGAGCTTGGCTAGTTTCAGCATTGGGTTGATGTTGCCTTGTGCTGGATATGGTATGCAAACTACGTGTCGTTTCTGTGAGCTAAAAAACACGGCATGTTGTTCCATTCGTTATGTTTGGTTGTTCTACTATTACAACGTTGTTGTTGGTTATGGTGTGGTATCGGCCACCCGAACGTTTTATATAAATGTAACGTGCCAATGCCATGACATTTAAATTCTAAAATAAAAATGTCCTTATCTATATAACATAATATTATTTTGTTTCTTTATGCAGTTTCATTTTCTAAACAACAGTAGACCTCTTGTATGTTTCATTGTTTGATTTGTTTTCCACTCACTTAGCCAAAAGCCGTATTGACAAGTTTTGATTGTTGTTGTTGTCGGCAATTGTATTGAATAGTTTATTTCATATGAGCTTTTTTATATACCAAAATAAAATATTATAATTTTAGATTAAGGAGACGAAAGATGATTATAGATATAATTTCTAGATTGAATCAAGTTTTTTTTTGGGTTAAGTCAATAATTATACTTGATCCTTTAGGCTTTTAACAGTATTTTTAATAGAACTATGGAAGATTGAAGGAACCGAGGTCGCACTTGCTATATATATATATATAGCAAGAGCTCCCTACGCGTTTAGAGACCGTTAGTCGTTACTCTATCACTAGAACAAAGAACAGCTCCAACAATTAATTTATTCCTTTCAGAAAATACTCATATTACATACGTTTAAGTGAAAACAACAATTTTCATATACGACGTTATCATCGTAATACACAAACAATACACACTTAAAAAGCTAAACATACATTTAACATAAGAAATTAAAACACCAAAGAAAAGTTGCAATATCTTTAATAAAGCAAGCACTTATTATTTCGTCATACGTTGTCTTCTTAATTGCCACTTTATAAACGGATCCCCCCCTCCTCACACCACTAGTGCCTTCAAATCATCGTCTGTGACTCTCTGAAAATGTTAATTCGCATTTTATGTTATTACATCATACACAACAACAACAAAAATATTTGGAAGTTAAATCATAGCTGACATGTTATATGAAACAAAAAGTTTAAAATAGAAACTGGCGAAACCTTTTTCTCCTTGGTTAAATCCCTGAATCGTGCGAAGATGTCTTTCAACTTCTCATCACCGACGTCATATCCCAACTGTGAGAGTAATAAATTAACACAATGGTTCATCAAATTAATATTGATATCTTATTTGATGATATACATGATCATTTTGTATAAGTATACAATTAAACGATTCAATCATATAGGATACCTCTTTTAGCCTATCTTTAATAGCATGGCGTCCACTACATATAAAAGACAGAATTAGACAACGATCAGTCATTTTGGTAAAATAACGTTATTACTCTACTTATATAACTTGATGTCAAAGAAGCTATATAAAGATAAGAATCACGTAATAGAATAATTATCTCTTGACCAAAAGAAATTAGAAAATTAACAAGATTAGTTACCTAAGCTTTCCAAGAACAAGGCCAGAATTTTTAGATGTGACGATCCCAATATCTTCTGGAGATAAAATCTCATATGTACTCCGATTTTTTAATATTCCATCCTGCAAATGTTTTGAACAAATCATTCTTGTATCTAATTATCTTATGTCCAATATATATAATATTTTATAAATCTCATATGTCAAAAAAAAAAAAAAAAAAAAAACACAAAGTAACCTGGTGAATGCCGCTTTCATGAACAAAGCAGTTGTCTCCAACTATGGGCTTATGTGGTTGAACGTACATGCCGGTATGCTCTTGAACCTGCCCACGAATTTACATAATCGACACTAGTATTATCATCATAAAGACCAAAAAAACTAGCAAAATTATTCTTTACATGACAAAGATATTTCAATTTCAATTTGTATATGAAA
Source organism: Camelina laxa (assembly GCA_024034495.1). NCBI lineage: Eukaryota > Viridiplantae > Streptophyta > Magnoliopsida > Brassicales > Brassicaceae > Camelina > Camelina laxa. Next base: position 4,918,758 of record CM043883.1, read on the forward strand.
ACTTACCATCTTGCTAGTAGCCATAATTTGTCGTGTGTCTATATTTGTGTAAACACCACCCAACACATATGGTCCTCGACATTTCAATGCCATTACGACCTACATATAACCTTTTTGTGTGAGTGATGGATCATAGATCAAAGATAAGACCGTTTGGGTAAAGCCATCACGATACACAACCAGCAGCAGTGGCATACAATTTTAGTTTTAAAAATATCAAATATAATTGTAATTTGTATACTACGTAAATTAAACATATAAATTATTTTATGTTTAGAAAATTAAGATTAGACCAAATAATAGTATAATTTTTTAATCGTTTACAATATACATAGAGCAAAAAGATAGTCTCGCCAAAAACTATAGTTCTCAATAATCGTTAAATTTTGTATACTATATATAAAGCTAATAAACTATATATAAGTCATGATTTAAAATTTTGACATATAATGTTATTTATATAAAAGAGGATACCAATAAAAATCAGTGAAAAAAAGAATGCAAAATCAAAACTATATGACTAATTGTAAAGGACTATAGTAAAAAGGAATTTTACGCACACACAACACAACTCATGTTGATAATGATGATGATGATCTTACCTCTTCAAGCGCCGCATTCCCACTTCTTTCACCTATTCCGTTGATTGTTACTTCGACATGTCTTGCTCCCGCACATATGGCCTATATATATATACGTAGTGTAAATTAGACTCATTGTTCTACATGTTTTTGTCGCCTTGAAAATCGTATATTTGTACGGAGTTTGTGTAAATTAATCTAATACGTACAAATATAAAAGAGAGTTAATTACGTACAGCGATTGTGTTGGCGGTAGCAACACCAAGGTCGTTGTGACAATGAACACCGTAGATAACATTTTCAATTCCAGGAGTGTTTTCTTTGACATAGGTCACTAGTTCTGCCATTTCTTGCGGCATGTTAACCCCTACCGTGTCCGCGAAGCCCACCGTAGATGCACCCTCTTTTATTGCTACTCCCAAAAGCTTACATAGAAAGTCCTTATCGGTTCTGAATCACATGAACACCAGTATTTTAATATATATATATATATATATATATATGACATGATTTTATGGTGAGCTCATGGATCAAATGGTATATCCATGTAAAAGTTGTTATAAAAAAATCAGATGTTAAAATACAAATTTTCATTTTTTGATTAACAAAAAAAAAGATTATATCATATATGTATTATTTATATATAAAGGTTTTAAAGATAACGGACCTGCCGCCGTCTTCGGAACCGAGTTGGATGTCAGTGAAGCCTATGCTTTTAGCGAACCTAATACTAGTCGTGACCATCTCGATCACTTCTTCTCTAGTCTTTTTCAACTTATATTTCATGTGAATGTCACTAGTAGATATGAATAAGATTATCCTCGGCCTCTTCGCATACTTCAACGCCTCCCAAGCCGCCTTGATGTCTGATTCTTTGCATCGTGAGAGGCCGCATATCACCGGGACGTAACCTGTCTCCTCATCCACCTAAGCAAAACAACAATATAGTTTCAGCACAAAATCATTTTTACAATCATTTAATTTTTAAGTGAAGGGAAAACAAAGAAACAAACCTCGTTCCCAACAGTCTTGGCAATGGTTTTGATGGTTTCTACCTCTTCCTCAGACGACCCCGGGAAACCAGCTTCCATGATGTCTACACGGAGTTTAGCGAGTTGCCGGGCAATCTCTATCTTTTGCGGTGGAGTAAGGGCTGCACCGGGAGATTGTTCCCGTCACGGAGCGTCGTGTCCAATATACGCACATATTTACTGTCGGGTAGTTTGTTCGGTATGTACTCTGCACACCGTTTGACGATGGGTTTGACAGTAGCACTAGTTTCGGCCTGTTTGGACACAAGGGAGCAAGATGTCGGCTTGTTGTATGGACGTGTCAGGCTGACAGAGGGCAGGGAAGATCCAATGGGTAACACTGATCGGGCAACCGCAATGGTGGGGATCGCACGAGTAGGTGACAGAGGTGGGGAAGCCATAACTATGACTATGGAGTAGAAGAGAGAGACAGAGAGAATTTGATTTGGAGAATTGGAGAACAGATAGTGAGGGGAGTTGTTGCGCAATGATGATGGAATACAAATCGATATTTATAGGCGCTAAAATTATATTCTTTTTTTTTTTTTTTTTTTTTGAAACAGGTTTGCAAATTAAAGCAAAATTGTATTCTTGAAATTTCTTATGTGATTACAAAACATTTGATAATTTTATGGAGTGATCGCTTACACTTTGTCATTAGCTATCGGACATACAATTTTTAATTATGAGGATTTGCAACATTTTCGGTAATTATCACGAGTATCATTTTCTAAAGATGGTTAATATTTAAAATATAACGTTTTGCGTATGATAATCATAATAAATCTATATAACATTATGTTGTAAATGAAAAAAACGTTAAATGCAATGGTAATTCTTATGTATTTTTTCCTGTGTTTATTTTTATATATATATATTTTTTTTCATATGTACAGATTAACAAATGTGTAAGTTGGTGGATTATATTAATTTAAAATCTTATCAATTTTCTTAATTGTCTTAGTTGAGAGACCGCAAAGGACAAATACAAAAAGATCGCGAATCACATAGCATATTGGAAAAGAAAGAAAAAAGCTTTGTGGAAATTTCTCAACACCGTCGATCTATCTCTCAAGTCTCAAATCAATGTTTTAAGATCGATGATGAAAACAATTATGGGCTGATCTGTTCCTAAAAGATTAAAGCACTTACCTAAGAAAGAGTCTTCACAACGAATAAAATATTATCTAATTGTGGAAAATGTAACATCTATCAACGACCCCAGAATAAAAAAGAAAGAGTTAAAAATTCAAGACTCTATCTATTTTACAGAGAGCACACATATTAAAAATCACGTTGTAGCATCTCCAAGTAGGTGAAGTGTATTAAAATATTAGCATTCTCTGTGTGAAAAAGCTCCTTCAATAAAAAAATAAACTCATTGTTTTTTTCAGAAAATGATTTCAAATTATGGATCCTATATTATTATATTATCCTTGAACCTTTACTAAACTATGATTAACAGGATCCTCTCCACTCTCCTTTTTAAACTACTCTTCTTAAAGAAACGCGATTATGGATTTTATCAATTTGCCAAATCCATTTTAAAAGGCTGTTTCTCGTAAAAGCCCATTTTATTCAAGAATCCTGACACTTACTGCCTAAAAGGCCAAAAGGCCCAAAAATTAAAGACGTCGTCGTTTTTCCGTTGTAGATTAAAGACGCGTTTCCGCGTTTTATCTACAAAACGATTTCGCGTAAGCTAAACGCGATGAGCCTTCTTCTTTCTTTCAGATTCGATCGTTGAAACGACGTCGTTACTTGTAGTTCGATATCGTTAAACGCGTACAACGTGCGCCAAGGCCTTTACGCGCACTCGGTGACCCACTCGACGACGACGACGAGACTCGGGAATCGGAATCATCACCCACCACCACCGATCTGAGACTAGAGAGGAAGGAAGAAAAGAATCAGATCTTCAGAGAGAATTCGAAATTTGGTTGAAGCTGTGTTGTATCAAATGACGACGTTGGGACAGAGAGATCGTCGACCAGAGGCTCTTGGGAGTCTAAGTGTCCTCCCAGATGAAACCATCTGCGTTCTTCTCGAATACCTTGCTCCTCGAGACATCGCTCACCTCGCTTGCGTCAGCAGGTTAGACAATTCGCGTTCTGAGCAAACTTAGTCAGGATTTTGATTTCAGAGGACGTTTATGAGAAATTGTGATTAATAATGTTTGATGTGTGTATTTGTTTTGGTAGTGTTATGTATATTCTGTGTAACGAAGAACCATTATGGATGAGCTTGTGTCTTAGAAGAGCTAAAGGTCCTCTTGACTACAAAGGTTCTTGGAAAAAAACTACATTGCATCTGTAAGTACCTTTTGGAATACCTCTAGCTTTTTGTTTCTTATGGTGTGCTTATGTAAAAAGTGTTGATTGATTGGGTTTCTGATAACGACAGAGAAGGAGTTGCTCCAGAAAATGACGCATACAGGAAACCTTTGCATTTTGATGGTAATTGCTTGATGCATACTTTTTACTCGTTCATGACTTTTCTGTTCAGTTTATTCTCTTAGACGAGATGGTCTCATTTTGGTTCTTCTCTTGTACAGGATTCAATTCGTTGTACTTGTATAAACGATTCTATAGGTGTAATACATCTCTTGACGGGTTCTCGTTTGATAATGGTAATGTCGAACGTAGAAGAGATATCTCTTTGGATGAGTTTTCCAAGGAATACGACGCCAAGAAACCTGTAAGTTCCAATCTTTTTAATCATGTGTATATGAAAAGGTTATGTCTTGTTGTGGCTAGTAAAAGAGATTTTGATCTTTTAGAAATTTCCAGACGTGTGAATTTCTTGTGATGTTGTTCCTGTCTATAATATAGGTTTTGCTTTCTGGCCTTGCTGATTCTTGGCCAGCCAGTAATACGTGGACAATCGACCAACTAGTAGAGAAATATGGTGAAGTCCCGTTTAGAATATCTCAGAGGAGTCCCAACAAAATTTCCATGAAGTTTAAGGATTACATCTCATATATGAAACTCCAGCGGGATGAAGATCCTCTATACGTCTTTGATGACAAGGTACGAGAAACAGATTTGTAAATTTATACAAAACTTTCTTCTCATCAGGGATAGAGTTGTAGCATAACCCAAACTTCATAGTGAAAATATTTGGCACTTGGATTTAAGGATTCAATATTTCATGTAGTTCGGAGAGGCTGCTCCTGAATTATTGAAAGACTATAGTGTGCCTCATTTGTTTCAAGAAGATTGGTTTGAGATCTTAGACAAAGAAAGTCGTCCACCATACAGATGGCTTATAGTTGGTCCGGAGAGGTCTGGTGCATCTTGGCATGTCGATCCAGCTCTTACCAGCGCCTGGAATACCCTGCTTTGTGGCCGGAAAAGGTTGACACTTTTGAGAACATAAATGCATCTCTTTCTTTTCCTTTTTCTGCGCTAAGTTCTTGTTTCCTGCAATATTACTCTCCATTGCTTCACTGGAATTGGGTGATACTATATTCTGAGGATGAGTTCATTATGTTATAATTAGGTGGGCATTGTATCCCCCTGGAAAAGTGCCTCTAGGTGTTACAGTTCATGTAAATGAAGATGATGGTGATGTCAGCATCGATACCCCCTCATCGTTGCAGGTATATTGCTGAACTGTTTAAGCATTGTCATTTTGATTGTTCTTTACTGTATCCCGTTGAAAGTTTTCTATCCATAAACAGTGGTGGCTAGACTATTATCCCCTCCTTGCGGACGAAGACAAACCGATTGAATGCACACTACTAGCTGGCGAAACGATTTATGTTCCAAGTGGTTGGTGGCACTGTATCCTTAATCTTGAACCAACAGTGGCTGTTACCCAGAATTTTGTGAACAAAGAAAACTTTGGGTACGTGTGTTTGGATATGGCGCCTGGTTACCATCACAAAGGGGTTTGTCGTGCTGGCCTTCTTGCTCTTGATGATGGAAATTCTGAAGATTCAGAAAACGAAACACACTATGAAGACGACAATACTTTGAGCTATTCAGACCTTACCAGGAAAGAGAAGAGAACACGAATGAATGGAGGGGAAAACACTGAAAAAGACAAAGAGGATGCGAATGGATTATCGAAGAGATACCATATGTGGAAGAATGGATTCTCGTATGATATTGATTTCCTTGCCTCGTTTCTTGATAAAGAAAGAGACCATTACAATTTCCCCTGGTCTATGGGAAACTCTGTAGGTCAACGAGAAATGAGAGCCTGGCTATCCAAGCTCTGGGTTCTGAAGCCTGAGATGAGAGAACTAATATGGAAGGTAAACCTAGTATTTGAAATTTTAGTTCTATAGCTTTACAAGTATCTCTCCATCATCATTTCTTAGTTTGTCCTCTGTGATTGCCGTGGTTAGGGAGCATGCATTGCTTTAAATGCTGAGAAATGGTTGCGATGTCTAGAGGAAGTATGCACTTTCCACAACCTGCCGTCAGTTACCGAAGAAGAAAAGCTTCCAGTTGGAACTGGCAGTAACCCTGTGAGTTGATTGTCTGTCTCTCTTAGAAAACCTTCTCAAAAAATGTTCCTCAATAATCCTCAATTATTTCACCAATCAGCTTCTGACGTCTCTTATTTTTTCTGTCAGGTTTATCTGTTCTCTGACTTTGCCATTAAATTGTTTGTTGAAGGAGGACTGGAACAGTCTATGTACGGTCTTGGAACTGAGGCAAGTAATATTTATACAATATTTTGAGCACCCCATGTGCATTGTTATGATTGTAACTCTCTGTCTTCATTTCTGCAGCTTGAGTTTTATGACATTCTTGGCCGGGCTGATTCTCCTTTGAAATCACATATTCCTGATGTTCTAGCAAGCGGGATCCTTTTCTTTGAAAAAGGATCTTACAAAGTTGTCCCTTGGGATGGCAAGAAAATCCCAGACATAATCTCAAGCTCCAATATCGATTTTGACGCATTAATGTTGAACAGCGAATTCCCGTTTGGTATTTGGAACAAAACGCTACGTGAACATAGAAACCAGGGGAAGCCAGCACCCGATTCTTTTGGTACATTGAGTTCACATGTTTGGCCGTATATTATAACAAAAAGATGCAAAGGGAAGATATTTGCCCAATTGTGAGTGTGCTCTTTTTCTCCTTATTTGTATCTGCGTGTGACACATTTTTAAACCAAGTGCATGATCTCTAACTTAAATCTGTTGTTGCAGAAGAGATGATCTGACGTGGAACGACGCTCAGAACTTGGCGTCCTTTCTGGGACAACAACTACGCAACCTTCATTTATTGCCATATCCACCAGTCACATGTCCTGAGTTGTTGAATGTAAATGCTGTTCATGAGGAGTTGAACATTCCAGCAGAATGGAAAGTTTTTGTCGATGCTCTGTCCCAAAAGAAGAAAGACGTCACTAGCCGTCTGGAAAACTGGTACATTTCTTGAAATGACTCTGCTTCCATTTACTTTTGCTTCATAAAAAACTTACTGGTGGTCATTATTTGGTCTGAACCTCTCAGGGGAAATCCTATTCCGCGGGCTTTGATGAACAGTATAGACGAATACATTCCTGATAATTTTTTGTAGATTTACTCAATGTTTTCAAGGTTTCTGCTCTTGTCTCTCTCTTTTTCTTATCAGGAATCTAGACCTTCTTAAAATCGAATTAACATAACCTTTTTCTGGGATCACAGGACACAATTGGTGGAGACGAAATCAAGCCCTGCACCTGGATACACTCAGACGTCATGGATGACAACATTCATATGGAACCGTACGCAGATGATTCAGTTGATGGTCAACACAATTCATGGCGTCCCAGTCATATTCTAGACTTCAGCGATTTATCCATAGGTACTTTTTACTCCCAAATTCATAAACTATATTCCCAAATTTGGAGACTTTTGGGCATTCCTGGAGAGTTTTCTGAAAAAGTGAGAACATTGCAGGAGATCCCATCTACGACTTGATACCAATATACTTGGACGTCTTCAGAGGAGACACTGATCTTTTCAAGAAGCTTCTAGAGAGTTACGGGCTTCCATTAATCAGAAGTAGGTCACCGGAGAATGTGACAACAAAATCAACAGACAGTAGTACAAGGAAGAAAGTACTGCGTCCTTCCTACCGCACAATGTAAGTAGTAAAGCTGTTATAAACATGATTAAAAAGAAAAGCCTTGTTGAAGGCTCTTGTGCTGAATGATCTGTGACTGTGATTGGTTGCAGGTGTTACTGTATATTACATGAAGAGAATGTGTTGGGTGCAATGTTCAGCATATGGGATGAACTTCGGACAGCTGAATCATGGGAGCAAGTTGAGGAAACTGTTTGGAATCTACTTAACAATTACTGATATCGATTTTTCGTTTTAAATTCATCTTAACTCAACTCAACTCATATATGATTAATTAAAAAATATTACCGTGAATAATATTTTATGTATGTCATGAATCTGTTGATAACATTGTTGTGTAATGTAAAAAGAATCACATAGAATGTTCCACACTCAAATGATCAAGTTTTTAAATAAGCAAAAACACAAAGAACAATTATATTCACGTCTGTGTGTGTATCAAATGTATCAGTTTCAGAAACATGAAATTTTTGGCTTTTGTTTGGGTGATAAAAATGTTCACAAAGGGGAAAGGAGATCAGCGGTATCGATATCGTACTCAAAATCTGTGTCCAAGTCATCAAGATCCATACTGCTACATCCAATGGCACCACCACCACTGCTTCCACCGGAACCACCAGCACCGGTGAGTCCACCAGCTCCAGTGATGGGTTTCCGAGCTTCCTCAATGATCCAAACTATCTCTTCCACTGTTTGAGTCGATGGACCATTCATCCTCAATGATTCTTCCGACATCTCCACCGGCAAATTCTTGAGAAACCAAGAATGATTCTTTATTTCCTCTATTGTTATTCTCTGTTACATCCAAATCGAAATAGTTGAGGATTTGAGGTTAGATATGTTACCATCTCCACAGTTGAAAGAGAACAGCATGACATACCTTTTCGGTGTTGGCGACGAAAATGCGAGAGAGAAGATGCCTGCATTCATCTGAAACACGGACGTAATCAGGAATAGAATACTGAGCTCTGAGAATCCGAGCGATAGTTTTACGAAAATCTTTAGGATTGGAAGGATCTTCAAAAGGGTAAGCACCAACAAGCATAACATACAAAGTGACTCCACAAGACCAAACATCAGCGATTTTGCCGTCGTACTCTTTCTTGGAGAGCACTTCAGGTGCAATGTAAGCAGGTGTTCCTACTGTTGTCTTTGGCTGCGAATGAAGAACTCCTGATTTCGAATATCCAAAGTCGCATATCTTCACCCGTGGCGCCTCACTTCCATCCAGTAATGTGTTCTCTAGCTTTAGATCTCTATGGCATATCTCCTTCATTTTCCCCATAACAAAACACTTTTTTAATTGTAAATTTTCCATAGCAAAAACAATAAAAGAGAGCAAAATGTGATGTTGTTGCTTACAAGACTGTGACAATAATGAACTCCTGATATGAGCTGCTGAAAGAAGAACCTTGCCTGAAAAAAACAATCATTCATACTCACACTTGAGATTTTCTATTTTCTTTTCAAGAATGTTTTGTTTAGATCTTGATGACAAAACAAGAAAGACCTCGTCTTCGCTGAATCTTCCGGCGCTGCAGATTCTTCCAAACAGTTCTCCTCCGGCGGCGTATTCCATTACTAGCGCCAAATGTGTTGCCGTCAACAAAACCTATTTTTTTCAAATTTTTATGTAACTTTGAAGAGAGAAAATAGATAAATTAGCCCAAAAGAGAAGACACTATAGTGTGTAGATATATATATATACCTCCTTAAATCTTATTATATTGGGATGGATGAGTGACCTATGGTTCATGATTTCTCTTTGTACATGTTCATCAATCTTCATAAACAAATCACAAAACAAACATATTTAAGAAACACAGAGAAACTAACATAACATATTATAATCTTGAATTAGTAAGCTCAGAGAGCTAAAAAACTACTGACCTTTTGGCCTCTCTCGATGAACTTAATAGCGAAGAGCTCTTTGGAGAATTTGTCACGAACAAGCTTTGCAACTCCGAAATTACCAGAACCAATATCCTTCACTATCTCATACCTCTCCATAACTCTACATAAAACAGAGCTGCTCTGTTTCTTTATATATATATACTCTGTTCTCACAAAAGTCAATTTAGGTAAAAACAGAATATAACTTTTTCAGAGACAAAAAGCAAAGATGGAAATCAAACACACATACACATGTCTCTCTGTGTGTATGTTTGAGAATAGGAAATAAATAAGAGGAATCAAAGACAGAGCACCTCTGTTCTCTTGTTCAGAAGACAGAAGAACCAATTAAATTAATCGAAGTGAAGATGATAACTTCAAGAAAAAGGAACCAACCTTTTCTTGGAAGTATACCGGAAAGAAAGATTTTTAACCGGAATTTTAGGAAGTGATGTAATTATACAAAAGCGAGTAAAGATGGATCGCACATTATTTCAGGATTTGATCTTCTTGGGAACCAGCTTTGCTTTTTGGAACAGAGTTACTGCGTTTGACTCTGTTTTGTGTGTTTATGACTTGTTTGTGAGAGAGCAAGTATCGATCCACAATTTGACACGTGTTAAAATGTCGTGAGATTTTTAAATTTTGCCAACTAGTAGTATTATTATTGTTCCCTTTCCTTAAATATCTCATACTATAAAATTTTGTATAACAACAAAATTTCATAAAATATATTTGTATAAATACGAGAGACATTTAAAGAATGTCGTGTCGTGGGGTTTCTATTACACATGTGGTTGGTTTCGACCTCGTAGAAATTGTTTTCTAGTTCTCAATATAAATTTTAAAAAATTCGGAATCTTAGTCACAAAGGAATATGGATAGTATAGTAGTATATACTTTTTAAAGAATTCCATTTTTCTTGTGACCCTTATGAATTAATAAGACGAAAACGATTACTGTCCAATGTTCGATAATAATTAGTCTTACCATTAGCATCGTTTTGTGATGACTGTTGGAGGGTTTCTCAAGTCCAAGATTTTTGTTTAGTTAGATCTGTCCATCATAAGCTTTGTATTTACTATATATATATAGTTAACTTGTATTTAGTAGTTTTTGATAGTATAGTAACTAGTGTCAAAGTTCATGATTCTGTTCTTGATTTTGCTTACAATATTAGAATCATCGATCGCATCAAGACGAAATTTTATTTTACTAGTTTATCAAGAACTAGTAAAAGAAAAGAGGATAACTAAAATTATTGGTAGGGAAGAGCTTGGGAGATATCATTATTTACAGACGAGAGAGCCTGAAAGCGTTCCTAACTCTTTATGTTATTATAAGAGAAACTTGTGGATATATATGATAAAGATAAAATTATATATCTAAGTTTGGACCCTACTTATATATTTGGACCCTACAAAGACAGTATTCTAAGTTTGGACCCTACTTTAATTTCTCTCATTGGTCGGTGGGCCTGTAAGTGAATTTTGGTGGATCATTCATCAAACTAACGAATCATAAATCAGGGGGACACAGTCTTTCATTTTGGCCATAATTTGTTGTTAGTTTCCATCCATTTTATCTTCTTCCCAACTTATATATTTGTTTATGCTTTGTTCGGAAAACATAATATATATATAAAGATACAATAGTCAATCACCCATTCCGATCCTCTCCTAGGCGTGATCGAACCCTTGACCACTCGGAAATCCGGTTAACGAACGACATGCATGTCATTGAGAAGTTAAACTATATATATATATATAATAGAGTAGAGGCACGAATGTCATGTTTCCCGATCCTAACCAAAAACACCGGAAGAAGATCAAATGTTCATCTACCAAGAGTCTGGCTGGCTTCTAAACCCTTATTTTATGTACGTGCAATCAAGACATTTCCAATTAGCATCAATACCTCTACTCAACTATTCTTATTGTCCCTTCTTTCCCCCTCACACGTCGGATCAAAATAGTCGTTTAACTGATCCGACCCTCTTTTTATAAACTTGTGATCTCTTTTGCCAAGTAGCCTTTTGCACTTGCCTCATTCTCTCTCACCTTCTTATCACCATATATGTAGCTGGACAAGCCATATAATTCTCGAACTGTCTTAACGTATTTTCATTGCATAATTTAATATTTTATGTTAGAAACTAGAAAGAGAGAGTAAACTGACTTTAATTTATTTCATCAAGGAGAATAAAACAACCTTTACGAAGAAGTAATTAGATATGAATATGATAAAAAAAAAAAAATCATAATCATGGATAAGGATAAGCACTAGACTAATAAACAAAAACAGTAAAACAAATCTGAAAAAAGACTTTCGTGTAAAGCCGTAACTGATAAACAAACAAATAATTTCGAAGAGGTATCCAACAAATACGATTGACTTCTGTTAAATGATTCGATTCATATTAATATTTCAGTAACGTATACCAAAAAAAAATATATAAGAAGAAGAAAACGTAACGTTTTAGAGAGGAGCGCCACGAAAAATGTGAGAGAGAGTCCTTTGGATCCCCTGACATGCTCACAACACATGTGTCCCCCTCTTAGCTGTGTACTAACTTTCTCCATTTTTGTTTACCCCAACTTGCTTCCATTATTTTGTATCCAAATCTCTTAATTATAGTACTTGAGTTCTTTTTTTTTTTCCTTCTAATTGGTAAAGATAATAACAATATACTACTTTCTTTGTTGTCATTTTGACACATTGCATATAAATTAAGAAAAATTTGAATTATACATATATACCCCTATTTAATGAGTAATTTATCATTTAAATTTAATAAAAAGAGGTTTGGAGGAAAGATAAATTAGAAAATTTGATCTAAAAAATCACATTTAAAACATAGAGTAACAGTCTTTATAAAACAAAAAAAAATTTTACAATAACACTCTTTATAAAACAGAAAGAATATTAGTTTATAACTCAACAAAAACTAACCTTTATTTTTTTAACTCTTAGACCCATTTAGAAATGCATATAGTACAAATAGTAGCAAATTTACATTACCATTAATTTTATTAATTGCCCCCAAAATTTTCATAACAATCACATTTACCATTTTTTTGTTTCATTAAAAGTATATTTAAGTTTTTCTTAATTTGAAGTTAAAAAAAAAAAAAGGGCTTCAAAACAAATAAAGTTGCCTTTAAAAAGCAGGACCGGCCACAACAATAATAGAAGAAACAAATCCAACGGCCCAGATTAAATCTTGGTTCCAAGTTTCACTCTTTTCCTCTAAAAACGCATTAATCACTTTTTTTTTCCCCCCTCTCATTAAACACACCACACCCCAATTCCATTCTCATCGTCCCTCTCTCTTGACCTACACAAACACACACCGATCCTCAAAATCCAAAACCGTCCTCTCTCTCTCTCTCTCTCTCTCTCTCTCTCTCTCTCTCTCTCTCTCTCTCTCTCTCTCTCCAGATCTCAGATCTCTCAAGGAACAACAACAAGCAAAACAAACAATGGCGGTTTCTGCTCGTGAGGAGTTCGTATACATGGCCAAACTCGCGGAACAAGCGGAGAGGTACGAAGAGATGGTAGAGTTTATGGAAAAAGTCTCCGCCGCCGTCGACGGCGATGAACTAACCGTCGAAGAGCGTAATCTTCTTTCCGTCGCTTACAAGAACGTGATCGGTGCTCGTCGTGCCTCGTGGCGTATTATCTCATCGATCGAGCAGAAAGAAGAGAGCCGTGGTAACGACGACCACGTCTCGGCGATCCGTGATTACAGGTCTAAGATCGAGACGGAACTCACCGGGATCTGCGACGGTATCCTTAAGTTGCTTGACTCTAGGCTTATCCCTGCTGCTGCTTCTGGCGATTCCAAGGTCTTTTACCTTAAGATGAAAGGTGATTACCATAGGTACTTGGCTGAGTTCAAGACTGCTCAAGAGAGGAAAGACGCCGCTGAACACACTCTCAACGCTTACAAATCTGCTCAGGTTTGTTTCTTTCTTTCTCTCCTCAAATCTCAGATCTAGTGTTTTAATTGAATTGTGCCTCTGATCTTGTTGATGTTGATTCATTAGATTTGAACTCTGATTTCGGGATTAGATTTAGAATAAGATCTTGAGATTGTATTGGTTTTGATCTTATAATACTCTATTGCAGGATATTGCCAATGCAGAGCTTGCACCAACACACCCAATTCGTCTTGGTCTTGCATTGAACTTCTCTGTGTTCTATTACGAGATCCTCAATTCTCCTGATCGTGCTTGCAACCTCGCCAAACAGGTATTTGAAATCCACTACTCATCTTTCGATTTTTTTTCGAATGTGGAATTTGGGAATTGCCATAATAGTTGACCTCATGGATCCATATCATTTGTTTTAGTTATCTCAAGAAAATGAATGTGACTGGTTTTGTTGTTGTAATGTTATTTATTATCAAAAGGCCTTTGATGAAGCGATTGCGGAGTTGGACACTCTTGGTGAAGAATCATACAAAGACAGTACCTTGATCATGCAGCTTCTTCGTGATAACCTTACTCTCTGGACATCCGATATGCAGGTTTGTTTGTCTATACAATCCTTGTTGTTCTTTTTTTCTTTAAGTATGGGATGATTCAGCATTGTTATTGACTAAATTCTGATATGATGGATCATATTAGGATGATGCTGCGGATGAGATCAAGGAAGCAGCAGCACCAAAACCGACCGAGGAACAGCAGTGATCTTTTGGAGTGTGAAACTGCTAGTTTTCTAGGGTTTGGAATTTCCTTCTTTTCTCGTCTATATGTTTTTTTTTCTTTCTTAATCATCTAAAAGGTCGCTCTTGCCACTTCGCTTATCTTCAAAAGCTTATTCATTCATCATATTTGTTGCAAGTCCGAACCCATCATCAATCATCTTTTTTTATTTCTTTTGCTTTGATTTTCTTTCTCTTTTTTTTTTTTCTTTTTTGTTGTTATCGTTTTCAATGTCTATGCAATTGAAACCTACCCTTTTCTTTGTTTTCTCATCAATTTGAAGATCATGAAGTCAGTCTCTTGTCTCATATTATGGCGTAAATTGTCGTCATTCTTAAAAGCAGACTAGTTCATTGGACTGTTTGTTTACCTGGTCTGAAGATCATCAGTCATCAATTTGATTATCTAAAGAATACCTTTCAAAAGAACTATTTAAGTATAGACATATCGTTAGTCATTTACACGTATAATACAGGTTAAAAAATTAATGATCCCGTCAGAGTTTGATGTTTCAACTGAAAATGAAAGCTTCAGAGCCAAAAAAAATTCAACGAAAGGAACAGTTAAGTGATTGGTATAGGTATAGACTATCCAATGGCGTTACCGATGAGCAAATCAACCAAAAAGCTAGTATTAAAATGTGAATAGAGAGTGAAGAAACAAACACACAAGTGAATGCAATTTGATCATATGATAATGGCAAACTTATAAGAGAATTTTCAATAGAGTTGCAAATGTGTATACCTTTCTTTTTCCTACTCTTTGTTTCCAACATGAACAATAAAAGAAAGTTTAAAAAGAAAAAAAAACGGATTTTAAAGTAATTTGGAGTTAATTAAAAAAAGAAAAAAACAAATGATTCACCACTCCACTAATGATGTACAAAAAGAACAAAGGGAATTTTGTCGTGACGGTCAAAACGACGACGTTTGTAAGTTGACCGACAAGCGGGTTCCGACGTTTTTTCTGATCAGCGACCTTTGTATTTAGGACTAGGAAGCGGCACCGTCGTCGGAGACACCGGGAACCCTAATTGACCTGACGTCGGCGATAGAAGTATGCTCGGTGAGAGTAATCCGTATGGAGATTTAGGCGAATTCAAACACCCAAACGGTGGAGACGCAGGAATCGATGTCGGCGCCGTCTGCGAGACTGTTCCAGAAGCGGCGGAAGGAGGATGAGGACGTGGTGGCGGGAGACTGTTTTGAGACGGCGGAGCGTTTTCCTGCTGCTGTTGTTGTTGTTGGTACCAACGAGGTGAGACCAAAGGAGCTAACGGAGATAACCCAGAGAAGTCTTTCCGATTCGAATCGATCGCGAACATGGAGTTCTGAAGGTACCGCATGTACGAAGAGACCGGAGATTCCGCCGCGGCGTGAACCGGAGGAAGAGGAGGGAGAGGAGAAAGCGGAGCCGTCGGTCGAAGGTTAAACCCACCGCCGGTCCAGTTTTGATTCATGTGAGGGATAAGAGCGTCGTTTAGCGAACCAGGAGGACGATTGATAACTTGAGCTAAAGGAGGAGGACGGATCCTGTGAAGACGCGAACTCTGCTGAGGCTTAGGGTGATGAATCGGTTGTTGCGGCGGAGCAGAGATCCGTTCATGTGCAGGTGAGCCTGTGAGTTTCTGAACAACATCTCTGAAATCGTTCTTGTTGATATTGTAAACAGGAGGCTGGTGCTGGTGAAGATTCCCTTGATTAATCGGCGGCGGAGGAAGCGGTGGAGGAGGAAGATGATCAATTTCACGATTAACTGCGGTCGAGGCAGGTGCAGGTGCGGAGGAAGATGAGTTTGTTGTAGGTTTTGATATCTTATGAGAAAGCTTATTCAGTTGTCTCAGGTAATGATCTCTGTTCGTACTGTTGTTGTTACCGGTACTACTCGTTGTGGAGGCGGAGACGGCGGAGGAATCACCGGAAGAGTTACAGCTTTATCCATTCAAAAACCTTTTAAGATTTCTTTCTTCGAATTTGTTTTTTGTTATTTTGCTCTGCCAGATTTGGTAGAGAGAGATAATGGAGAAGACGATGGTGATGAAAATGGCTTCTTTTTTTTTTTCTCTTTTGTTTGTTTGTTTGTTTTGTTTTCACTAATACTGTATATTAAAGATATTTATAATTTTTTTTTTTTAAGTTTTTATTAGGGGGAGAAGAGATATGTTTACTCTATAGGCTCAAATAATAATTTTAGCTTTAATTGGAATTTTCTAGAATAAGATAAAAAGGAAATAATTTGTCTCTATTGTTTTATTATCTATGGATTCTCTTCTCTCTACATAGGCTTATATTAAAAATTTAATGCGTGTAATATATATATATATATATGTATGAACATGTACCTTGAATAATATTCTATTCGTGACCAAATTGGAATTGTATAATCCTTTTATTGTTTACTGCATTTAGTTCGGTTGTAACTGTTTTTTTTTTTTTTATTAAAATAGATGTTGTGAGTTGTAATTTATGTTACACTTGTAGTTGTATATTTTGTACATGGGAATTATTATCCACATCTAAAAACAAAATGGTTGTTGTTTGTTGTAGTTCTCTTCTTTACAAGTTTTGTTTCTTTATTTTCGTTTTTTAAGTCAATCAAATGGCTTGCAAATACTCTATATAGAGGAAGAGATTATACAGATTCTTCTGACTAGTGTTTTCATTGTTCATTCTATTTTATTTTAAACCCAATTTGTAAAATGTTTTCTTGAATCTATAAAAATGATGAGAAACATAGTATTTTTATAATTAGTTTAGACTTCAAACAATCATGAGATAGATAAAAATATATAGGCATATATATATAGATATATTATTTTGATTTAATTTAAAAATATATACATAAAATAGTTAACTTAACGAGAAAAATAGTGTACAATAATTTTTTTTGTAAATAATATTCTTTCGAAAAGTTTAAGCAATCTAAGTAATATAGTATTGTTGACAACATGAAAAAAAAAATTAAAAAACATATTTTACAATTGTCTTCGTTCTGATAATTATATTTTGTAATTTTTCAGTTTATCAACTAAAACTCATTCATCTAAGTTTTTATATAGAGCATAAAATTAAAATCCAAATTTCTAAATAAAGCAAATAAAATACTAAATTTTTTTTTGGAAATTTATTTTATTCTTGAAAACACACAAACAAACCTCTGTAATTCTTTTTATTCCCAAAAACAAAATCGGTCTAACGTCAAAAATTAATTAATCAATTACCCTACTAGTATTATAAAAATATATATACGTATGGGTTAACGGGTCGGGTTATTCAACGCCCATTTTGGTCAAAAGCTCCAAAAGTATTTACCGAAAACGACATTCGTACAGCCTTTTAATCTAATGAGTAATCATCTCATACTTCGCAGGCCACCGAAACATTCGATCCCAGTCAGCAAAACGGACTTATCCAACGGCTGTATGATCAGCACGAGACAGACAACTATCACGTGACTTTTTTTAGTTATTACACTGTTAATGTCTGATTAGTACTACTACTAGTATTTACTGTTGATGTATAAATTAGTAGTAGTGATCAACATGTAAATTGATATGAATGGGTTTGGCCAAAATGTCTTTTTCTGGGTGCAGGAATGTTTGAAATATTCTCTTCTTCTTTCTTTTATTTTTTTCTCGTTAAAAATAAAATAATGTATTGAAATATTCTTGCATTGGTAAAGCATTACACTGAAACGTATCACCACCATTCAATAAATTGGTTTTAAATCATACTAATCGGAAACGTTAATTTCGTAACAGTAAGTTTTCTGTGACTAAAATAATAAATAGTACCTATTTTCAGTAAAATACTATGCGGGCTTTGTTATATTTCCGAGGGTTTGGTACAACTCCATATTCATCTTCTGCAGTAATTATTTTTGTTTTATTAGAATATATAAAATACATGGCTGATAAAATTGTAATACATGGGTTGTGAAAACTTGTTTTAAGAAATATATATAGGTGTGTGTATAAATTATTAATTTGACTCGATCAATCTCGTTGATTATTTTTGCAATTATAAGAATATATAGTATATGGTTAGAACTTACTTTAGAATAAACTTTGTCAGTAGATTTTATGGTTATTAACAAAAGATAAAGTTCTGATTGTTTCATTTTACCCAACAATTGACGGCAAAAAAAGTCGTGTGTGCTTATGATATTTATCAGAAAAGTAAAACGGTTATGAATTTCGTATAAAATTTGGAATCTATGATCTATATACATTGTGATTTTGATTTTTCTTCTTCCTAGTAATGTCTAATCTTATTCGAAACTATTCTTGGATGCTATAAAGTGGAGGAGTCTGTATAATAGTAAGAATTTTAACGTTTTGTTTGTTCTATACGTTGAATATAAAGCTTTAGTGCATTAATGATCATACATTGTAGTTTGTACAACCAAAGAAAAAAAGGGTTATTGGATAAAGGTAAACACATAATGTGGGGGCTCATTAGTAGTATAATAAAAGAATCATAGTACAAGTCCCCATGTTAAACGTACTCTCTCGTCTTGGTGCCGTGGCTCTTTATTTTTTTTCTTTTGTACTCTCTCTCTGTTTGACATTTATTTTCAAATTTTGCCTTCTACGATATTAACGTTAGCCACAACGAAATAATCCTTTTTGTTTTGTTTGTTTATTATTCCAACGAAGAGTGTTTTAGTTTTATCATTTTGGTTTGTTTTCGTTTGAACTTTAACATTATATAATAGAGAAGTGACGAAAGTTTATTATTAGTGTTCTTTTATTTTTCTTGCGGATTGAGATGGTCGACAATACGACAAGACTCACCGTTTGGGCCAGAATGTGCGTCCGAGCCCTCAATCTTGAACAAAAGAAGACTACCTAAAAAAAACTTCCCCAATTGTGCTACATGCAACTATCAGATGATTTTGAAAGAGGACTGATTTCGGGTTATTTCAAAATCCATGAATTTATCATACATATATCGCACACAACAAAATATAACTTATGCATTACATAAGAATATAATATAACGACCAAAGATTTGACACTTTCACAACGAATAGTTCTACTATCAAAAACATGGTTATACTAAACAACTGTTATACCATGTTTACAAATTACAATGAACAGTGTTACTTTAGAATACGAGACAACAACGAATGATTATATTTACGTTACGACAGATATCTTCAGTACGATTGTCCTCATCAAATATTTCTAATAAATTTAAAAAGTTCAAAAAATCGAGCTCCATACATAGTGTAAAAGCACTAAAATTTTGTCAACCATTACATCAAAAGACTTTCACAACTTATATTCTTTTCAGTTTTTTTATTTTTATTTATATATACAGTGTTGTTATTTTACCATTTGATTTGTTTGCTGTGTACTCACTTTCTTTTAATCTTTTTTCGAAGATTATAAATAAAATACTATTAAAAGTTGGTTTTGCTGATAATTTTATCCTAAACAAGGCTTGGTTGATCAAATTAAGCGACCGTTGATGCTTGTTATAAAAAATTGTAACCAAATAAAAATAAAAATAGATCATAGCTTCACTCAAAATCCCACCCAACACAAACATACATCGAGCTATATACTCGACTTATTGAAAAACATGTAAATACACACCACAATTTAAAACCACAAGACAAAAACAGAGCAAAGCAGGAGAACATGGGAATCTAGTCGAGTCCTAAAACAATCTTCCGATGATCAGAGACAGACTTGAGAACTTTATCAGAGTCAGGCAAGGCCTTAGCCACACTCTCTCTCTTCAAACACCTCTGTGCCCACGAGATTAGCTTAGGAAACTTCGCTACGATGCTGAGATTCGCTACTTCCTCGTACGTACGGAACCAACTGTAGAATCCGATAAAGGCAATGTCCACAAGTCCAAATTCGTTTCCTCCAAAGAAAGATTTGTCTCCAAGCTCTAGATCAAGGGTCTTGAGTACTTCGATGAACTCCATCTTCGCTGCCTCTTGTTTCTCCCCTGTTTCTGACCATAAAGCCTTGCATGGTCCGTACGTCTGATCCCAATTTTGCCCAAAAAAACATTTAGCAACACATCAACGGATCATAGTGCAAAGAACTCAAGAAAAAGGAGAAAATGTAACCTTCTTGTCAATGTAATCTACCCAAAATCTAGCTTGAGCTCTCTGGTAAGGATCCGAAGGAAGAATAGGGTTTGTGTCAGGCCAGAGCTCGTCGATGTACTGAACCTGGATTATGGATTCGCAGATCGGTTTACCTTTATGGATCAAAACCGGAATCTTCTTGTGAATAGGGTTCATCTCAAGAAGTAAAGGGCTCTTGTTACTCAGATCTTCTTCTCTATACTCATATTTCACTCCTTTCTCATACAAAGCAATCCTCGTCCTCATCCCGAACATGCTTGCCCAGTAATCCAATAGAATAACCTCTTCTGCCATTTTTTGTAGTCGGTGAGGCTTAGTGAAGAAGAGAGAGTGGTGGTTATAGAGCCAAGATAAAGAAAGGTTTCGAATCTAAATGTCAACTTCAATCAAATTTTTAACGAAAGATTCTTAGTAAGTGGACCTGCTTTGGCAAAAAGGTAATATGCTCTTATAGCCATAATAAAATGAACAAATATTGTTTAACCAAACTATGATCAAAACTAGGGTTAATGTAATCAGTTTATACTATGTATTTGGGATTTTTTTTAATTGTTAAGAGACATTCATATTTGTATGTCACAAGAGAGGTTGAATGTTTTGACTATCATATTTATAGTGAGTGACTTGGTTAG
The DNA here is from genome assembly GCA_024034495.1 of Camelina laxa. Taxonomy (NCBI): domain Eukaryota; kingdom Viridiplantae; phylum Streptophyta; class Magnoliopsida; order Brassicales; family Brassicaceae; genus Camelina; species Camelina laxa. Next base: position 4,939,804 of record CM043883.1, read on the forward strand.
TTTTCATTATCACTGTTTCATATGTTCTGAAAACTTTTTTTCACTTTTATAACAAGTGCCACACTTATAAAATTGCCTTACGATTTTTTTATAAGCCTAGGCTCAAACACTTTAGTCCTCTTTAAATTGAGGAACCATCTTCTTGTGACAAGTAACATATCTTATTTGGTGAAATGGGGGACAATATTCACAGAACACAAACAACAATCTTAAAAAAAACAGAGAACATAGAAACGTGAGATGGTGGAATCAATAAGACTATTAGACACAGTATATCTTCCTAAGCTTATAGGCGAGCTCAAGGATTTTCTCAGAATCATGGAGAGACTTAACCACGCTTTCTCTCTGCAAACACCTCTTCGCCGAAGCCATCAGTATGGGACACTCTGGTTCGATGCTGAAGTTAGCTAATTTCTCTGAAGCTTCGAACCAGCTGTAATATCCAGTCATGGCAATGTCTACAAACCCGAAGGTATCTCCACCAAAGTAAGGTTTGTCTCCAAGCTCAGATTCAAGAATCTTAAGTGCTTCAATATAGTCTTTTGTTGCTGTCTCTTGCTCCTCGCCTTTCGTTTGCCAGAGCTTATCCGCTGGCTCGAACAACTGCTTCCATTTAAAAGATCAAAATCCAAAACATTCTCAATTTACAAGTCTACGTAAACAAAACCCTAAAAGAGAGATTTTTGATTTGGGTACCTTGGTGTCAACGAAATCGACCCAGAACCTGGCTTGAGCTCTCTGGTAAGGATCGGAAGGGAGGATAGGGTTTCTATCGGACCAGACCTCGTCGATGTACTGGACAACGTTCATGGATTCACAAACCGGTTTACCATTGTGAATGAGAACCGGAATCTTCTTGTGAATAGGATTCATCTGAAGAAGCAAAGGGCTCTTGTCTCTCAGATTCTCTTCTCTAGACTCAAACTCAACTCCTTTCTCTCTTAGCGCGATTCTTGCTCTTATTCCGAATGGACTCGGCCAGTAATCAAGAAGGATCACTTTATCCGCCATTATAGTTACTCTAATGGCTAATTCTTATGAAAATAGTTGAATTATATAAGGAGTTTTTGTATGTGCTGCTGCTGATGTATATAATATTTGACTGTGAATAAAAAATGAGAAAATTTAATTGAATCTTAAAGGTTAAGACAACGTAGCAAGCAAGGTGTGAACGTTTGTTGTTAAACAAAGTCAACTTAATGTTATTGAATTAGATATGTTTTTTAAATGGAGTTTACAAAATGCTTAGGCCACTGCTTACGTCATTATGCTTATCTGTTCTTATTTCTATGTTATATAATAAAAAAAATACACAACAGTAATCTTTTGCTTATGCTTAATCAATTCCACAATCCGTACATCTTTCTAACTTAAAACATAAATCGTCAGACACCATATATAACTTTATCCTATTTTTTTCTTTTCGTTTACATTGTAGTAGACTATTGAATTCAAGTTCAGATTATGATTATATGATACAATGGTTGGTGGTACTACTATCGTACAATTTTGATCACTTAATTTTTTTTCCATTTATCTTTCCACGCAAAATATATATAGAATCACTTAAAGATAAGTAACAAGATCCAAAAAAATTACGAAGGAGACAACACACTATGTTAGATAAATCAGAACCTAAGGTTTGGTTTAAACTCTGATAGTGAAAAAAAAATGGAAACTTGATCAGTTTATATAATCGTCGTAGAAAAAATGAAACATCACAAACACAATTTCTGCGATTACTGATTTTTTTTGTTTGTGATCGATGGAAACCGTGTTGAATTTTGAAGTCTCCTCCTGATTTTAGCAGTTCTCGCCTCTGTTTTTAAACTCCCAAGTCGAAGTATTGATGATGATGATTTGATATGTGTAGGAAAAGGCTCAAGGAGATGCTAAGCAACCGTTCAGGGGTCAGACAGTCCGACATATAAGGTCACTACATGGTTCTGAGTTAAGATCAGCCACCGAACCGGGTGCTCAGGTTAATAATGCTTGCTGTGAAAAGTTTTAATTTTTACAGTCCTAGTGTATATAATTCGAGACTATGACTATCTGTGTAGCCTTTGTGTGTGATGGTTAATGATGTGTTTTGCCAATTTTCTTTTATCAGGGGATATTATGATCAAGATGAAGAGATGCGCTTTTTTAGCTTCTGCGTTTCTCATCATCAGTCACGTTTGCTTGGAGACGACATGAATCAAGGTTTGTGTGTGTGTTTTTTTTTAGTACATCATTAGTTTAAACAGAACACAATTTAAACAGATCATCCTAGAACAAGACACAATGTCATTATTAGAAACATGGAAAACCTCCAGATAAACACAACTTATATATATAGCTAAACAAAGAGATCTTCTCTTACTCGATCCCATATACCTTCTTAAGCTGTAAAACGTAACCAAAAACTTTCTCAGAATCAGGCAAAACCTTAGTCACACTGTCTCTTTGCATACACCTCTTTCCCCAAGTCATCAGTTTCAAACACTCTGGTTCAATGCTGAAGTTACCAAACTTCTGGTATGCTGGAAACCAACTATAGAACCCAATCAACACAATGTCTACAAACCCGAATGTATCGCCACCAAAGTAAGGTTTATCTCCTAGCTCAGATTGAAGAGTCTTGAGTATTTCAATAAGCTCCTTCTTGGCTGCTTCTAGCTCCTCACCTTTCGTTGCCCAAGTCTTCCTCCCACAAAGGAACAACTGTTCATTGTATCACAAGGAACATACACATACACCAGAGTTACAAGCAAAACCCTAAAATTTGATCTGAAATCTTTCAATTGCTAAATTAAATATAGTGAAATTAAAGACATATTCATGTGTTACCTTCTTTTCGATGAAATCGGCCCAAAATAAGGCTTGAGCTCTTTGATAAGGATCGGTAGGGAGGAATGGGTTCTTGTCGGACCAGACTTCGTCTATGTATTGGATTTGGATGATGGATTCACAAACCGGTTTACCATTGTGGATGAGTACCGGGATCTTTTTGTGAATCGGATTCATCTCTAGAAGCAAGGGACTTTTGTTACTGATCACATCCTCTTCTTCTCTATACTCGTACTTCACTCCTTTCTCCTCTAACGCGATCATCGTCCTCATTCCGAACATACTCGGCCAGAAACTCATAAGGATCACTTCGTCTGCCATTGTTTGCGATCGGTGAAGCTCTTCTTCTCGATTCGTCTTTTACCTGTAGCCTTGTTAGGGTGTCATTCAAAATTATTAAAACTTTTGTGGCCAACCATATGAAACGGTGTAAGAAAATCAAAGTGTGGTAATTATATAATTTCTATCACTAGTCTTATAGTAACTTAACAATATCTCGTAATTTAAATTATTTAATACTGCTAGTGGTGTATCAACTACTACAGCAGAGCGGGTGAAAAGTTCTCCATGAATTGTAAAGCATCCTAAGTGTGAATTATTGTAACTCTTTTTTTTTATTATTATTATTTTTTTTTTTTTTACTTTAAACTGGAGACGTCTAGATGATATTATTGGTTGAATAGTGACAAAACAAAAAAAGTAGAGATAATGCATGTGTTATTGTGTACTCGACCGTAGTGGAGTGTCCACTCAAACCTCAAAGTGAGGGAACTGAGCTGATGATGGAGGTGTTTTTAGTGGAGTTTTTGTTTAGAGAGTGCTTTAGGCTGCCATGTCCTCCCAAAATCTGTTGAGAACCCAACACATTTTATATAATTTTGTTTTATAGTCGTAGGGCCACTATACTTGCATGATTGCAACGTGGTCACCAACTCTACTAATAGCCCTCTATTATACTCTATTTTCGTACAAGCGTCAGCGGACAATGCGTCTCGTGAGGGAGGAAAAACAAAAACTGTCTTCTGTAGTGAAAGTGACAAAGTAATCCACCATATATCTTCTCGTGATTCTTTTTTTTTTTTGAGAACTTTTGTTTTATTGGTTCCAAACGATTTTACTAATCTAGTAATCTCTCCTTCGTGAGTACGACTTCACATTTAGACGCTTAAATCAAAGCAAAGTTTATTTAAAATCCATACGTAGCAATTAGGATGCATACATGCCACCACACAATCACTAATGCTCTCTCCGTCTCTCGCATTATTAAGGAACACAGAAAACCAAAGATAAACAAAACAGAACAGAACAGAACATAGATTTGACGACACAACAATTTCTACTCACTCTCCGAGATTGTTCTTCCTAAACTCAGCAACGTATCCAACAATCTTCTCAGAGTCAGGGAGAGACTTAGACACACTCTCTTTCTCCATGCACCTCTTTCCCCAAGCCACCAGTTTCGGACTCTCTGATTCGATGCTGATGTTACCAAACTTCTCGTATGCTTGGAACCAACTGTAGAATGTAATCAAGGAAATGTCTACATAGCCAAAGCTATCTCCACCAAAGTATGGTTTATCTCCAAGCTCAGTTTCAAGAATCTTGCATGCTTCAATAAACTCCTTCTTCCCTGCCTCTTGCTCGTCACCTTTCTTCATCCAGATCTTCACTTGTGCTTCGGTGAACTGAATTCATTACACATTATTACATAACATCAAACTTTGTGTCAGATGAATACAAAAAAAAAAAGTTCAAATCAAATCCAAAGTAGTAGACATATCAAACAAGCTTACAGATCTACAAAACAAAACCCTAAAATTACAGAAACTAGGAAAAGAGAGGGGATAAGTTACCTTCTTGTCCACGAAATCAGCCCAGAAACGAGCCTGAGATCTACCGTAAGGATCAGAAGGGAAGAATGGGTTCTTGTCGGGCCAGGCCTCGTCAACGTAATGGACGACGTTGAGAGATTCACAGACCGGTTTACCGTTGTGGATCAGAACCGGGATTTTCTTGTGAACGGGGTTACTCTGGAGGAGCAAAGGGCTCTTGTTGCTGAAATCCTCCTCTCTGTACTCAAAATCAACACCTTTCTCCCTCAACGCAACTCTAGCCCTCATACCGAACATACTCGGCCAGTAATCCAGAAGAATCGGTTTGTTCGCCATTGATTTCGATATCTGAAGCTCACAGATGATATGTTCTTGATTTTTTTTTTTTTTTTTTTTTTTTTTTAACTTAAATGAACAAGTGAGTGTGTGGATATAAAGAAGAAGTGTGACTGTGTGAGTAACGGTCGTTTTATAGAGGGATGGAGATAAGCGAATGCGTAATTATTAATTAAAGAATATTGCTTTCCCTCATGTCCCTAATTAAAGAATCTTGCTTTCCCTCATGTCGCATCAACTTTAAAAAAGTATTATAGTACAAAATAAGGATTAATTATAGAAATAAACATTATCTTCGAGAAACTTACGGATTTAGTATCCGAATGGTAACCGCGTAATTAGTAATGGGGATAAAAAATTTGTTAGTGCCATACGGTGCAATTGTGGTATGCGCGGGACAAATGTATTTGCGGTACAAGTATGAATAATATAAATTAAACGGTACAAAATAATGTTTGATTGGTGAAAAACTGATTAGAAATGGGCCTAAGCGCGCTAACAACTAATACAAAAGGGTTCCTCCACATTCCCAGAAAGGCTCGAAGACATAAAGAATATGACCGGCGGCGGGTTACCAGAGAGGAGGGGAAACCCCGCAATCAAGGGACCAAGCTGCTACCTTTCCAGGAGCAACTCCTTAGCATATTTTCTAAACTCATTTTAAGTAAATATCCCTAGAAAAAATAAAACTGTTACAATTTAATTAATAAAAATTCATTAAATTTTTCGTTGATAAATTTTCTATTAGCATATTAATTTGAACTTAATATTACTCCCTCTGTTTCATAATAAATGTCATTTTAGAATTTTTCACACATATTAAGAAAATTATTAAATTTTCTATTTTACCCCTTATTAATATATTATTCAATTTTTCTATTGGTCAATACATTAAATTAGTAAGGATAAAATTGAAAAATTTACCAAACATCTATATTGGAAATACAAAGTGACATTTATTTTGTAATAAAATAATCAGTGTAAAATGACACTTAATTTGTTTACTTAATATGAAACAAAGGGAGTAATTAATTTCGTATGAACTTGAACAATCATTACAATTTAATAACTAACATATCTTTTATTTTTTCTCTTCCTGTTTAAACGTTCTTGGTTGATGTATAAATTACATTAGAGTGAAATATTTCTGTAAACATAGAAAATCGAGCTAAAATTGGATAAGGTAGTAAATTACAAGTAGATAGATCGAGTGAACTAATACTGGGCTAATTAGAGTTTAGAGGGTTCTTAAAACCAGTAGTTGATTCGTTGCTGCGTCACTCACCATACTTTTGACGTGGCCACCTACTTGATTCATTTGAAGACTCACTCAGTCAGACTTCAGTTAGGTAGACATGTACATCTCACTAATTTTAGTATTTTTTTAAACGTGACTTTTCCAACTGACCTATCAGGCTATAACAACATGGATATTACTATTAATTTGGGCCTTTTATTCCCATCCCCATACGATAACAACGCCCCATCGTGTACAATAATAGAGGTTTATCCTGCAATCTAGCCCTCATACCTAACATGCTCGGCCAGCAGTCAAGAAGAATCGGCTGCTTCGCCACTGATCCCGATCTCTGAATAATATTTTCTTGATCTTTTTTATTGGTTTGTTGCTGTGGTGTGAACAAGTGAGTGCCAATGACTTAGTAAAGAAGAAGTGCGAGTCAAGTTTAAAGAGGAAAATTTGGACACCATAATATCGTTGCTGTCGGTTTGTGTCAGATTAATTAAAGAGAAATACCCTAAAATTGTAGCACACATTTCATAAATTTCTAAAAATAGCATTATTTAACACATTAAAATATTTAAAATTAATTTTTAGAATTTGTTTTTTTATGTTTGGGTTCTCAATTTCACATTTAGGGTATAGTTTTAAGAGGTAGGGTTTAGTAAAACACATGATCCAAATATTTTAACCAAAAAGAATACAACTTAATACATAATTCCCCACACATTAAGATCAGTCCAGAACATTACGGTGTAGTAGTTAAGTTCATACTAATATCATTGCTTATTATGCAAAAAATAAAGGATTCGGTTAGTGTTTTTTAAACGGATTCGGTCAAATACACGGGTCTTCTTCTACAAAACGGGTAGGATAATCGAATTTCTGTTTTTTTCTGACGATTGTACCCTTCTCAATTTTGAGAAACGTTATCCTTTTTGTAAGATTGAGTGACAATCTATGTAAATACTTGGACATATTCAAAACGTACTCCTTTTTTAATTACGATAATCAATTTATCTGCCCGGAGCCCCGGACTAAACACCACTGTTCCACAACATCAGCGAATCATAATTTAAAATTAATTTCTACTGAAATAACTTTATGAAATTATGTGGATTTACATAGTCAACTTTCCAAAAATCACTATAAAGACATCATGGTTACTACTACATATCAATAAGTAACATGAAAACAAAATTTGAGCGTGATGATTAAAAGGACAATTTCTTAATCTTAAATATACTTACTCAGTTACTCAATCAATACTCAGTCTTTTTTTGGGTCAATACCAAATAGTCCAATACTCAATACCTACTCTATACTCAGTCTATGGACTTTAGCAAAAATATTGGTAAATAAGATTTTAAAATGTAAAATTAAAACTTCAATTTGATTAAATTTATAGATTTAATTCCATTTTTTAAAAGATCATTTATAAAGAGACTGTAGATATTTTACTTTTTCTAATATGCTCACATTCTGTCTAGTCAAAATTAATTTAAATAGTCAGATACTCAGATTTATAGTTAATTATACATAATCAATTTTAGTCAAACTCCACATGTTTATTTTTGTTATTTTTAATCATCTTTGATCACTTCAACAATAATAATTTCACACATTTTTCTTTTCTTAAACGTATATAGAATTAGAAATAGAAAATTACATGTATGTGTGTATATGTGCAGTGGTCGAACCAGCCGAATCTCGTCTATGCCTTTTTAAATATGAAGGTTTATTTGATGATCATGCATGCTTCCATGACTGTTCTGGGATGGTGGGATACAAGCATGGATTATGTGTTGGAAATCCTCCACGATGTTGTTGCCTTCCATAAGTAGCTATATTCATAAGTAGTTGAACTTTCAAGTAATGCGATTTCTAGTATGTTGCTGTTAAATTTCAATAATAAAATAATAAATGAAAAAAGAGCTAATGAAGAGATGAAAAGACATATAATGGTAAGTTGGTAACGTTATTGAAAAACATTCAAGATCAAATAATATGAAAACAAAATTTGAGCGTGATCCCAAAAAGACAATTGATTAATCTTCAGTATACATGCAGCTACTCAATACCCATTGAATCTTGTTAGACCATGGAAGCTATTTAATCTCTAGATAAGATAGTCCTTTTTACTCTGTGCTTTCGTTACGGACAAGCACATGTTGCCCAAAGACACTTTTTTTAAGAGTATAGAGATCAGACTTCTAAGATGAGAGGATCAAACAAGGAACAACAATAGCTCTCAATATCATTTTTGTTTTGTTTCAGAGTCCCATTGAAAGAGCAACCCCATCGGCCTCTCACAATTATTTGTATCAAATACTTGTGTAAATTTGTGATATAGTCATTAGATGCTCTCGGTATGGCTTACTAGAAGTGTTTATTATTGTTATCAAGGTCAAAAAATTTTGTTCCACTACTGCAATATGTGGAATTTGGTTGACATCGAATAGGTAAATTTCATATCAGGAATAATCTCTACATGTGTAAAATAGGATTTACAATTAATCAGTGTTTTGCAAAAATTTAACTTCGATTATTTTATTATGTCAAACACTCAAACTCTTCCAAAATTCATGATAAGTGATATGTTTTATTTTCATTATATCAAAAAACTGTGAAGCAATGATTATAAAGTTCATTTTATTTTTTAAAATATACCATACAAGAAGATCAATCACCAATTAATTGATGAACATAATCGTTTAATATCATATGAAACAGCGACAACATGGAGGATTTCCAACACATCGTCCAGGGCGATCATGTGCAATAATACAATCATAGACCCAAGCATGATCATCCAATATACCTCCACATTGAAAAATGCAAGTACCAAATTTTGCTGGCTCAATCATTGCACATACATACACATCCAATTTTATAAATCCTTATATACATGTAATTTTCTATTGATTATATAGTAAATTCAGTCAATTAGAAACTCAAGTCAATTTAAAATCTATTAATATACACACATAAAATCTTCAACTCATATGTCATATCGCATCACATCATATGACAATTCTTTTTCTTTTAAGCAAAATATTAGAAAAAATATAAACCAGAGTATAATTTTAATGCAGAAAACTTAATTAATAATTAATGAAATAAGTAGAGTAAAATTATTTTCGACTCATCAAATATTGCATTTAATTTGATATGATATTCGTTTTAAGATTCTTACTATTTAGAGGAAATATTTCTTTGAGAAAATATTTTCTTTTTAATATGCGTTTTTTCAATATAATCAAATGATTACCACAAAGTATGCAATGATACCAAAATTGTGGGAAATAAATTTTTGATAATTCATAGATCGGAAACATTATCCTTCGTGGTATGTTATTAAAGAATAAACTTTTTGCTGTTACATTATTTAATTAAATTAAAGAAAAGAATCAAATATATAATTAATATTAATTACATTATCACGAGCCATGATCAACATTTAAAATAGGAGCTTAATTACATTTTAATCCATTATATAATGAAACGGAAGTACACAACTTTTTTTTGTAGACTATATAATATGGGTTATAAAATTAATTATTTGATTATTTGATAGGTTATATAAGTTGTAACCATTAATTAAATCTCGATTTTTCAAAAATGATATTTCCAAAAAATAAAATAAAATCTCCACCAAATATTTAATTAACCATATATATGTCTCAAAAATTAATCACTTTTCTGCAGATTAAGAGTGATTTTCGATTATACTATCAACAAAATCTCAACAAAAAAATCAAATCATTATATTTAGCATATAGTTTTATTGCATCATGTTTTATTCACAACAACTTTTAAAAACAATCACATAAATTATATTTTATAGAAAAATTACAATATAAATAAAAGCAATATCAACCCGTGCTCTAGCATGGTCCTAATCTAGTAAATTATTATTTTTATCTAAAGTATGTTAGAACTCATCAAACGGTTTACATTATTACTGAGGGTTGCTCATGTAATTGGTTTAAATAAAAATAATACAGTAATAAAAGAAGAGAGAAGAGAATCTGGAGAAATCATTGCTTGGTGGAGGACTGGGAATAACGTTTCTCAGAAGTCATAATTAAATAGAGACGTATCATTTACTCACTGGATATCTATTAAAAATAAATAAAAATGAAAATGTATAATAAAATTTTTTTTTTTTTTTTTAATTTTCTGAGAAATGTTCACCCGTTTCTCGAGTAGAAATGGTCTAATGTTGTGAGTTTTTCTGGTAAAGTCTTTCGTTAGCATCGATCAGTTCACTTTATCAAACGCTTTGCAATGTCAACTTTTAGACAGATGTGTTGGAGACAATTAATAGTATGTGATAGTTTTAATTATATATATTTTTTAAAGTTCCATTTATATAAACTGTGTAAATATTTTTTACTTCTTTTGACAAGCTCACATTTATTATCTAGTCAAAATTAATTAGAATACTCAAATATATAGTTAATGCATGATACATAATCAATCTTAGTCAAACTCCACATTAATCAAATATTATTTCTAATATTAGCTTTTGCATTAATTTTGATATATTCCGTTATAAGTTGTTTAAAATTCTTTCCATTTTAAAAGGATAATAAAAATAAATGAAAATCTCTCTTTTCTCAAAAAGTAATATACTATATATATAATATTATATATAAAAAATCCAACTAAGCAATAACATAGTAGAAAAATAGATAAACAAAACCTTTCACAAAAAAAAAAAAAAAAAAAAAAAAAAAACTAAAAATCATATAACTTAATTTCTTGGTAGATAATGGGTATCAGAAAAAGCTCTGTAACTGGTTTTTTTGTAATAGTTTTGATGATTTTGTTTTCTTATGAAAATGTATCGGGGATGTCAGGTATGTTGTTTTTTGAAAAGAATTTTATAGTTGGGTTATTTTCAATTATCTTTGATCACTTCAAAAGCAATAACTTATTTTTTTTCTTCTTCAAATATAGAATTAGTAATAGAAATTTTTGTGTACTTGTGTATGTATACTTTTCTTAAAATGTATGTATGTTTTAAAGAATTTTGAGTGTAGGAAAAACTGTTAATTTGGCAAATATGTATGATATTATTAATGTATAGTTGTATATATGTGCAGTGATCAAACCAGCAAAAAATGATCTATGCCTTTTCGCATGTGGAGGTGTACTTGATGATCATGCATGCTTCCATGACTGTCTTCAGAAAACTTATAGGCATGGATACTGTGTCGGAAATCCTTCACGATGTTGTTGCACCATGACTAGCTATATTCATAAGTAATCAATGAATTGAACTTCTAGTTTATGTGTCTTTAGTATGTGATCTTATATAAAAGATGAATGTTCTTAATTGTTGTTTTTCAGTTTCTTGATAATGAAACAAAGGAGGTGTTATTGAGATGTGATTTCTAAATTCATATGGAATTGTAAATTCTAGAAATCAAAACAGATGGATTTTGAAATAACATGTTTTATTCTTGGATTTGAATCCTTCTATTTTACACTTTCAAATCCATTCAAATCTATTTAAAACATAATGTGGATTTTGAAATCCAAAAACAAATCATTAAATGAATAACATGGGATTTTAATAAGTATTTGTAAATCATAGAACCAATAACACATCATTTTGATAAGTATTTTAAAATCAATGATTGAATAACACATAATTTTGGTCTGAATTTCCAAATCCATTAAAATCATAGAACTAATAACCCCTCAAAATATATGATGAATGAGCATAAATAATGAGCCAATGAAGAAAATTGAGCGGTCTCCTCTCCGAACCAATATTTGTAAGCCCAAACCTACAAGCCCTTCAAAATATTTCTCACCAAAAATTAGACAAGATAATATAATACTATTTAACACTATCAATGGTGATCACTCTTATCCGAATGGATGCACTCTGCTTTGTTTGTTTTGTTGTTTTTCTTAGCAATTTTTCGTAATATTTACCAAGCATGTCACGTAATGTCCTAATTTGTCTTTTTTTTTTTTTTTTTTTTTTTGTTAATACTCAGTCTCCATCCAAAATCATTTAAGAATTATTCACAGCAAAAGTATTGGTTAATAGACTTTGTTCAAAAAAAAAAAGAAGTATGGGTAAATAGAAAGACTGTAAATATTGGAATAAATTGGAATAAATATATAGATGCCATTTTTTTAATCTAAAGATCCATTTATGTAAAGACTGTAAATATTTTTACTTCTTCTATTATGCTCACAATTATTGTCTAGTCAAATTTAATTTAATAATCAAATATAGTTAATGAAATATAATCACCTCTAATCAAACTCAACATGATTTGTTTCCATTAATTGTCTTGCAAATCTAGGTGATTGGTATATGATTAGCCTACAGTTATTTATATTTTCCAACATTAACTTTTGCGTAAAATTTGATATATTCAGTTATACTAATAATATTGAGATTCTTTCTGTTTAAAAAAGTTAAGACAAACTCAAAGAAAACGGATTTGATTTTGATATAAGCCTAGACTGATTCGATTCTTTTTGTAATTCTTTGAGGATCTACAAGAAGCATCTGGACTTGTTCTATGGAAACATTGGACGATTGCAATTAAAAAAATATTTGCCTTGTTTGGTTGATTTACTGTTTACACTCTGATTGATGTTTTTTTTGCTCATCAAGAAGAGCATCAACACATTTTACACGTCATTTTGATCAAAGATAGTATACAGTCCAGACGAGGAAAAGTATAAAAGACTTTTGAAAATGGTTTAAAAGGCACAAAGGAATGGTTAAAATGTTTTAAAAATAATATTTAGTGTAATAGGGTGGAGTCGAACTCAGGTTAAGGTCAGACAACTCAGTAGAGACAAACCAACTTTGCTACAGATACTCCACTGATTTTGGTACAAAAATATTTGTATTTCTATTCGACCTCCCTACCTCCTAAGTAGGTCCGCCATGTGACGGGATCGAAGAACGACAATTCAGAAACCACAAACGTCTCGCATAGATCGGAGGTATCAGAGGCTTCGGGTGGTGATGTTAATCGACGAATTATGGAGGTGGCTGGTGATGCAGTGGCTGTTGCAGGAGAGAGTTATGACGGAAAAGGTTTTGGAGAAATTGGCAAGACAACGTTACGTTTCATACACGTTCTAATGGTTGCCTAGAGCCAGCGCAGTTCAGTTCTCAGGTACATATAATAACTCAAACCTGGAACATCGAATTAGAGATTCCTCACTAGGGTTAGGTTATCGGGGAATGAATTTGGATTTTGGAGAATCGTAAGTTAAATCAACATACAGTATAGAGTGCCAGAGACAATTCAGCTGGAAGTAAAGATTCAAAGCCTTGAAGATTCTAGTCCGGCGACAACACTGGTTTGTGCCATAGGATTGATTGACTCCAACTCTGGGCACATACACATTTGAAGATTAATTTGGTGCTTAAGACAGAATTAATTTCAACTACGGTGAAGGAATCAGTTGAGGACTGAGGAATCTTGTCGGGTGTAGATAGAGACTCAAGTGTAAAGACTTAGCTTTTTAGTTAGAAAGCTAGAGGGAAACAAAAAAACGTGAATTCTTTTAGTGCTGAAACGAAAGAGAGCGTAGCTCTCGAGTGTCTTCTTGTACTTCATTGGTGAATCAATAAAATAGTGTTGTGAATCTATCAGCTCAATATCATGGGAACTTAGCATTGTTTTAAGATCCTCACCATCTTATCTAGTTATAAATGCTGCGATTACTCCTGGTGGTTACATGACTAACAAGTTACTAAATTATGGTGATAGAACAATTTAGATAGGCAGAACCATGCTTGTGGTTATGTTGCCCCATTATGCGCTTACACTAGCTGAAGCTAGTCAGTCATTTAAGTTATTTTCTGTTGGTGGTGTTGAGATATGAGAATTTCAAAATGCTAGACAGATTCATAGAAAGGGAATGGTGTGGTTAGAAATTGTTAAGCTGAATCTAGAGATTAAATAGCTTCCATGGTCTAAGCAGCTTCAGTGGATGACCTGTTTTTCTATCAGAAGTGTCTATTATTGAGTTTGGTGAATCCAATGCTTACAGAAAGGAGCTGCTAGTTAAAGGCCCGAGGCAATCTTACTTTTGCTAATGCAATCATTTATTCATGGTTGTATTATAAGAGGGTGTATTGTATAGAGGAAGAAGCAACGATCTAGTTGGTGCACATTTTGGTAATATAATATAAGGTATCAAAAAGCATTTTGGTAATATAATATAAGGAATCAAAAAGCAGTTTCATCTTCTCTACTCTTTCTCTCCATACCGATCATCATCATCTTCGTCCATCCTTCATCATTGAATAAGTGTTCTCTACAATAATCTGCGCTACAATTCATCTAACTAAATCACAAAATGCTATATAAGACATTGTATCACAATATGTTTATAATAAACAGTGTTGTTACACAAAAGACTTAACTGAACAAATATAAATAAGAAAATAAACTAAATGATAACAAAAAAACTAAAACTGACACAGAGAAATAACAAACTCAATCTAAGGGGAGCAACTCTTGAATGTCTCTGGCCATATCCTGGTCCCCCGTAAAAGAAATGAGTTCCCAACTCATCTCTATCCAAGTTCTGAAGGTTGTAATAAGTACCTTCTGTCTGTGGATACAACTCTGGACTCGGTTGGAAACTACAGGTGTTACCTACCACTTGTATGTTCCGGAAATAGCTCGCGTTTCCAAAACCTTCTTGGGGGAAACGTCCTGAGCCCATCTGAGTCTTCGTGTGTCGCCCGAAGCTATGCGAGTCAATAATTTCACCACCCCAAGCGATATTTGTTGCATGATCGCCTAAAGTAGTGAAAAGTTCCCTAGGCCAGTATCCTACCAAGTCGGTGCCTACACGCAGCCACCAGTTTCCACTTCGGGGATCCTAGAAA
Organism: Camelina laxa; assembly: GCA_024034495.1. Classification (NCBI taxonomy): domain Eukaryota; kingdom Viridiplantae; phylum Streptophyta; class Magnoliopsida; order Brassicales; family Brassicaceae; genus Camelina; species Camelina laxa. The sequence goes on from CM043883.1 coordinate 4,954,934, forward strand.
TGTTTATATCTTCTATTATTAAAGAAAGCTGATAATATAATAATAGAACTTTAATTTATAAAATACATAGAAGGTAAAGAAAAAAACAACCTTCCAAACCAGAATAGTCATCTCAAACTGGCGGCCACCGATGCTAGATACTGGAGAAATAGCACCTCCTAGGACAACCTCGCTGCTGGTTTGAATAAAGCTAGGTTTACGAAGGTTGTAGTCTACGGTTGTAATGTATGCGTCACTCAGTGAAATATCAATATTTCTGTTAGAATGCAAAGGTGTATGCATTTTGTTTATAAAAAAACTTTTGTGTACATATACGATATCATATTATATTATCTACCAAAAGATGCATGTGTCTTCAGAGAAACAAAAACCTTATAAACCAACCAATAAGATTTTATTATGTCGTTCTTACTTTAAATACCGAGTAAACTTATATTATATTTGGATTTTAACAAAGACAAAAAAAAAATCAAATACAAGAGTATGGATTGATTTTGAATCTTATTTATCTATTTTTAACATAGTTGGAAAATAAATTGAATACTTATTTTATATATATATATATATATATATATATTGAATGAAAGGTCTTTGCAAACTAAAGTCTGTGTTATTAAGAAAAAAAATAAGATGAGTTATAATAACTGTATAGTTGATTCTATAGTAAATCCAGGCGATTTAAAAATCTATATATTGTTAATCATCTTGTTTTCTTGCAGTGCTCCATTGACTTATACTGTTTATAGTATTATAATGAAAAAGTTTGAAAATCTAACTTAATACTAATTAATAGAATGTAGTAATAATAAAATAAGGTAATTTATGTTTGAAAATGTGAATTAAATTAAGTACAAAGAAACTACACGTACCGTCCAATAGATGAACAATCTTGGCTTGTTGTCGTTGTATAACATCTCGCACACCTATATAATTAAAAAAAAAAAGTAAAAAATATTTATTGTATTAGTCAAATTTATATAATTAAATTAACGGATTAGGAAAGGAATAACAAATATCAAACAAAAAGCATAGTATTCCACACCTGCCAGCCGACTTCAATAGTGTTGAGATCTTCTGTTTCGTAGCTTCCCGAAGATATCCAAACTTGGGCAAGACTCAACTCGGTACGGTTTTCAACAACAGGTTCCCACACGTTGATCGTAGCTATGGTCCCATACAGTTTCTGTAGGCCATCTGTAGCCACCTCTGCATACTATTTATTTAAAACAAAAAAATACCACAGTTAATATAAAGTTATAAATGACTAATATCTAAAACATTTACTACTACTAGTGTTTTATAATTTTTGTAAACTAAATAAACTTCTAATCATAATGTTTGACAAAAGAAACAGTGATCTTAAACCCAAAATTCAATAAGAAAAGAATTCAGACCCGGCCCAGTTAAATATATCGAAATACCTTAAGGCCCGAAACAGAAAAACATTTTGTAATAGTTTCGTATGACCATAATAAACTATAAAGAAAAAAGTATGGACTAAAACGTATATATATATATATATATATATATATATATATATATATAATAGGATTAACCGTTTTATGTACCTGGTGTGGGGGGACTACGGTTAACCGTGCCCGTTTCAGGTTTTGCCCGATGACCCAACGCGGCTACGTTTTGCACTGGTATAGTACCTACGGGGCACTTCACTTTGCTAACGTGAGCCTCGTATGTTGGCCATTCAGTTTTTGTCCCAGTTCTAATCCTTCTAGGAATCTCTGACGGCGATTTCTGTAAAAAAAAAATTAAATTTTTAGTAACACTAAATTAAATTATAAATGATAATCAAGTAATCAACACATACTACAATAAATAAAATAAATTTTCTAAAAACGTAATAAACAAACCTGTAATATGTGATTTTTTAGAAGAAAATGGGAAAAAGCCGCTTGGTTATGTATGCCGATGCAATAGTGTTCCTTATCTGAAGCTTGCAAAATTAAATTAATAAAATATAAAACATATTAGTATTTTTTTGTCACAAAAAAATCAGAATATATGTATATATATATATTACTATTATCAGCTATGGATATATCGATTTTCGTGTAAAATAAAAACTAGTAAAAGAAATGTTTCACGTAACTATTTTATTTCGCTTTTTTTTGGATTAATGCAACAACGTCGGAATGTTAGATCAAAGAATATATTGATATTAGAATATTGTCCAATATCATGTATGTTAGTTTTCATATTGTATATTACTGGGCCTGTTGAATTGAAATGTTTGCAATTAGTGGGCCTTCTCATGGCCTTTCTTGTAACAAATATGTTCTTATTTGGGCTTTATAAAATGTTTAGTCGACAAAAAAATAATATTACTGGGCCTGTATGTACGTAGCTTAGACTACAGTACTCTCACTCTCTAGTATTTATACCTAATTAATAAATTATTAATACAGGATATACAGAATATACTTTATTGATCTAGACTTCTCCTGTATAAATACATACAGAATATATTCTCCAATACAGGATATACAGAATATATTTATTTATTTAGAGAGTGAAAATAAATATTAGAGAGTGAAAATATTAAATAGACTTCTCCAATACAGGATATACAGAATATATATAATGATGATACAGAATATTACTCGTCTAGAAAGAGTAAGCACATACAGAATTTTAAAATTGTAAGGTGGTATACTTTGTATAGATTTCTTAACTATAGTTTCACTATTTCTAATTTTCTCCTTCTTTTGAGATTTAGATAATTTTTGTTCTCTAAGTTTTTTTGTTAAGATTTTAGGAATTGGATGAGAAGTGTGTATTGAATTTGGTCCACAATATGATTAAAGATATCCACTAAAACTTTTTATAGGATAAATCTGTTGGCTCTAATGTATGCATTTCATATTATTTATTTATGATACGTAATTAAACTCGTTTGGAAAAACTAGACACATACAAAATTTTAAAATTCTAAGCTAGTACTTATAGTTTTTAGGAAAAAGGCCAAAAAATATTTTATTTATATTTTATATTGATGTTTAATATTTTATCTTTTTAAATTAGAAGAAAAATACTTTGACTTATAATAATTTAATATTTAAATGATTGCTAAATTCAAATCCGCTTTTAACTGTCCCTTAACGTACGTCACAGATCATTTAACAGTTGTTAAAATATAACCACGCGTTGTTATATCGATATATATATAATATACTGAATAAGTTGACGTGGTCTGATGGTAATTTGTGATCTATTAACTTTAAGGACGCGTCACCCTCCTACACCTTTAGATTTTTTGTTTTTATATCTCCATTAGAAGTGGCCAACTAAAACCGAAGCGTTTAAATCCATCCATTACAAGTTTAACTGGTTTTCTCGAGATTTGCTTGCTCTTACCAAAAGTAATATTGACAACGGAAAACATGAGCAAATCACAAATTTTCCCTATTAATTTCAAAATATTTTTACAATTTAGTTCACCTATCTATACTACATAAACGATGGTAAAAAATAACAGGTTAATATAATACTTTATTATACCCGGTTCTCTATGTTGTTCAATAAAAGATGAGGGTGACGGCACAAGTTCCTGGCGACGGCTCAAACCAATTAGACGAAGACATGGAAGGTCTCCCCCCTTTGAAACGACATCGAAAGTCAGTTCATCATCTATGGCAAGACTGTACTCTTTGATTACGATTTCAAATGTGGGAACATCCATTTACTTCTTGCACAACTTTATCCAAAGGTTTGTCTATATAATTGCAAAGTAATATTGATAACGCAAAACATGAGCAAAACACAAAATTTATCTAATTCTTTTACCTATGGCAATCATACCCCTCCAAGTGTGAACCTATTTATATTTTTATTATATTTTTAAATACTTCACGTAACAAGCTTACGATCCACTCATTCCCATTCAAATCTAATATTCTAATCTTCTTGCATGATGTGGTTATTCTATATTAGCATATTAACACTAGAATCATATTACACATAAGAATCAACTCAAAACTCTCAAAACAAATAAAATAAATCGTAAAGTGAAGCAGCTAGTCCTCGGCATATAATCCGAAAGTGAACAAACTGAACTGATCCGAAAAAACCGATTTGGATCAGTTTTAGTTTCTCTGATAAATCCAATCAGTTTTTATATTGATTATGATTCGGATTTCGGTTTTAAACCTATCCAAACCGAAATCCGATCGGTTATCCGATAAACCGATTTCATAATTACTTTTTATACGTTTGGGTTTAAAAATTAATATTATTTTTGGGCATATTTTCGGACCGAGCCCATTAGCTATTAAAATTTAAATCGTAAACGCTGGAGGGAGACTCGAACCTGAGTGGCTAAGCATATGGGTCACACACTAAAACCATCTGAGTTATCAGATTTTTGTGATTATAATTTATGAGTAATATATATAAGGTTCGGTTTGAGTTCGGATTTTCTCAAAAAATTGAAAACCGATCCGAATCTGAATCGATCCGATCCGAAAAATAGTCGGATTATAAACGGATTCTATACATTCCAATCCGAAAATCCGAATGCCCAGAACTAGAAGCAGTTAGTTAGCCAAAAAAAAAAAATTGTACATATTGTACACATAAATATGAGTTAGAGAAGAAATAATGGTATTTTCAACTAAAGGTAGTAAACACACTTAGAAACATGTCTTTCTTAGATTATAAATTTACAAATTATAAAACGTTGGGTTTTTTTCTTTTTGGATTAAATACTTGTGGGCATATGTTTAATAGAGATAATCAGTGTTAATTAATAACGTTTTATAGAATAAATCTGTTGGCTCTAATGTATGCATTTCATATTATTTGATTTAGGATACATAACTAAAATATAATCACGCGTCTTTGTATTGCCTATATATATAGTACTCGGAAATGGTGTACTGAATAAGTTGGCGTGGTCCGGTGGTAATTTGTGTTCCATTAACCTGAAGGACGCCGGTTCGATGTCCCCCAAAAGAATACAACTCATGAACTCGATACATAATTCCCACGCATTAAGATCAGTCCAGAACATTAAAAGTTTATACGAATCACAAATTCCCACTAATTTATACGGATCAGACTTAAAAGTTTCAAAAAGTAATCGACCCCACCAAACCCGTGGCATCGTGGCATATCGGATCTAACCCTATTGTGATCTTACCGAACATAATACAATACAATATCCAACTTCGGCTGCTGGTATGATCAACTATGATAGGTTGACACAATCTTTACAGAGGCACATAAATCACAAGGTTATAAAGTATCATTAATAAAACCCCTTAATCATTAGGCCCATAAAAACACACGAATCTGCTCAAGCAAAGACATACATACTCTACACCCAAATCATCTCACAGATGCTTTGCATTATTTAAAGATAGATATTACACACGAAAGAAAAACAGAGAGCATCCGACCCAAACGGCAAAGAAACAGATCTACTCTGGTACAAATTTGCTCCTGAGCATGGAGACGAACTCGGTAACCTTCTCAGGATCAGGCAAGGACTTAGCCACGGTCTCCCTCTGCAAACACTTCTTGACCCAAGCGATCAGTTTCGGACACTCTTGTTCGATGCTGAAGTTACCAAACTTCTCGTATGCTGGAAACCAGGTGGAGAAACCAATCAATGCAATGTCTACATAGCCAAAGTCATCTCCGGCAAAGTAAGGTTTGTCTCCAAGCTCAGATTCAAGAGTCTTGAGTATCTCAATGAAATCCTTCTTGCCTTTCTCTTGTTCCTCACCTTTGGTCGCCCACACCTTCCTCTGAGCATCGTACATCTGATCCATTCCACAGAGTAAACCACAAACTAAGTCAGAAGCAAAGATGAGTCCACAAGAAAAAAACCTAAACTTTGGATTCCAACTACAACAAACTCAAATCAAGATTCCGTATTTAAAAATCCCCAAATCGCAGAAGTATTAAGGTAAAAACATCAGACTAAACCCTAAAATTTAGGCGTGATTTCTCAAAGCCTTTCACTTGCAAAAACTCAAATCAAGTTTCAATTTTTAGAGATTCCCAAATCGATTCCAGCCTTAATAAATCAAAGGGAACAGATAAAGTTGGTACCTTTTTGTCGATGAAATCAGCCCAGAACCTAGCCTGAGCTCTCTGGTAAGGATCAGAAGGAAGAATAGGGTTCTTGTGAGACCAGACCTCATCAATGTACTGAACCTGAATGATAGATTCGTTAACCGGTGTACCATTGTGGATGAGAACAGGAATCTTCTTGTGGATCGGGTTCATCTGGAGAAGCAAAGGGCTCTTCTTGTTCATCAGATCCTCTTCTCTGTGCTCAAATTCGACACCTTTCTCCCTCAATGCGATCCTCGTCCTCATCCCGAACATACTCGGCCAGAAATCAAGAAGAACCACCTCATTCGGCATTTGTTACGATGATGATCCCCTAAAGCTCCACAAAAACAAAAAGAAAGAAAAAGAGGTTTCTTACAGTAAGATAATAATGAAGAAGAGAGTGCGGAGGGTTCAAAACATGTGGCCAGAATTTATTTAGTAATAGTTTTATTATAAGATTTTCATTCTTTATTCTTTTCTTTTTTTGTCATCTGATTGAATATATATATTGAAGAGGATAATTTACAGTCTTATTAGCATTATTTTTTAAAAACTTTGCTTTAAATAGATGCTTGAAGTACAAGCATGTAAGTAGCTGTAGTAGAGGCAGGAGAAGCTGTGGTTTTTGTAGCAATCCGGCCTTTCGGAGCTGAAGATAACTGTTTAAAACATATGAAAGAGTAGACAGATTTTAGTTTTGACTTAATCAAGCATCGGAAAAAGAAAAAATGACTTTGCCTTACCTGACGGGAGATGCCACGCAAACACCAATCTCATCAAGAACTGGTTAGTGAGATCTTTTGTGTCTTCTTCTGCCTCTGACATCATCTCTATCTGCAAATCCAACAACAAATAAACCAATCAAATGTTTTAAAAAGTCATTTCCTGCAAACTAATCTGTACCTGTTGCTAATTGGATAAAGTAAGCACTTAAGATCAAAGAGATGTATTCGTTTACCGTTTATTCAAAACCCTTTGCATATTTAGTAGTAAGCTCCAAAACCCTTTGCATAAAAGATGCTACTTGTCAATGAATGTTAAACTCAGGTCCCAAATATCAGAAAAGAAGAAACAATTTACTTTCTGAATACGAGATACCTGATGGAGCAAAAGCCAATGCATGAAACTGAACAAAGGCTGCTCTAGACTGGACAGCAATCTTAACCTCGTTGTGAAGTCCACTGACACAGATACAATTGTGTGTTAGATGCTAAGAAAAAAAACAGTTGACACCAAATTTCCAAGTTTGTCAACAATCGTTTAATGGAAAAGCCTATAAGAAGTATGAGTTAGTTTTTGTACCCAATGTAGAGAAGAAGATCATAAGCAGGAGGCGACGTGGCTATGGAGGTCAAAAGCAATCTTTATAGCCTCTCAAAGATTGAATAAACCCTTGGTGACAGTTAGCATTCTGCAAACTGGGAACCAAGAGAGAACAAAGAAGTTACCATCCATTCAAAAGCTTAACAACGATCAATCAAAGCCATATCACCGATCAATAATCATAGCATATAGTCCACAAAATGTAAATCAACAAAACAAAAACAACAAGTAATTCAATTTTAGAAACCCAAAGTGAAAATTCAAACGAGTTCACAACTGAGTAGGAACGAAACCCTATAGATGATCATCGGTTTTGAAAACCAAAATCAGATAGAGACTCGCACACGAATATCACTAAGACCAGACACAGACGTATTAACGAATAAGAGAAAAAACAAATGGAAGATTTCAGAAGAACAGACCTTATTCGTCCTAATTGGAGCATCGTTTCATCACAATCTTTACAGAGGCACATAAATCACAAGATGTTTAACGTATCATTTAATAAAACCCCTTACTTAATTAATCAAGTTGCATACAAACTAGGACAAACCCATAAAACACACGAATCTGCTCAAGCAAAAAGACATACATTCTCTACACCCAAATCATCTCACAGATGCTCTACATTATTTAAAGATAGATATTACACACGAAAGTAAAACAGAGAGCATCAGACCCAAACGACAAAGCAACAGATTTACTCTGCTACAAATTTGCTCCTGAGGACGGAGACGAACTCGGTAACCTTCTCAGGATCAGGCAAGGACTTAGCCACTGTCTCCCTCTGCAAACACTTCTTGGCCCAAGCAATCAGTTTCGGACACTCTTGTTCGATGCTGAAGTTACCAAACTTCTCGTATGCTGGAAACCACGTGTAGAAACCAATCAATGCAATGTCTACATAGCCAAAGTCATTTCCAGCAAAGTAAGGTTTGTCTCCAAGCTCAGACTCAAGAGTCTTGAGTATCTCAATGAAATCCTTCTTGCCTTTCTCTTGTTCCTCACCTTTGGTCGCCCATACCTTCCTCTGAGCATCGTACATCTAATCCATTCCACAGCGTCAACCCATAAACTAAGTCAGAACTCAGACCCAAACAAAGCTCAAAGATGAGTCCACAAGAGAAAAAAAACCTAAACTTTGGATTCCAACTACAACAAACTCAAAGCAAGATTCAGTATTTAAAAATCCCCAAATCGCAACATCAGACTAAACCCTAAAATTTAGGCGTGATTTCTCAAAGCCTATCACTTGCCAAACTTAAATCAAGTTTCAATTTTTATAGATTCCCAAATCGATTCCAGCCATAATAAATCAAAGGGAACAGATAAAGTTGGTACCTTTTTATCGATAAAATCAGCCCAGAACCTAGCTTGAGCTCTCTGGTAAGGATCAGAAGGAAGGATAGGGTTCTTGTGAGACCAGACCTCATCAATGTACTGAACCTGAATGATAGATTCGTTAACCGGTTTACCATTGTGGATAAGAACCGGAATCTTCTTGTGGATCGGGTTCATCTGGAGAAGCAAAGGGCTCTTGTTCCTCAGATCCTCTTCTCTGTACTCAAATTCAACACCTTTCTCCCTCAGTGCGATCCTTGTCCTCATCCCGAACATACTCGGCCAGAAATCAAGAAGAATCACCTCATTCGCCATTTGTTACGATGATGATCAACAAAAAGAAAAAGAAAGAAAGAGAGGTTTTTTTACAGTACGTCTTTCTCGATTTGGGTCGTTGGTAGAGATAATGAAGAAAAGAGAGTGTAGAGGGTTCTAGATATTTATAGATGATAGTATATACCAAAGAGGAGGATCTTTTGCTTACTCTAGTCGTTACGTCACGCACCTCTCTCTCTTTAAAAGATGTGGCCGTCTACGTTACATTTCACACTCTCTCTCTTTAAAACATTTGTTGAGATATTTATAATTATAGTATTTATCATTCACACCCTAAGTTAATAGTAGTAGTAATTTTGGAAATAATAAGATTTTCATTCCTTTTCTTTTGTTTTTATTGTTGTTGTTGATTTTTTTATAATATATTATTGCCATATTTTATTTTATTTTTGCTTAAAGGACTTGATTTTAAGTGTAGTAAAAAGAAAAAAAGACTTGATTTTGAGCGGTGCACTGAATACAGGATTTTAGTCGAGGTTGATATAAGTTGCAAATATTCGTTTGGACTCTATTATCAAACGTCAATGGATTTTGTTTGGTATATAAATGTATAATAATAGCAAATTTATTTGTTTTTTAATAGATATTTTTTTATTTCAACACAACAGTTGTTTAGCCGATGATTTTTTTTAAACAATCATACTAGTCCAAATATTTGAAAAACGTGCTAACTAAACAAACTGGAAAAGAATTGTTACAAAGAAACAAACCTGGAAAAATAAATTTAGAAAAGTATGTCAACATAATAGTTTCCATACCTGATTGTGTTTTTAAAAAAAATTGATACTATTCAAACAGTTGAAAAACGTGCTAACTAAACAAAAACTCGACAAGAATTTAGAAAAGTGAGCTAAAATTCTAGACACTAGGTAGAATAACGTACACGTACATTGGCGGATTCAATTGGACTCTCGAGATACTCAGAGATACATGTGGATGTGACTGGGAGTGTGTAAAGCTGCTTGGTTACGCTTTTGTATTTTTACGTGTGCTTACACTACTATCTCGAGATCAACGACAGTCGACAATGATCACAAAGGCGACAGAGATCCATACTGATATGATATGGGTTCCCAACTCTGAAATTTAACTGATGTCAATTCCTGTATTAGTTAGTTAGTTTACATACTTATTACATCTTGATTCTTGAATTTGTTTTGGTTATTTGATGTGGGCTTAATTTACATAATGGGTCTGGACCGGAGTTGTAATTTTGTAAAGACAGCCTTCTTCTTTCTCCATAAGTGTAGTAATATATAAATCTGAAAATAATATGTTTTCCGAATTCAATTTTGATTTTGTTAGTAGCTGTTTTAAAAAGATGAATTATCACTTTAAAATTTTCAAAAAAAAAAAAAAATATATATATATATATATGTATGTATTTTTAAAAGCCTCCAATGGTCACAACTCACAAGTCACTCGCACCATTTCTCTCTTTGTTGCACTAAAATAAAACCTTGTCACTCAAATACACATTATTAACATGCTCGTACAATCATATTATTATCGTAAATTTTTTTTTCGTAGACACACATGAATGAAAAGTCATTCATAAAATCACATAATTCAAAAAGGAAAATAAATCACAAATGGTCTCTACTTTTCTTCTGTGGATGAGAAATGAATCAAATGATAATGAAAAAGGAAATAAACTAAACAAGACACACAAGAAAAAGGTTTGTTTTGGTTTTGGATAAGAACTCTCTTAATTCGAGTGGTTCTGTTTCCTTTCCAAATCCGAACCTCCAATTTCTCATCCACTTCACAAATACATTAGTACCTATAACGTTTTTTGTCCTCATGCAGAAAGATTCACATTATATGAAATAGTTTCTGTTTACAAGCAGCTTACTCCCAAGTTCAAAGTCTCTTGCTATTCCTCAGCGTGGTGAGCTTTCTCTCACAGATCCTTGTCCTTACTTACACATGTATGTATGTATGTCTGCAGAACTGCTCACATGTATATAAATATTGATATTGTCTTTTTGCTCTGTCCCCTGTGATCTAATTAAGCAGATACTTTAAAAGAGATTAGCTAAGAGAGTTGAAGATCAGAATTTTTAAGAGGAGATGGAGATCACTAACGTTAACGAGTATGAAGCTATCGCTAAGGAGAAATTACCAAAGATGGTCTACGATTACTACGCTTCTGGTGCAGAAGATCAGTGGACTCTACAAGAGAACAGAAACGCTTTCTCTCGAATCTTGTGAGCTTTTGATGATAGTTTTTTTACTCTAATCAATTTGTTCTGTTTCATCAAGAAAAGCTTCTCTGATCAAACCAAACCATGTTTCTTTATCCCTTGTAATTTAAGGTTTCGGCCTCGGATTTTACTTGATGTAAGCAAGATTGATATGACTACTACTGTCTTGGGATTCAACATATCTATGCCTATCATGGTTGCTCCAACTGCTATGCAGAAGATGGCTCATCCCGAGGGTAAAAATTCAAGAAACAGAATAGAGTAAATAACAGAGTGGGATATTTATATAGTTTCTCATCTTTACGTTTTATCGTTGTGTTAAGGTGAGTATGCTACGGCTAGAGCTGCATCCGCAGCAGGAACTATCATGGTTTGAGTCTGAACCTTTCTTGTTTTGGACAACCACCACTATGAGGTTGTGACATTAAGCTCTTGTTGCAGACACTATCTTCATGGGCTACTTCTAGCGTTGAAGAGGTTGCTTCGACAGGACCAGGAATCCGCTTTTTTCAGCTTTACGTAAGCTCCATCGCGCACTACATTACTCGCTTATGAAACAAGAAGCTTCAAGAATTCAGTTGTTTTTATAGGTATACAAGGACAGGAACGTTGTGGCTCAGCTTGTGAGAAGAGCAGAGAGAGCCGGTTTCAAAGCAATCGCTCTCACTGTCGATACACCGAGGCTTGGTCGCAGAGAATCTGATATCAAGAATAGGTTTACATTGCCACCCTACTTGACTTTGAAGAATTTTGAAGGTCTTGACCTCGGCAAGATGGATGAGGTAACTAACAACATCTATATAATTTCTATGTGAGTTGGAAATTTCCTAAACATGCTCGGTGGATTCTGTAGGCAAATGACTCAGGACTAGCATCCTACGTGGCTGGACAAATCGATCGTACCTTGAGCTGGAAGGTAAAGCAATATATATAACAATGACTTGAAAACAGCTATAGATCAATAAAACAAAACTTGTTGTGCTTGATCTTCTTTGGGATACATGATACAGGATGTGCAGTGGCTTCAGACAATCACAAAGCTGCCTATTCTGGTGAAAGGTGTGCTTACAGCTGAGGATGGTGAGAAAACCCTAAACTCAACAAAACAAAATTCTCATTCTTCTTTTTCACTAGTTTCATGTGTTATTACTCTGCATTTTGTTAAAAATATCCCATAATTACTTTTTCGCCTGCAGCAAGGATGGCAGTACAAGCAGGAGCAGCTGGTATCATCGTGTCTAACCATGGTGCTCGCCAGCTAGATTACGTACCAGCCACAATTATAGCCCTTGAAGAGGTTAACTAGAACTAAAAATTAACTTCTTTTCCAAATTTGTGAATTTTACTATTGTAATATACCTCTTGATGCTTCTCAGGTTGTTAAAGCAGCTCAGGGGAAGATTCCAGTGTTCTTAGACGGTGGGGTTCGCCGTGGGACAGATGTCTTCAAAGCCCTGGCGCTTGGAGCCTCAGGAATATTTGTAAGTGCTAAGAGCCAAAAGTTTTTTTTTTGTATCATTCACCATTCTTGGAATACAAGAAACCCAATATTCTTCATTCTCGTTGATTTCTTATTCTTTTGTTGAGAAACAGATCGGACGGCCGGTGGTGTTCTCTTTGGCGGCGGAAGGAGAGGCCGGAGTGAGGAAAGTGCTACAGATGATGAGAGAAGAATTCGAACTCACAATGGCACTAAGTGGATGCACTAGTTTAAAGGAGATCACACGCAACCACATTGTCACTGATTGGGATGCTCCTCAGGCACGATTAGTCCCAAAGCTCTAGTCTGTGTATGCTCCTTTGATTTTGTGTACTGTAAAATTTCAATGGCCATTTCTACTCTTCTGCGTTTTCCTTTCTACTATTTGCGTATCTTTGTTGATCCCCTGCTGTTACTCAACTAATACAGTATATATCCGTTTGTTTACTTGTTTTACTTCAGTTAATTATAAAATTAATTAAGAATCTCATCATTGCAACAATGTAACCCTTACTTTTATCATCTCTGTAAGTATATAAATTTGCTTTTAAATATAACATCATAACTTGATAAAATGTTCTTTTATATATTTAAAAGATTTTTAAAATAGTAGTTGCACTTGTCATGATTTTGATTTTTCTTTTGCAATTCATACTTGACCTTTCACAACTCCTATGGCCAAACTGATTTCGTTTTTCTTTTATAACGCTCATATTTTATTTTTAATTCAAAAACAAATATAAACTTGCACCAAAAAAAAAAAAAAAACTGTTGTAGATATATACTATTATATATTATATTAATGTCACAAACAAATGTAATTCGAACGTGTACTAATGTCAAAGTTGTAAATAATATAGCTAAGGGTAAGTATGTATAAATCAATAATAGCTAAATTAGGAACTTTGCACTCAAAGAATAATGTTGATAACTTGATCTATCCATTATCATGCACATACAGTATATAGATATTGTTTTATAGAGAAGAATATAGCGCAAAACTAAACCTGGATTTGCTTGCGTTGAGTTCCATATCTCATGACACGTAGCAACATACTATCATCATAACATAATACATCATCATATATATAGACACATCATAGTTGACAAAAAAAGCACCCACATATTAAGAGATAACTAGATAGAAACAATTGTTATATAAAAAAAAAGAACAAACAATTGTTATTTTCATTTTAAAGTTTGTTAGAATATGTGTCTAGAGTCTCCATAGTCAATGGAGTTTGATCTAGAAACATCGAACGAATTTACGTTCTATAACACCGTGGCATGTGAGGTTAGCGCTTTTATCTACAAACTCATTGCTTGATTTTCTATATTCTAATATTTTTTGAGGCGTCAAGTTCTGTTCGTGTGGAAATTGGCATCCATAACACACCGGTCTAAATCAAAGGAAAAATTGGTTAGCTGATCCGGTAATTTGGTCCAAATCAATTCGACCGTTGAGGTGGAAGTTAACGAGATCGAGAAGCCCATCCCAAGAACAGACAAACCGATTTTCTCAAATTGCCGAGGGCCGACTTAGCGAAAAGAAGAATTCTATTATGGAAAGTAGACATATTTTGTAATCTAAGAAACAGTATAACTAAAGTGATACCCATTCATTGTAAAACATCCAGCAATTAATATAATAGTCCTAATTCTTCATTGTTTTTGAGTAAAATCATAACTTGTTTCCCAAAAAACCTAAACTTCTTTTTAATTTCAAGCTTTGATCCAGTTCTTTGAAATAATATTTTTTTTGAATTTGTTTCCCCCATCAAACAAATTTATTAGTTTCTACAAGTTACAAGACAACTTTAATGTATTTGGGCTAATATACTAACTAAAGATAAAAAAAGAAAAGATAAACTGTCTTGATGCGATTTTGTTAAACAATAAAAAAAAATTGTATTATGCCTACAAAAAATTGAGTAAAAAACTAAAAACTACCTTACAAAAACACGGTTTTGCACGTTATAAATCCATAGGAAAACTTAAACCGACATCAGTCTCTTTTGTCGGCAAAACCCAAACCAGTCTTTTTATTTTACATACATACATAGGTATTATTCAAGTATATATATGCCCAAAAAAAAACGGTGCATTTATGCATTACATATTAGAAGAGTAGAATCAATCGATTGGCTGTTGTGAACCGCGAAGTGCTTATGCATACGCTTACGTGTACGTGCTTCCGAACCAATAGAAGTAGGATAAAAGATCACACAAAGTCAAATTTATGAGATGTATCCAGTGCGCCAAAATTAGAAAGCGCAACAACCTCGACGTAAATCCATGAATAAAGTAAGATCCATAAATGCATTTTCTTAACTAGGAAAGCTTATAGTTAAAACTTAAAATTGTGTTCTAGCTTTTAAAGTTTAATTTAAAATTGGATAGCGACAATTTCTTTTTTTCTTTTTGAAATTTTTTGAAGAAGCTATATATTCTTATCTTTCATGATTTGTAATACCAATTATTGCAAGCAGAAGAGAGAAGTGGTTGATAATTGCAAGAGGACAAAAGAACGAGCAGAGAGATAACAAAAAAAAAAAAAAAAAGATAGGACCCATTCTCACTCAAAACAGAGATCACATGAGATATTTTTTGGGTTTCCACTTTCTTTAAGGTAAAATTCCTTCTTAGAAGCTTCTCTCCACACACCGCTCACAGAGATATTTGTGAATCCTTATAGAGATTCCTTTAAATGTAGACCTAGATAACTTTGTTTACGGCTGACAGACTAATTGACTATGTTTAGCTCTACTTAGTTTTATTTTCAGGGTAACCAGCTTCTATAATACATTTTGTTATACTACGAAACAAACAAGTCCTTGGTGTATATAAAGTTTGTAAATCTCGTACAAAAAGTATGTATATTGTTAAAAACGCCAATACATCGTGATCATGAATTAAGCTCAAGTAAGAATATTGATGAACAGAAATCTACCAAATACTAGTATTTTTTCTGTCTTTCTTCCTAATCTTATAGTTAATTCTCTAATTTGGTTAGTTATATACATATGTATAACTAAAACAGATCAACAGACTCGTTCCCGCGGAATAAATGCATAACAAATCCCTCAGGCAACAGTTCTCCTTGATCTCTATCACTTATATATTGACATTTTAGAAAACCCTAAAAAATGCAAAAACCTAAAACTAGCACTAAGCTTGCTTCAATAGATCTTTCTTGCTAATGAACGTTCCGTGGAAACCATAAGGCACTCTCGACGGAAGCGTAACGGTCGCTTCAAGCTTCAGGTTAACAGCGTTAATGATTTGTAGTTCCGACTTCACCTTCTCTTCGTCGTGAACAAACACCATGATGTAACCACCGTCTTCTTCTCCGTCACCGGACGGCAGAAACAGAGGCTCTCCTCCGTATTTCCCATCCCCGTAAATATACTTTTGAATTTCTCCGGTCGATATGTCCACTTTCGCGAAACCGGACACTTTAGGCCACGGTTCGGTTAAAGCCAAGTAAACAAACCGGGATTTTCTACCTAATAAATTCCGGTTTACCATACCGGCTTCGAGATTAACTTGTTCGGAGATAACCGGTCGACGTGTTGATTCCCCTGTTTCCAGGTTTAGTCTTATCTCCGACAAAACACTCTCAAGTGTTTCGTCGTGTTCGTTGAATATTGAATCAGGTGGCGTCATACATGATCCGATCACGACAACCTCGTCTGTTTCTGGTTCTTCCCAAGCGTTCCATAGATGGAAACAGAAACAATCAGGTACTTCGATCCATTGGATCGACGAAGCATCTTTAGCATATTTATTCAATATACCAAATCTTGATTTCTTGTTCTCGTCGTAAACCACCGGAGAACCACCTCTGATCATCTCCGGTAATCTGAAAACCACTTGCTGGTCAGGGATCACTACGAAGTTCTCAGTGATCGCGAAATCGTGGATCATCGTCGGCTGATCAAGAGGAATCTCGACGTCCGGTGCTTTCTCACCGTCCGATGTGAATCTGAAGTATTTAAGGTAAGGCTTCGAAACGACGTCGTAGCTTAAAGCGAATAGTTCTCGAGTTACCGGGTCGATTTTCGGGTGGGCTATCATTGTTGATTTTAGCTGACCGTCGAAATCGTACCGACCCGAAGTTTCTAAATCTCCGGTTTGAGTGACTTTGACATGGTACGGTAAATCATCTTCGGACATGGCTAGGAGATGACCGTTGAAATAGACTAAACCAGCATTCGCGACACCGAGTCCTCGGGTCGGGTCGACTAATCCGAATAGTCCACGGGTGTTGAAGAGCATAAGCTTGGCGATACCTAAATGTCCGTGAAGCTCTCCAATTGCTTTTGGGAAAACAGGGCGACCAGTCTCTCGCTCTTGAACCAACCGGTTTGTTTCGGTGAACCGGCAAGCGTAGCTAACCGAACCGTTATCGAACCGAACAGCGTGAATCATACCGTCACCGTCGAACAAATGGTGGCCGGAGACTGGTTTGTGAAGCGGATTCGCTCCGTTTCTGACGTAAACTCCTTGAATGCACTCTGGTACTGTTCCAGTCACCGGAAGGTTATGCACGACTGGTTTCTCCGGTACCGGGAAGAAGTTCCCAGATATTTGAACGGAGGGATCCGCCGTTTTAGGAAGCGGATGACGGCGGCGTTCGTGAGAAACCATGGCGTTCTCCACCGCGTCTAAGATCGTGGCGGCGGTTCTCTGTACAGGGTTTAGTTTTGGATTGTGATTGGTAGTTTTGGGGATTAGGTTGGCGACGACATCGTTACATAGTTTCTTCCAAGACGGTGGTTTGAATGTCGGAGATTGGAGAGAAGATGAGATGGGAGATGTTTTGTTGAAAGAGGAAGAAATAGAGCAACGGGTTAGTTTCTTGTTGCTGAGTGTTGAAGAAAACGATAGTCTTGAAGAAGAAGAAGAAGAAGAAGAAGAAGAAGAATTTGAGAAAGTTGGATCAAGAAATTGAGTTGAAGTAGAAGGAATTAGTAAGGTTGTAGAAGTAGAAGAAGCCATGATGGCTGATGAATGTTTCTAAGAAAACGCTGTGTTTTCTTTTGGTTTTGGTTGAGTAGAGTATTATTGGTTTCTTCAAGACCAAGTATTATAAGCTTTGCCCCATAATTGTGTGAGAGATGAGGAGTATATTCGGACAGGAGGTTCTATTTATAGAAGGATGATGGAAGGGTATTATAGTCTTTTCCGTAGTCTTTTTTTTTTTTTTTTTTAACATGTGTCGTAATTATCTGATTAGACTAGACTTGCATTTGTTTTTACTTTTCAGTTTTTTTTTTCTTTTTTTTTTTTTGTAAACGTTTTAGCATAAATATTTTCATTGTCGTTCCTTTATATTTATGATAATAAAGGTAAAAATGGCTAATCCTCTTTATCTTTCCCTGTTTACTTTCGTTAATTAGTTGTATAAGTTTGATAATTTTGCTTAGGAAAGTTATACTAGTTTAAGAGATATTTAGTTTTAATGGCCTTGTAACCAACTTGAAAAGGAAGGAGTGTCTACCGCTTGGAGGGTAAGAAAGTATCCGAGATCAATTGTATTCTTTCGAAAAGTGTAGTTAGTAATTATGTCACGTAACATAAGACAAACAAATATAACAACTGAGTTACTGAGATGATGATACAAACAAAGTGAAAACTTTCGCTTTAAGAACTTGCGTATTCTACTAGTGTAGTTGTTTTTTTTTATTTGGGGGTTAAAGAGGGTGTTAGTTTTTACTTTGACTGTTTCAGGTGATTTTTTATGATGTAATTTTCAAAATTATGTATGATACTAAAGTCTCTTGTGTTTTGTCTGCTTTGACAGGCAATAGTGAAACCTTAATCCGGTTATAGAACAACTATGCTAAGTAAATTTAATATATGTTATTATTTTGATATATAATGGATATATATATATATATGTATATATTATTTTATTTTTTATCAGGAATACAATGCATATAATTATAAACATATGAATATCTTCGAGATTAATATATAAAAATAGGAAACTATAATAGCGTTACACTGCTGATGGAAGTGTGGCGATGATTGGTTGTCGACTCCAAATCAAACTGAGTTACAATGCATTACCACGTGGCGTCTTCCCAGTTGTCGTGACTCGTGACATACATAAACAATTTTCGAAATGTTTGTGTTCTCTCACCGAAGAATAATACTGTACATAACAACAAGCACCGAACAAATTACGTAAATAATGTGCCCAAACACGATTCAAGTAAATTGTTTTTGAAAAATGTATAATGTGCTTCACACACGCTTGCTTATTTGTTTCAACGCTTTAAGTGAGAATATGACATTATATGTTACAGAAATTAATACTATGATACTACATGAATTTGTTTAAACACCATGAGCGAGAATCTGTTCTCATGTTTTAATAAATTCCTTTCCTAATGAATCAATCGCTCTGTTTATTGGTAAAGCTTTGTCCGGTTGTTCTTCGTTCGACTGATCAAAGTACTTTGTAGCCATAACTCATCTGAACTTTAGAAAACACAATTTGACCACACAAACAGAGAAAAAAAAACTATAGAAAAGACACTTGATCACTACAGTTCCGAATCTGTTGTGGTTGGTAAATTGTACTTATCGCTAAATTTTCTAATGAAATTTTGTATTGTTTTAGGAATCCAGTAACTTTAACATGCGAGATAAGAAAGAAAACCAATAATGAAAGTCTTTTAGTGAAAAATGGTATTTAAAATTTAAAAAGTTGTGTATATTATGGGGTAATGCAGAACAATGTCTTATATATACATGAACTATTCTAACAAGAGATTCGATTATATAAAAATAGGTTGAGTGATTAGATTAGGATCATTATCTATTGAGTAAACATCCACTTGAAAATTTGAAATGAAGCAATCGTAGATGCATCACAGTCCACTAATTACACCATTAGCCAACCATTTTAATCGATCTTAATTAACAGAATATATCATTTGAGTGGTATTGTAATTGCTCGCAACATCGTTGGTACATATTTTTTGACATGAATATAAGGATAAGAGTATAAGACTAATATGTGAGAAGACCTCGCTAACAAATAACACATGGATCTTTTTTAGTCTCTACCACATTTAAATTCCAAAGCTGGATCTCAGGTTTGAATTAAAATTATCTTCTGTTTACAGATATATAGCAATGCGTCTACATAAAAGTGATTAGACTAATTGTAATTTGTCGACTACCTCGAGCACCAAACTCTATTCTTCTTTATGGATGTACTTTGAATAATATGCATCTAACCATATGTGTTTTCCCTAATCAGAAGGGTTTGAAGTTTGAACCATATATAGTATGTGTATATATATACGCGCATTAATCTTATAGAGTTCCAATATGTTATGTACATATATATGCAATATGGTTCAATTCATGTGACCACATGGAAGCACATGCTTAAACCAAGTCACCCTGCCTTTTCCCCAAGATTCATATATACCTATTATTGTCCAATGGGAAAAGCTGCACTATATATATATATATAAATGACAAAACAAAATAAATAATGTTTTATAGATGAAAATAATATGGTTGCTTTGGGTTTACTGAGATCCATTGAAAGGTAGGATACGGTCGGTCCAACAGTCTAACATTAACTAATCCAACTAGTAACTAACAAACTTTATGATTGGCTCGCAAGACCATTATTATGAGTAACATGGTCGTTGCTTATTATTTGTTTACTTAATTGAACCTACTAAAACCTGTTTTATGAAACACTTAATATAAATGCCCAAAATTATATAGTTCTTCGCGGCTAAATAATGTATGTTAGCTTAAAGTAACTAAATTTATATGAAATTCGATTGTCATAAATATGTTTACAAAATTTTGGTATTTCTTTGTGGAACATGTGAGAGATTCCACACAGAAAAAAAAAAAAACAGCATGTAATATATATACACAATTTTTCTGAATTCAAAATAAAAACACAACTATATATAATATATTACTATAATAACACTAAAAATGTGTATACGACTAGACACTATAGGGCTATGGTCTTATTAGGATTCGAGAGTTTTGACCAACCGACTTTACCTGAAAAAACTGCCAAAGCCATTATGACCTAACGGATCTTTGGTTGCAAATTGCTCTTGTTTAAATTATAAAAATGCTCTGAAACATGCGTTCTTGCGATAAATTTGATTACATAATTAAACTCACATCATAACCCAAATTAGTTTAGTTAACAATAGTTTGTCGTGTTCAATAATTAATAGTATCATTATAAGAAACCAAATAATGTCATAATTAGCAACTTAATTAAATCAAAGGTCGGCTGCGTATCAGATCTTCTGATTAATGAACAACACTATCAAGCACATTTATTGGATATAAAGCATATGGTTTACGTAAACGGTTCCATCGGCACTCCTCTTCATTCATAATTTAATCAGTTGATGATTGGGAAAAAAACAAAACTGAAATGATAAAACCCAATGATTACATAACTAAAGTAACAAGTTGGTCCAAGAGTCTTTGTCCAGTGACTAAATGATAGTCGCCCAAAAACAAGTTTAGTTTAGCATATGATCAGCATGGAATTAAGATTTGATAAGACAAGCAATAATTGGTGCATGTAGATATTTATTCGTAAGGCAGTGTAAATTGAAATGTGAAAACTTCGTCATGAGTGATGGCCCGTTCATCCATAAGGTGATCATCATGTCCATCATTTTGTGGTTGAAACTTGAAACTACTCACATGGACTGATAGACTCACATAAATATCTCCTTATGACAATATAGTTTATACATATGCATTTATATACGGGGAATTATATATACACTTCAAACAAAAAATAGTCGCCCAAAAACAAGTTCAGGTTTTTGTAGGTTCGAAAAATTATGTGTGGATTTTTAAAAGATCGGACTTGTTTTGTCTCGCTCAAACACAGTATCAACCAAAAGCTTCTTGTTATTTATGTACAAAAAAATAGTTTTTCATTTTTTCACAATCTAGAGAATTCCCGATTTTTCTTTTAATTCAAAAAAATTAAATTGCTCTTAGGAAAACCAAAATTTAGTAATCTTCAAGAAAAATTCACATAAATATCTTCAAACCAATTAATGACTGGATTAGACCCGGATTAGACCCGGATTGATCCGAACGTCACCAACCATGCTGCAGTGCCTGTAATTAGATACCCAGGCACATCCGATATTTACTTATTTAGTTTTTTTTTGTTTTTTTTTTTGAAAAAATATTTAATTTCTTTGTTTTAAATCTTTTGTTTGTGGTACGTGAAGAGATGAGTGTATGAGTATTGTAATTTTTAATAAATGAGTGTAGGTGTATTATAATTTTTAATAATAAGAAAATAAGTGGAATTTATAGAATACAGTAGAACCTCTATAAATTAATAAGGTCGGGACCATGAAATTTTATTAATTTATAGAGATTTTAATTTATCGATAAATTAATAATTATTAATTTATCGATAAATTAATAAAATATTAATTTGTGAAGAGATTTTTAATTTTCATAATTTTAAAAATTATGTATTACAAAATAAGATACTTTTGTTATCATTCATATTTTTAAATAATTTTCTAAATTTATAATCTTGTCTATTGTAATTGCTAAGTTTAAAGTTTAAGTAAAAATGATAGATGTTAGCAGTTTAGACCTTAGAAGAAATTTCTACTAGTATCATTCATGGTAATGATGAAGACGAATAAGATATTGCAGTAATTTTAGAACCAATTACATATAAAAAAGCAATTATCGCATTTAGAACTCTTCGTAATTTTTGGATGCGATTTGAGATGACGACAATAAAAGATATTAGAGATGAGCTCTAATAAGAATGCAAACAACAATAGAGTCATATTTCAGTATTTCACTAGATTTTCTTATATATATAATATATATATATATTTAATATTATTTGATTATTAATTTATGATAGTGATAGGACTATATTTTTATATAGGATTTCCAACAAAAAATATTATCTTATTAATTTATCGAAATGAGTCATTTTTTACACCAGCCAAACTCGGGACCAGAATAATTTATTAATTTATAGCGAATATTAATTTAAAGAGTATTAATTTATAGAGGTTCTACTGTATATAATGACCAAACCAAGGACTATATTCAATTTTAGTTAAATCCCTAAACTTAAATACTAAATAAATATAATAAAATAGAAATAAGTCGAATTTGTGGAATGTCCATTGCATCCATCGAGATATCGAAGTTGAGTGTTCTCAAGACGAAGCGCTTCTGCTTCCACCGAGGCCCTCACGATTCACCATATATCTTGACACGATGATGTTGCCACTCGAATTGCAGAGGTGATCAGAGAAGAGAAACGAACGAAACGATTACTCGGCCATATGACGAGTAACAAACGCACTGTTCTAAAACAAACGATTGATCAATGGGTCTTTTGTTCTAGAAACAAACAACTATATAATAATGTTCATATGTCAGTTTTAAATAATAAAAAGGAAAACTCAACGTACCTTTTGATTCAAGAGCTGGTTGGTTTCTTCCTTCAAATTAGACTAGGTGATTTGTTTCACAACATCTCACTGTCAAAAAAATCGATTCGAATAACATCAACCAATTTAGAGACTCTTACTTCGACGGTACGTAAGTTGAAGGAAGAAGAACTGTTAATGGGCTAAATGATATTAGCCTAATGAATATCAAAACCAACCAGTCTTAGTAGATAACGTCTACGTGGCGCAGATTCTATGTAACACGTTGTGTGGTGTTTAGTTTGCTATATATGTCATCTTGTATGTGGAACAAATAAACCTTTCACTTAAACGAAAGAGAACCTTTTATTATTAAGAAAAAAAAAAAAGATTACAAAGGGATTCATTAGAATCTTATTCCTTTTCCAAACCTTTCCATTCACTTCCCTTTAGAATTGGTCCAAATTGACTAAATTAACTAAACGAGTGAATATGATCAGAGTGGCGCCAAGAGTTACAAAAACATTATTAAAAAAAAAAGCTACAGCGAACTAATTAGGATGAAATCAAAATGTGGTTCAAGGGATGCAAGACGGAGGAGCTACCTTGCCACTTGTCCTACCGCCAACATTCTCACAAAAAGCGGTGGCTGGACCGTCAGGCCCAATGTGTTCCAAGTTAATGTCGGTGAGCTCAACGCCTTTGCAAGGAGCATTCTTGCTACATTGTAACTTTATAGCCACTTTGTCCGTCGACGTCCCCCAAATGTTATTGTACCTCACGTCTTGTATCTGAATCTGTGAAGCAGACTACAATAATAATAAAAGAAAAAGAAAAAAACAAATCAGATCATGTCAAGAAAACTCAAAATTTGTTTTTTTTTTTTTCTTTGTGATTGAAGATACCTCCTCATCGTTGCAGTTTGAGGTTGGACAGTATTGTTGATCTATGGTGATTGGGTTTCCGACATTAATCATCTGGAGATTCTTGTAAAAGAAATTAGAAACTAAGTTCGGTTCACCCGTCGAACCCCATGTCTTGATCCGTACTCCATTAGTCGAACCGTTAAAGATGGAATCCCTAACCGTTATTCCCTGAACGCTCTTCTCACCTTTATACTTTCCAAGACTTCCAACGCTGATTCCATGTCCCGGCCCACAGTTGACATTGGAGATATTCAAATTGGTAGTCCCCGACAAGATCGCGATGCAGTCGTCGCCAGTTCCGATGTCAACATTGTCGATCTTCATGTTGCTTGATAAACCTATCTTGATTCCGTCGGTGTTAGGGCTATCTCCGGGGGCACTAATGTTCATGCGTGAGATGTCAAAGTTTTGCACTGCGTAGAAGTTGAGGTGACCCATTTTGCTATTGATCGATGTGATGTGGCTGATTCTTGAGAATCTCACGAATTGGAACCCCAAGTTCATAGGTAGAGAACGGCAATTAGAGTTTTTGCGGCAATTGTTGAGTGGCCAAGAGTAGCTTCCTTGTCCATCAAGAATACCGCCGCCTGAGACTGTGAGATAGTCAACGTACCTGAAAATGATCCACGTCTCTTCTTTGATGGCGCTAGCTTCTTTAGGTGCTAACAAAGTTCCTTTGATGATGAAACTAATCCGACTTTTACATGGTCCCGTGAAGGTTACGCCACCGAGGTAGAATGTTCCAAATGGTACGTAGACTCTAGGGAATCCTTTCCATTCGCACGCTTCTTTCCACGCCTTTGTAAACGCCTACGAAACCAAGACACCCCAAAAAAAAAAAATCAAACACGTGTTAGAATTTATCAAGATTTATATACAAACATCAATGTCGAATTAATTGTATCAAAACAAAAACGAGAAATTTCACTACCATAGTATTGTCGGTTTTGCCGTCACCACGAGCACCATAGCTTCGAACATCAAAGATCTTTCTTCCGGGGAGATCAACAGAAGCGGCTGCTGAAATGCTACTTGCGACGGCAGCTATGACTAAAATTAACCTAAAACCACAAACAGAGGAAATCATTTTCTTTCTTCTAATTCTGAAGTTGCCTTACGTTTTTTGGAATTGAAATGTATAAAAAAAAAAGAGAGTTGTTAGTGCCTTTTCGTAAAGACTTGAGAGAGTGGTGAACTGTTGATAGTATGCGTTCTCATTATATACTAGTGGATCTCTAGAGACCGCTATATCAGTGTGGCTTGATCCTTGTTACCGTTTTTTGGTTAAAAATGATTCTTTTTCACTATTAATCATCCAAATTAATGTGTTTCTTTAATAGTCCAAATCGATTTGTTTCTGACTATAAATGGTTTATTTTTGTAATTCCCTTATATATGAACAGAATATAAGTAAATATGGTAAATTGCTCCAATCTTGTCGATTAATTGTGGGGATAACAATAAATTGCTTCCGTACGGTTTAACTATAAATATTTTGCAATGATTTAGTTACTTACCAAAAACAAGTTAATTAACATATAGTTAGCATGGATATTTTAAAATATCTCAATCGTATTAAATATTTGAATCAAAACCGTCAAAACGATAATACTTTGTATCCGCAGAAGAAGCCCATCCCACAAGTTCTGCTGGACTTCCATAGTAAAGCCCAATAATAGTGAGCCACCGTGGACCAAATTTTATTATTTTAAATTATTAATTTCATTAATTGTACATTACATATCTCTATTTTTTTAAAGAAAAATATTGAAATACTTTGAAACCGTTTGGGATGTTAATAATTAACCCTCAAATCAGCGAGGATTATCTGCATAAAACCCACAAGTTAGGCATGTTAAGCTTATAACTAAAAACGGATGAGAAAAAAAAATCTAGACTGACTTGAAAGATTCTATATGGAATGCTGAGATTCAATACCTTATCTGCTGAAATTGTAAAGTTGATATATAAAATACTTTAATGTAAAAAAGGGAGATCAATTCAAAAAGGAAACATTTCTGAGTCAAGATTTTTTAGTCAAAAGCTTACTCTGAACTTTTATAGCCAAACTTGACTTTTCTTCTTCTCATCCATGTGTCGATGAAAATTATATAAATTGTATATTTTTTTTTTTTTTTGTCAATCATTCGAACACAACAAGCCGATCTATTAGCCAAATCTCTATATTCATAAAAAACAAAATTTGATTTTTAGCGTGATGGTGCCTTATGCATTACATATTTACCGTTGGCCACTCCACTAAGGTTACTTCACACAAACTATATATTTATGCATAGCGCATACATAAATCTTTTAAATATTTTTTTGTAATGATAACTGACTGATTATAAATGTATTAACCTTCAACTAATATTAATAACACCATCATATGAAAACACAAAATTAAGAAAAAGAATAACTAATTCGAATATGATGGGATTTGTTTTTGTGTGTGTGTGTGGTACAACCGTACTAGAAACTTTTTTTTTTCTTTTTCGTACTAGCCTACTAGGAACGTATTTGCAATTTGTGAAAAGAATTTGGGGAATAATGAGTCAAAATAAAAATAAAAAGGCAAGAAATAATGAATGATGGTCCCTTAAGGCAAAAACTTTCCATGAAACATCGTATGTAACTATCCTTGACTTCTTTTATCATTTGTTGAATTTCTTATTATCTTTTACAATATATAAGAGGTAAGAAAACAACAACAACCGAAAACCCTTTCACAAAAATAGTAATATATATATATATATATATATCTTTAACAAACAAAAAAAATAGTAATATATATATATATTTGATTAACTAATCATGCCTATCAACGATGAATTTGCAAATAGAAGATGCATATAATCAACATTTACTTCACAAATTTTAATTTATTTCGATATTCGTAAGTAAAATATACGATTATGTTTCATAAGACAGTTTATGCTGTTCTAAAACGGGAAACAATAGTATTAACCCAAAATATATGTATAATCATTGAGACACATCATTACTTTCTAGAAGAAGCATGAACGAAGACGATCGACTTTATTTTGTTATGATGAAAATAGTATTTCAGACGTGCAAATTCTACACACGTGCAAGTACTTTCTAAGTTTTTCTTCAAAAAAGAAAAAAAAAAAAAATCGTAGGCTGTTTCATTCAAGTGATGTGATGGGGATTCATCATAGAAGGCATACTTTGACCCAAGAAAAGATAATGAAAGATGATAGAGTTACACATAATGTTTGGTCCGTCTAGGCTGCTGGAATTTTTTATTAACGGTCAACATGTCTCACGATCAATGAGCTCTTCCTATTTATGCATAAGGAAAGCCATGTGATTTTTAATTGATCTCATTAATGGTAGAACGACTGATTATATAGTCCTGTTGAATCGTTATCTTTGTTGTTTTTAGCTAGTCTAGTCCGTAATATTATGGTTCTTTATAATAAGGTTAGTCGAAAAACCCCATTCAATTAATCGTAACTTCATTGGTAAGCATTTCTAGAACTAGAATCACAAATATCGTGCGACCTATAAATAAAACAGTAAGGGAATTCAACGAATATGATCACAATTACATATATTCGACGATAAAAAAGTTGGTCGTCGAGAATGTATTATGACGTCATTGGAAACAAAAAACTAGGTCGTCATCTATGTATATTTCAAGTAGGACGACCACACGACAGATATAATCAGTCGTTTCAAACCAATACGAAATTTTTTACTTAAATGACTCACTCTAGTGCCCCACACCCCCACAAAGATTAAATTCATATCTCTCTCTCTCTCTCTCTAATCTCTATAAATACCCAAGTATGCAACTATCCATATAAAAAATATACAAACATCTGAGCACCAAAAGACAAAGGAAGAGCTAAAGCTGCTAATATATACTCACTCTAGTCACTAAAATATCTCATTTCATCATCATCATCAACAATACCACAAATCTTTAAAAACTTGTTTTCTGTTTTTTTTTTTTAAATCGATTAAGTTTATAGTAATAATGTCTGGAAGAGGGAGAGTGAAATCGGAGCCGATGAAGGTTGTGTTCATAAACACACAGTACGTTGAGACAGATGCTCGTAGCTTCAAAACCGTTGTTCAAGAACTCACCGGTAAGGACGCCATCGTCGCCGCTGGTCCATTTGAGTCCCCCTCCTCCGCTTCAAACAGCCGGTGTTACGGTGGCGGTAATAAAATCGGTGAAGATACCAGACAGCTCTACGGCGGAGGAGGAGGAGGAGGAGGAGGACAAGTAGGGTCGACAACGGAGTTTGATAGATTTTTCAAGGAGATGCCTGCCATGGAGGAGTTGTATAAACTATGGTCAGATAATTGAGTCATTAAATTCTATTATTATTCTTTTTCTTCTTGAAATCGAATCTTTCTTTTTTATCCACTAAGATTATGTTTTTGTGATTGATTTGACTAATCATGTACTAATCATCTTTAAGTTGATCGTCACTCTAAAATTAAATCCAAGTGCGAATAATTTGGTAAGTTTAACGTGAGTTACATAACAGTATGGCCCATTTCTCTGAGCTTTTACATGGTCTTATAGTTCTCATATGTTGGTTTCAAGGCCCATGAAGCCCATGTATTTGCTTTTGTTGATGTGTTTGGTCAGCCTATAAATAAAAAATTTCCAAAATGTTGGGATTTTAATTTTATAGTACAACAAACTATTGCATTAGTGTGTATATGTCAGTCTACCAACCAAAAAAACCAAATAGATAAGGGTACTATAATAATATCCGGATAAAATTCACAATTAATTAAATGAAATCCAACATGTTATATATAGTTCACAACAACCAAATCAAATGAAGCATTTATATTTATATGAACGAACTAACCTTCTTGTGTTTATATATAAAAACAAGAGAAGATGGTTGTGTAAGTGCGTAAATGGCTGAAGCAAATAGCAACAAAACTCATGGTTGACCTTCTCTAACCAACCTTAACCAATTCTTTGTGTTGGGTGAACCATTTCTTTTCATCATCAACCCAAAACATATATACACACACACGAGTTTAATCGTCCCATCTACAATTCTTGTTTCATTTATCATTCATTAGTACTACTATTAGTTTAGCTTTTTGGCAGTTAATTTCAGGTTTTTTCTGGTATTTAGTTGGGTTGATTCAACGATTATTAGAAACATTTATACGCAAACATTTAATAATATACGTTTTTTTTGTTACTATAAAATTATAAGCTAATACAAGAATCGTACACAAGAACACTTTTAAATTCGATTAAATATATAACATTAACGCCGACTAATCTAGTTTTGAAATATCACCAAACTTTGAACAAATAATGAGTCCTCATACAACCCCAAAGATAACAACTTATTCTTTAGATTCAAATAAAACCAAAAAAAAAAAAAAAATCTTCTTTTTTCAATTAGTAAAAAATCTTGATGGTAAATTACGAATATTAGTACAAATGCGACAAACAAAGATGCAATTAAGAGAAAGAAACGAATTAAAAAAAAAAAAAAGACAATATTATTATTCTAACCCAACTCGGTGCTTAAGACAAAACCGCCTTCACAAGATTTCGTATATTCTAAGCTTTTTTTCATGGTCAACAAAAACAAAACAAAAAAAATACTGTAATAAAAAAATGAAACGACGACGTTTGATGAAGAAAGTGAAGAGCACGCGCGAAGAGAGGAAACACAAAGAGTGATGGAAGGAAGGATGATACTTTGGCTCGTCTCTTACTCCATCGTTTCCTGTTCCCACTTTTGCTTCTCCACCTCATCATCATCCATCATTCATCTCTCTCTCTCTCTCGTCAAAATATATTTTTCCTTTTTAAAAAAAAAAATGCAACAAACAAAATACATATTCAGATTACAGAACTCGTTCTAATCTCTCTCTCTGTTTTCTTATTCTTCTATATGAATTTTATATAATAACGAAAGAGACACACACACACATAACACAAAACACTGTATTATCTTTGTTGCTTCTCTCTTCTTCTTTCTTTCTCTCTCTCTCTCTCTACAGAGTAAAGTTTCTGATCGTGTCTCTTATCGTTTACCCAAAAACCCTTTGTTTTGATCTCTCCCTTCTTGTTTTCTTCTGCCCCCTCCCAAGATTTTGTTTCCTCCCCCTCCCCCCAAGTTTTCAGGTTTTTCTTCCATCCTCCGATTTCTTCTTTTTATCATAGAATTTGTAGGGTTTCTTTCTCTCTTCTGTTTGTAATGTTTTAATTAGGTCTTCTTATTAAGGGTTATACTGTGTCTTCTGTAATTGCTCCCCCCCAATTCAAAACGTTTCAAAGTTGGGGTTTTTTTTATTTTATTATGTATGCTATAACAAAATTAGGGTTTTTTTTTTAAACCCGAATGGTGTGCTGAAATTGAGTTTTACCATTTCTGCAGGTTATGGTGAAGATTGTTTACAATTTAAAGCTTGTACCTTTAGGATAGAGATTAGTCTTGTTTGTTTCTCCAGTGGGTGTAACTGTAGAAAGGAATTGACTTTAGTTGTTAAATTGTGAGATTAGAGTAACATAATCTCTCTGCTCTTGTAAAGGTGGTAGGATAGGGTTTTAGTAGAAGAAAGGGTTTTTAAAAAAGATTGAAACTTTTGTGTGATGGGTAATAAGTTGGGAAGGAAGAGGCAAGTTGTGGAAGAAAGGTATACGAAACCACAAGGTTTGTATGTTAATAAAGATGTCGACATTAAAAAGCTCAGAAAACTCATTGTGGAATCTAAGCTTGCTCCTTGCTATCCTGGAGACGATGAGAGCTGTCATGATCTTGAAGAGTGTCCTATTTGTTTTCTGGTTTGTTTAAATTTCTTCTCAGTCTTCTCTGTAGTTTTTAATTTACGTTCTCGTCAATGTTTTTGTTGAGCTAACTCTGCTGCCATGGTTTTCTTCTTTGTGTTTCTAGTATTATCCTAGCCTCAATAGATCAAGATGTTGCATGAAAAGCATTTGTACAGGTACACTATTCATTTTAACACATCTTGGGCCTCTTTGTTCTATTCATGTTTCAATTTCATTTGACATGGCTATCTTTTTAATTTTGACTGCAGAGTGTTTTTTACAAATGAAGAATCCTAATTCAGCTCGGCCTACTCAGTATCCTTCATCTTGAATTCTGTGCTTTTATTAGTTTACATCTGGAATAATGTTCGAGAGAGTATTTCTTGTTATTTTCATGGATCTTCTCTTTTATGTCCTCCTTGACGTTTCTGAGGTGCCCATTTTGTAAAACACCCAATTATGCTGTCGAGTACCGTGGTGTAAAGACAAAGGAGGAAAAGGGCATTGAACAAGTTGTAAGTCAAAAATCATATGTGTACAGTAACTCTTTGTGTCGATAAGTTTGATCGATGTGGAAACTGTATCCTTTTGCAGGAAGAGCAACGGGTTATAGAAGCCAAAATAAGGATTAGGCAGAAGGAAATGCAGGATGATGAAGAGAAAATGCAGAAACGTCTTGAATCATGTTCCTCTAGCACAAGCGCAATGACTGGCGAGATGGAATATGGTTCAGCTTCAGGTCGGTTTATTTGTCCTGCCACAACGTATCTGGAACAAATATGGTGTCACAAAGGCAGTTTTGACAGACTTCGTTTTTATTTTTTCCCGTGGTTTGCAGCTGTATCTTATAATTCCCACATGGATGATGGGGAAATCGTTCCATCGCAGAACTCATCAGTAGTTAGACAGCATTCTCGCGCTCGAGGAAACAGGTCTGTTTTTTCACTGGCTGCTCTGTATGAAGTTATTCTATGGATTAATGTAGTATTTGTAACCATGAAATAATTTATGAAAAACACTTCAGTGTTTATAAGACTTTTAGTCTTATTTTGGGGAACCAAGTGATTTGGACTGAGGAATAAAGTGAGTGCCATTATGCTTCCTCTTACAAGTGGAAGTTTGTTATGCTTCTACTATGTCTCCAACAACAACAATATAGCCTCATTTTCACAAACATCATGATTTAATGGTTAAAATTAGCTAAATGCACACTGATGAGACTTTAATCGGAGCGATTCATATTTGACTGACTATATATGTGATCTGTTGGTAAACTCTACAGGGATGACGAGGTTGACGTTGACCTTGAAGAGTTAATGGTAATGGAAGCAATATGGCTCTCCATTCAGGTATATATACAATTGTTTGTGTAACTTTTTTTTTTACCTCTGATGACAATTTTCAAAATATCTCATGGCTTTTGAACTTTATTCTAACAGGAAACAGGGGCGCAGCAAAATTCAGCTTCAGGGAAAATGACTTCTTCTAGGCAGTATGAAACAGAAGATGATAGTTATGTTTCTTCACTACCACGAATGGCTTCAACTGTAGAACCAGCAATGCCGTCTTCATCATCATCTGGTGGGCTTACTTGTGCAATCTCCGCACTTGCTGAACGCCAAATGGTTGGAGAAACCTCCAATCAAATTCACAATCACAATCACAATGTCAACGTTTCTTCATACAGTATGCTTCCTGGAAATTGTGACAGTTACTATGACATAGAACAAGAGGTAGATGACGTTGACAACCATCACCACCATCAACAACAACAACATTACCATAACAACACCGAGATTGGAGAAACAGGAAGCAGCAACAACTATGTAAGTTCTTACATGACGGGGGCGAGAGCTTCCACAACTTTCCTACTCCTCCTCCTCTTGTCATTGTTCCAGAGAGTTTTGATGAGCAGATGATGATGGCTATGGCTGTGTCTTTAGCAGAGGTTCATGCCACGACCACAAGTGCACCAACTGAAGTTACTTGGCAATAAATAGGGTAATAATGGAAACTTCATGGGTTCTGGATCTGATGATTACCTTCATTCATATAAATGTCTTGTTCCTATAGGAAGAAAGAAAAGAAAAGAAAAGTAAAACAGATGAGATAATTTCCAGTTTTAATAGAAAAGGTTGGGTAACTTGGGTTGTGTTCAATCCTGTTCTTTATGTTTTATTTCCATAATTCTTTTCGATCAGCATAGACCAAAAAAAAAGTGAAAGAGCACAGGTTTTGTCTTTTTGATAGCAAAATGAATCAGATGAGAAAGTCAAAGTTGGAGACTGTTGACCAAAATAGGGTTTATTAGCTTCGCATTAAATATTGAGTAATTTTTTATATAAAGTCTATGGTTTCGTAAAGATATGACTAGCAAGTAGCAGCGACTCGCCAAATTTTCACCATTTCATATCTTGATTCGAGCAACTTATGTTTGTGGTTTTGTGTCTTAATGGTCTTCTTTGAGAACCTGATTAATTTGAAAAATGGGCCTATATATAGTTTCACAACTCCCAAAATTAATTTTGAAATGTAATATATTCCAAAATGACTAGAATTATTATGACCAACATCATCATAAAAGAACCAAAAAGTTAAAGGTGGTTGTTACTGGTTGGTTAGATGCAACTTACAAATCATAAAATCATAGTGGCACTGAATTTACTTAAGAGTTTTGATGATGTGTACAATTTTTCAAATGCCAACTTATATCTTTTGTCTTCACACTAAAACTATTTTAAATATAGAAATGATTTATAGTTCTATCTTGAATATAAAGACTAGAAATATAGTAACAATTTATATGGTTTGCTCTTCAACATTGTTTCAATTTTCATATTTTCACATGTAAAGGAGAAAAAATATAGACATCAAAATTAATCTACTAAAGGAATTGAATTGAAAATGTGAAGCTGAACATATATCCAAAATGAAACTAAACTAAACTAAAACAAAAGAGTTTGAACTTTGTGGAAACCGACAAAAGAAAGAAACAATGTCAGACCGATTGATAAGGGTACACACATGTGGGTATAATATTATAACTACACACCATTTTGTTTTGTATAATTTTTCATATGTAATAAAAAGACATACAAAGATGTGCTTTAAAATATAAATAAATTCATCTCTTACTTATGAACCGAAGAAATTGCTACAATTTGGCAACTTATTACACGTTGTTAGCATTGGTACTATATATATCATGTTTGGATCACTCAGATCAGATCATTCAGAGAATCTTAAATCTAAAAAAAGTAATGTATGAAAAGAAAAACAATATGATGACATGTAAACGTGGGACCTGATCTTCTCCTCTCTCTCAAAGGTCATTCCCATTTTCATCATCAGCTTTATTTCAAATCTCTCCCAACGTCTCTTTTTAATATCTCTCTCTCTCTCTCTCTGCTTCTTGAATTGAGAGTCTCTTTCTTTCTGGACAAAAGCTAAAAACTTCTCCTTTCTCCACATTTTTAGGTTTTCTTGTCTTTGTGCTTCTTGTTTTTATTTACCCCAATTAATCTCATCAACAGATTCAAAATTTACTTCCTCTGATTTAGTATTTATCTGCTTTCAATTACTTGAACAAGACTATCTCAATCACTCCTTCGTTTTCAAATTGCAAAAAAAGAAACCGAGAAAAGTAGTCAGCTTGTCTACATTGTCTTGATCTCCTTCAAGGTTAGTTCCAGTCTTTATTAGACCACCACATGGAACTTACAAAATATTTTTCCAGAGTCTTGAGAAATCTGTTTTTTTTCTTTTCTATAATGGGTTTGGTGAAAGATTGAAGTTTGTGATCTTGTTGAATCTTCTAAAGTGTTTGAGCGGAAAAGCAAAAGCAATGTGTTCTCTCTCTCACACTCTCACTTGTCTGGTTTCAGTCAGATGCTAGTGTAATACTCTGTTTAAGCAGGGAGAGTCTCTCACTCGCACTTAGTGGCGCGTATCTCACAACTCTTATTACAGTGAGTCTTGCGTCCGAAACAAGCTCATCATGTATGTATTTGCTTTGATTTGCATCAGATCATACAACCTCTGGAGATAGCCTCAACAGCTTTGCGTAAATCAGAATGCCAAAACCAAGGTAATGCTATTTATATTTTTGGAATTGGTTTTTGTTGTTATTAGTCAGTCTCTCTATGATCTGATAGACTGATACGAGTGAAATTGGAAATCTTTCCTTGTGCCTTGTTGTGACTTTTTGAGTAGTATTAGAGGTTCAGAGTTGCCTCAGAGACAATCTCCAAGGCTAAGGACATCATCACCGTCCATTTCATCTGAGCCGAAGCATCTCAAGCGTCCAATTACAGACCGGAGTCCAAAGCTCGGTCTTGACCGTAGATCTCCAAGGAGTGGTGGGCCTCACACTGATCCTCTGACTCAGAAGAAGCTTGGGAGTCGCATCTCTGGCTTAGAGTCACAGCTAGGTCAAGCCCAGGAGGAGTTGAGATTGCTCAAACAGCAGTTGGCTAAATCTGAGGCTGCCAAAAAACGTGCTCAAGAAGAGCTTCATGATAAGAAAAAATCCAAGAAACCAAACCCTTCTGTTCGGGAGAGAGACGAGATTCCTGGTGATGGACATCAAGAGACTGATGTTTTCGAGGTTCTTGTTGAGGAAGCAAAAGAAGGTGAGAAGGTGAAGAGTGATGAGTTGGCTTCAAAGGAAGACCAAATCAATGTACTGAAAGCTAGACTATACGACTTGGAGAAAGAAAAGGTATCACTTGGCGAGGAGAACGCAAGCTTGAAGGATCAGTTGAAGAGGACGGGTTCAGAAATGTCCACTGCAAAGGCGAAAGAGGATGAGATAGCTTCAAAGGTGAGTCAGATTGAGGAAGAGCTGGAAGAAAGCAACGAGACCACGGCAGAGCTAAAGAAGAAGCTTGAATCCATGGAAGACGCAAAAGAGAGTCTAGAAGCCGAGATGAAGAAGCTGAAAGTACAAAGCGAACAATGGAGAAAAGCAGCAGATGCTGCAGCTGCGGTTCTATCTGGAGGGGTTGAGATGAATGGTCGGTTCTCAGAGCGGCGCGGGTCAATGGAGACGCATTTTGCAGGCAGATTTGTAGGATCACCGGGAATGGCTGATGATTCGGATGACGGGTTAGGGTTTGGGAAGAGGAAAGGTTCAGGGATGAAGATGTTCGGTGACCTGTGGAAGAAGAAAGGGCAAAAATGAAGTAATAGAACCAACACTAGCGTGTGTTTCAAGGAAGTGTGGATGGTCTGATTGTGTCTACGAAATGACGAGCTCATCATTTCGAATTATATAAATGATTTCTAGTGATGAACAATTTGACAATGATTGTGCTGCTTTACCAGAAGGCTAATTTATCAGAATTCTGATTCAATTTCAAAACTCTGATGGTTCGTCTGCACTTCTCTTGCTCACTTGAATTAGTTTCTGCATTCAGATATCCCCATAAGCATTTAGAGAGCAACTTTGGAACTTAGGTCTCTGTTATTGAAGTAGTCACATTCCTAATCAGTGCAAGATTCCCAGGGCCCAATAACTAAAAAAAATCCTCAAAAAACTCAAAGTAACGAGATCTGACATTGTTTTGCAATGTTTAACAGTTTGCTAGGGGCTAATCATGGGCTCGCATAGAAAGGGATTCATCTATGTCGGCAATGTTTTCGAACAAGTTGAAACAATGCTCATAAAGTATACCTGTGCGTAGGCCATTGTTGAAGTAATTTGCCATTGGAAGAGACCTTATGGTCATAGACTTATTGGTTTCTCTGTATTGCACAGGAAGAACATATGACTGGTTTTGGCGTTTTCTTCTTTAACAAAACCGTCGTTTAAAGTTGAAACCCACCTGGGTACCAACCAGCATGATAAGGAATTATTAAAAGAAGAAAGAAAGGATAAGTCGTTATAGAAAACTTATAGAGACACCAACGTTAAAAAAAAAAAAGAGTATAACTTTCAGATATCCAAGTTGGCCCAAGTGAAAATAACAATACAGTAAACTGGTGACAAGTCACTTCTTTCCTTAAAAACAGAAAAAAATGGTTTGCAAACTCTAATTAACTACACGACACGCTGTCTAAATTATCATATTAATATATATGCCTACCACATTGGTGCCCAAAAACAAATACTCGGACCACATTCAACGTGTAAGAATTGAGATTTTTTTGGTTGTAATGTCTTTATCGATATCTTTAATACTATTATAAAGTTGTTAGCCTTAGAGTGTTAAAGGTTTGATCCAACAATGTAATATCGGAATGTCAATGTATGGTTTTAGTGGTGTAAAATTAAGTTTTATGTGGGAGACTGGAGTCTGGAGAGTGTATACGTACGGCCTTAAGTCCTTAACCAATCATGTATTTTCAGCTTAGATATTTTTGATTTGTTCTTTCTGTAAATGTCACCAAAGAATCGCATAATTAATTATTCTATACGTAATCGTTTAAAAATATTGAATACAAATTCTTTCATCAACTTTTTTAAAAAAAAAAACCTGAAAGAAGAAAAATTCATTAAAACGGCTTATTTTAAGTGTTTACATAAAACAACTTGATATACAAAGTTTCCAAAGCGATTCTGATGTGATGTTAGAGAAGATATAGCTATTGCATTATATTACAATTATTGGATTAACATTAACTTCAATCATACACACAATTATATAGGGAATAACAAACACTTAGATAAGATTTATGAATCACGAAAAAAATAGAAATCGTTAATCATATTTTAACAGTAATTTATTATGGTTGATAGTCTTCCTTTCGAATTGTTGAAGCCTATTATCAGACAATCTAGAGTTGTAGGCAGATGATCTGTACTCAGACCAAGTGAACTCTTCGTACAACATCTCGTCTTCTTTGTCCATAAGACAAGTCAGCGGAGCGATTCTTTGAGTCAACGAAGGTCCAGCGAAGTAAATCATGGAAACCCTAGATTTCTTACCGTTGGCTAAAACCCTATGCCTCACGCTCTTGAACCTCCCATTCGTCATTACCTACACAATAAATATATAAAGTTAGTTAGATCCTCTGATCTGAAACATAAACCAGAGATTCATATATACATAAGGATTAAGACGAACCTGGAGAGAGTCACCAACGTTGAAGAAGAAGGAAGAGTGATCGGGAGGGACAGAGATCCAAGAGCCATCAGCTAGATTGATTTGGAGACCACAAGTGTTGTTAGATCTCAAGACAGAGATGATCTGAGGATCTGTGTGTTCGCCAAAACCGATCACAGTTTTCCCACCATTGGTCTTCTTTATGATAAGTGGACATGGTGGATAGTGATTAAGTCTCAGTATCGAGTCCGTGTTTTGGTCAGACACGAGCTTGCTAAGTGTGTTTGTCTGTTTAATCCCTAACCCATCTGTAATCATCTCCAAGACATGGCATGTCATCTTTCTTACTGATGTTATGTACTCTTCCAGTACGTTTCTGTAAGATTAAAAAGAACAAAACTTGAGATAAAATAAATGGAATCACAAAAGATCACAAGTAAGTAACTACAGAAAAAGAAGCCATAAAGGCATAGAAAGAGACAGAAGATGAAGTATAAAAACAAACACAGAGCATAAAACAGAGCACGAAAACAGAGTATGAGAGAGTGTTAAAAAAAAAACGAAAGAGGACATTAAAAAAACCGACCTAAAAGTTGCCGGGTTTTTCGAAAGACCCGGAAAGAGTGGAGCGGAACCGGAATCAAGATTAGCATTCATGAGCAAATACTCAACCCAACCCACATCACCATTCCGACCAATCTTACGGCTCCCGTATCCAAAGGGATAACCTGCGACTTGGGTTTTCTCTGACTTGGGCAACGAGAAGAACTCGACTGTCTCGTGTTCTAAAACAGAAACTAACTCTGTGGAAACACCATGGTTGATCACCTTGAAGAAGCCAAAGTCTTCGCAGGCTTTGACGAGGGCATATTTGGACTCTGGGTCAGAGATATCTATAACCGGGATAAGCGAAAGCTCGGATTTCGGTTCTGTGATCGGTTTAGACAAGACCGCCATTGATATATGTATATATAAATATATATGTAATTTGCGTAAGTAAGAAAATTTATTCTTTTAGGGGTCACTTTCGATTAGCTTTGAGGCTGAGACATCGAGTAATGTACTCGAAGGCGTGAGTATATATATAAGCAGATGAGAGATGATAAAAAGATCTTTACAATGCCGTACGACCAAACAGTTCAAAATCTAAAGCTAAATCAATTATTTCTCTTTTGGGTATCGATATCAATAATAGTATGAATTATCGCGGGACAATATTTTTGAAAGCCTCCATCGTCGACATATGTTACATACTATTTGCTAAATCAACTTTTACATCGTTAGTGATCTGTAACATAAATAGTGACTACAGTTTTTTTTTTTTTTTGGGTTTCAATGTATCCATGGAGGGCAAAGTGTTTTGAGAAAAAAGAGTCGAGATAAATAAACATAATAAATTAGGACACCCAAGATTTGTTAAAAATCATATTTTCTACCCTCAGAAAAGGTCCGTAATTGAAAACCTAAATAACCGATGTCTCAGTAAGCTTCTTTAAAAAAAAAAAAAAAATTATTTACACCCTCTATCTAATATATCTGTGTACTCATCACCTGCTTTTGGTGATTATAACTACTCATGAAACTGATGAAAGTATTGACGTAAAAAAAAGAAGGTCCATATCCAACACCGACCTATGACGTGGTCAAGCGGTACGTACGATGAATCTAGTTAGACTAAATAATTCCTTCTTTATATGTTCTTCAATGTTCGTAACAAATAACGATCTCTAGATTTAAGATATTGTTTAAATTCTTGTTAGTTGTTAGTTACCAACAATTTTAGAGAAGGGACGTACGGTATGGCTTGGAATGGATCCGAGTGTTTCTCTTTGTCACCACAAAATAATAAAAGATTTTTTTTATAAGTGTACCACACCAAGTGTAATCGGTTCAACCTGTTAGTTCAGTGCTACCAAACTTGAATTAAAGTCCAGAGTGCTACATTTACAGGATGGAAATTTATGTTTTTGAATCCGTCACACAAGTATTATCAAAAGACATATATAAACACTATAAGATCCACATAAAATTAGACTTGTGGTCCAGAAGACAACTAACTAAAATCGTATAAATATTTTTTTGCCATTCATACAATGGAAATATACCATAGTGGCGTAGTCTATATAATCGTATTAAGTAGTTACCTGACAATTAAATAATTCCCCTTCATTGAGAGCGAGCTAAGAAATGCCAAATATGAGATTACAATGGAGATTGATGAGTTAAAAGGCTCCGATTAAAAAGTTGATGGAAGATGCAATATGGACCAAAAGAGAAATTAAGAATTGGAAATTGATTTCTGACACACTTTGTGGTAGAGTTCCATCTCCGACAACACTAATTGTTTCGATTCACGGTGGAGCTGCATCTACATTGTTGTTGCCGTACACAACTAGATTTTGTGATTCGTCTCTTGATGGAGTTTCAATTTTATCTCCGCCAAACGAAATCACTCCCTTGTTTCTTACTTTTGGCATCAAATCGTAATTAGGATTTTCAGGATTTGGGAATTTTAGGAATTAGGGATTCAAATTTGATTTGGAGATTTTTTACCCTTTTGAGCTTAAAGCGAAAATAATGTCGTTGTTTTATTAACGACGGCGTAACGAATGAGATAACGGTGTGAAGTGCACCATCACTTCAGATTACGAAATGAAAAATTTGGCCGAATCAACAAAATTTCATGTTTAAGATGGAAAATCAACCAAAACTACATGTTTTAAATGATTGCAGACAAAATTGATGGTTTAAATAGCGGGTTTTAAAAAGTTCATGGTTAAAACAACATTTTTTCATTATTTAATGGTGCAACTTTAACTGAAAATAATTAAAATCAATGCATTTTAAGTTTCTCTTTTCAATGTGAAATTTCTACGTAACACATACACGACGACTCTTATCAGGACAATCTCGAATTAAATTTCATTATTACATACATCAAAAATTTTAATATCGATATACCGAACCGCAGATTGTTTTGCTGTTCAGCAATAATATTTGGTGAATCTTTTACAAGTATTAAATCCTTTAACAAACAAAAAAAATCCTTTTACAAGTATTGTTCACAATTAGAGAGGAAAAACAATGGATCAATAATTCATGGTTCGGTATATATGTCATCGACTTTAATTA
Source organism: Camelina laxa (assembly GCA_024034495.1). Taxonomy (NCBI): domain Eukaryota; kingdom Viridiplantae; phylum Streptophyta; class Magnoliopsida; order Brassicales; family Brassicaceae; genus Camelina; species Camelina laxa. The sequence goes on from CM043883.1 coordinate 4,996,041, forward strand.
CTAGGGTGATCTCCTGTATTTTTTCAACAAGACTTTGTCGCAGACAAAATGTTTTTTTTCTTTCTTGGAGATTTAACTAACATACTTTTTTTTTGTTCGACATAACATCATCATAGTGTTTAGACTTTAGACCGGGGGAGGTATGCTTATAAAGTTATATGATATACGCAATTACGCATGATGGAAAGAAATATATTGCATACTGAGAGCGACAAGTGAGTTTTTTTTTGTTTTTGATAAAAAAATAGTTGCGGGGCAGTTCTCACTGTCAACGAATCAACAATCTCGTCGTGGGTTGCATTCTTGAGTCTCTTGTTGTTCCACGTCGATATGTCCGATACTCCTTTTTGATTTTTTCGTGTTCATTTTTTTTTATGCTTCCAATAATTCAGAACAAATAGTCGAATATCATACAAAAATAAACTAAATAGATATTAAAGAATAGGAATTAATTATATAAATATAAAATATGCATTAAATAAAGAGAATTGTAACTAGAAAAATTAGAAAACGAATAGGACTGGAGGAGGAAGTATTTAAACATTAATAGGACTGGACTCGTGTTTCTATTTAGGATCAGCAATCGTCTTATATCGTTTCGGTTCACACCTTAATCATTTGTTATTCGACGCATTGTTAATATTTACGATTATTGAACATATATAATCATTTGTTAGGCATAGAAAATATATAATCATTATAAATACAATATGTACATAATCTAAGTTGATAAACATATCTAACGAAATATTTTTTTCTTTTTATAAGACACGTGTGAGGGTATTAGGTATAACCAAAAAGGATATGTTGAAGGCGAAGGGTACATGAAAAGCCACGTAGGAGGCTATTCGAGGAGAGAAAAAAAGTATATGAAAGAACTTAGCTTCGTATGTAGGTTCCTCGCATGTCCACCCCTTTTAAAGTTTGATGTGAACTAATAATGTTAGATTCCTTACCAAAAATAATAATGTTTAGCTTTTCATTGTTCAATAACGACTAACATTAATAGTATTATATTCGATGTGAATAAAATCATGTTTGGACAGACGCAAGCGATTGGATAGCCATCGAAAGACAGCCTGCGAAGCAAGACCCGACAAGTACGGACACAACAAAAATTATACTACTTTTTTTTATTTTAAATTTTCGTGTGGTTAATAAACCCCGTATAACACTAAATTTCAGTATACATAGCCAAAACGAAACTATTATGTCGGTTCATTTATATTTTTTAACTGAACGATTTAGACTATAAATACCAAACCAAAGTTTGTTATCTTGCTTGTTTAAAAAACTGTAGGTGGTTATATTCTTATAATAAAACAGATTACCACTTTATAATTTATTAAGATGGCTTTTTTATGGTGGTTAATGTTTAACGAGCGAATATGTGGAAAAGGAAAAAAAAAAGATTTATTTGTGCCCTACTTATGATTTTTTCTTTTCTTTTCTTTTTGTTGGAATGGATAATTTACAATTTTGTCATGTAACTATTAACCGTTTAGTTTCGGTTTTACGAATATATATATATATATATATATGCAATGCCACGCCAAGGTGTATAGTGTGGCTTGAGGCGAATTTTAAAAATATAGCTTTCATAAGAGAAGTAAATGTGGGTGGCTCTCTAAACGCCCTTTAATCAATAACATGATCAGAAACGGCGCCTATGGCTTTGGATCAATTCATTAACCCAAAATTTCGAGGTTCCAAGGATATACATGCTTTGGCTCTAAATTCTGATGATCTATATGTTAGGAAAAGAAAATTAATGATGGTCTTGATTTTTTAATATACTAAAGTCTAAACATAGTGAAAATATCCCACAAAAGAAAATTACAGGAAATGTTTTTTAATGTGGGGGAGGAAAAAATATGTATGGACAATATATATCTAGGGGTGGTTTCAAGTGGTTTCGACATTTTGGGGTGTCTGGTTGCTTCAATTATGTGGGTGATGTCGGGCCAAAAATGACACTCGAGATGCAACCCCATTGGTTAAACTTTATTCTGATATTTTTGTGTCTTTTGCAATTTTTTATTTACTGTTCCGATAAAAACTATTACTTTCTGTAAGTAGAAAACCCTACATCGGTTGTTAAATAGAAAGAAAGAAAAAACACTCTAATCCAACGATTTGGAAAGAAGCACGAACCCTCAATAGCAGAACGACGATGGGCCTATGTTGGGGATAATTTGGCTATAGATGTTAGATATAACTAAAAGTTACTTTTTCTTCGTTTATTATATAATAAATTGTTCTCGTTCACCAGTATAATTTATATGATTCTTATTTAAAAACTTTCATTGGTATACCTTTCTTAACTATTTCTATTTATGTGTTTCAGAAAGCCCTCTAATTTCCTTTTTAACAAATAGATAAATAAGCATCACAATATAGAAGAGAAAAAAACTTTAACATAAAAATTGGGATAAATGACTTATTAAACCATTCAATTTAATTAAATTTTAGAAGTGAGTCAGTCCAACACAAACTGAAGAAGTGGTTCAACTTGTTACGTAAGGAAATGAAAATACTATCAAGTGACAACACAAACGATCACAACCTAATTTTAGTTTATAACATAGTATGTGATATTTGTTTATACAAACAAACGGGTCGCACCAAGTTTTTTTCGAAATCGTCAAAGGTCTTGATCATACTAGATCCAACGGTGGAGAGAGAACAGAGAGATGTTATACAAAATCAGGAAGAATGGTACAAAAGAAGAGAATCCCACCACATTCAGACATGTTTCTTATCGACTGGCTTTGAGACACGTGGAGATTGTCTACATGCCACGTCTCTATATACCAACGGATATTTTTTAATTTGTTCCAAAAAAGAGTGAGTTAACTAAAGAAATTTTAATAATTAAATTTCTATAAACGACCCGTAGTAATGCCTAGAACACGATCTATATGATAAAAATTGAAATATAAAGACGGAGAGTTTTCACTAAATGAAATTTAGTTTTGCTTAATAGTATAACACAGCGTTGAAGTCTTAATTTTTCTTAAATCTATATTAGAGTGCATGTGTCATGTGATGTATATATATATATATATATATATGTGTGTGTTTTATTGAAGTGTCATTTTCAAACCTTTATGCATTATGACATTTCTCACCAAATTTTAAAAAACTCTGTGGGATATTTGTCTCTTTATAATAAATCAGAAAATCTTACAGTCTTTACTTTTTCATTCTCATGTTAACATCAAATATTTTTAGAACTGATTATTTTATATAGACATCCTTAAAAAGATGTTTAGAATCTACAAGAAATCAAAACAAATTTTGACACCAAAAAATCCTGAAATTAAGTTTTTTTAGTCATCCCATACATATATAGAAGGAATCAATGTATGTGCAGTTTTTTTTTTTTTTTTTTTTTTTTTTTTGTATTTGTTATAATTGTTTATGAAATAATTTGTCGACCAATACTTTAAAAAACTTTTACTTTTGGTTAAACAAATTCGCAGATCCATCAAGTGCATATGAGCCAAGTAAATGTCCGAAGGAGCTTATATGTTGTTATACATGCATGAAGTTGGAACAACTATATTATTTTATCTACCAACTTCCAATTCTTAATTTCAGATACAAAATTTTCACCATTCTTGAACTTGATGTTTCTCAGGTTGAATCATCGTGATTATGACAGAAAAGAAGATTATAAAAGGCATTACCAACCGGAAAGCAAAATGAAACCGACATGTCCCTTCAATCCAAGGTTTTAGATCCCATAAACCTACTAGGAGCTGCTTTTGATAAACTTTTTGTATTTAGAGGCTTCATTGTGGAGTCCAGTCCACTTTATTTCTTATACAAGTTACCACTCACTAGGAGCTGGACATTGCAACTGTATAACTTGTTGTAGAGTTTCATCTTCTCTATAATGATTTCGGAAGCTTCAGGGTCTCTGAGCTGTGTAGGACCATTCCCTTCCATAAAGATCTTTATCTCTTTCAAACACGGAAAATAATCCAAGAAATGCGTTATCATGTGCATCTCTTTCATTATTCCTTGAAACGCTTTGATCTCTAACACTTTTACTGGACAAGATGTGAGTGACCGACCCTTATCCTCTCGAGAAACGCAGTCACAAGCATCCCGCAATTATATGTAACTTGGTGCAAGAGACCCTGGAAGCATAAAGGAGAGAATTTAGAGTTATGAACTCTTATCTTTGTACACGTTTGAAGATGATGTTGTTTTTGTACCTCAATGACTAGAGTCTCTAAATGCGTACAGTTCCTTATAAGAATTGGCAATGATTGCCATCCTCGACTTGCGTCACTCTTAATAGTTAATGATTTGAGGTTGGTGAAAACTGGCATTGATTCACAACATAGAGAAAGTACCTGATAACAAGACAAGCAGCCACAATTATAGGGATTTTGCAGTTACATGTTTGAAAACGAGACCTTTAAAAACAAACATGACCGCCATGGTACATGAACGTAGACAGAAAAGATATTACAAGAGAGCAAATAAGAAAACTGACCTCGAGAGTATCGCCAGACAAGTTGAGATACCGAACATTTCGTATGCCATTCATGAGCTTCCTCAAATTTGTAAATCGGGATAAATCACCTTCTAAATGATCATGGTTTGGCACTGCTCTTGCTCTCTCAATTTCATAACATCATAACAAGTTGCCAAAAGTCTGATATTAGCTTCAAATAAGTTTTCCATATTAACTATGGTGTACAACATAACCATTGAAAGAGAAGAAAACAAGACTAGGTGTATCAAATGAATAAGTGCCAGAAAGAAAACTGGTATTGATTGTTAGGCTCTTGAGGCTTGCATTAGACACATTGATATCCTCCAGTTCACGCAGTGGTAATTAAGAATATGCCTCCAGGCAACCCATCAATATAAAGACTGTCTAATTTCAGCTTAACTAGATTGTTGCTCTGGAAACATATTGAAGGTAGCAGATAGTCATCCTCATACAAATGCAAACTGATTTTTAGATCAAGTTCGGAAACACCACGGGCCAACACATTACTTATCCAACCATCCACTAAATTTGTAGAAACATCGATACATTTGAAGGAGAATTTCTTAATGGGAGTTGTACCCTACAGAGCCAATACTCTATCAACAAAATCCTGGAACATCCGTCCAGTCATGTAACATTGGAGCTTACCCGGATGCAGAAAGCCAGAATCATCAATGTCAAAGGTTAGGCACAAATGCAAATAGATTGCGCCACCTCTTGGAGATTACTGATGTCAAGGCAGCCTCCTTTGTGGTAAGGAAGGACAAGACATGACAAAGAAGCTCGTCAGGGAGAATGCTAAGACAATCCTGATCTTGTCTGCTCTTACAATCTTCATCAATAGGTTGTGAGACATGACAAAGAACCTCGTATGGAAGAAGATTGCTAACAAACTCTTGTTCAATAGGTTGTTGTATCTGCCTATCTTGTTCTCGTATGCTCTTACTATTAGGGATACAATATCTCACATTGGAAGTTGAGTAGGATCTTAAGTAATATATATATGATATGGGCCTCTCTACTCATTGCCAATTGGTTTTAAGTTAGAAGCCCACAATCTAACATGGTATCAGAGCCCGGTCTGCACATACTCAACCCAATCCACGCTCGGCCCGACCCAATAGTTGGTCCGCTGATTCATGCCCGAACATACCGAGATTGATGCCTAAAGAAACCCTCATCTCGAGGGAGCGTATTAGGGATACAATATCTCACATTGGAAGTTGAGTAGGATCTTAAGTAATATATATATGATATGGGCCTCTCCACTCATCGCCAGTTGGTTTTGAGTTGGAAGCCCACAATCTAACACTTACCATCTTTCTTTAGGTGTCCAAGTTTTCCGCAAGAATAACAAATACTGCAAATTTCTTTCTCTCCAATCATATCCCTTGATGACGACTCCATGAATCTTGTGCAAGATCCTCAACTTTCAAATACCCGAAAACTCGACGAGCTCTCTGGCATAATACGACTCCAATTTCATCGTATTAAGTTTTAGCCCTGTCTCAGCTAAATAATCTCTCTTGGATAAGATTCATTATATATAACCTTAACGAAACCATTAACATTTAATGGGCCAAACATGATTAATGGCCCAAAGCCCTTTCTCAATTTAACACACCAAAAAAAACATAAGTCATATAATGACTAAAGTGTTTACTGAGTAACGATATTGACAATTTCTTCATCGTCCATTTCAAACGGAAACCAAATCTCATTGACCCGACGATCCCACTGGAACGGCCAGCTAAATTGCGCTACCGTGTAGGCCCAAGTCGGCCTGGTTTCTCTGCTTTTCTCAATTGCCTTGGCCCATACGGTACCTTGTAGGCTCGCCTCTAGCTCCACCACTCTTTCTCCAATAGTGTGATCCGCCACGTACCCACCAAATTGCTTCACCGCCGCATACGTCGGATCCCATCTATGTATGTGGAGATTGTTCACCGGAGGTGGTGGATCAGGTTGGTATACCTTGGGAACGAAGAAAGAGACCATGAAGGTACTAAAGTTCTGAGAGACTTGTGTGATATGAGGAAGTACCCTCTCTATCCTCTGGTGATACAGTGATACTCGCTCATGTAATCAGAAAATCTGCACACACAAGATCAAAGCAACGCGTTTTGAAAATTGTTTCAGGAATTAAAATGATTAATTTTATGAACTAAAATGAAGAACATACTCGTTCCAAATCCAACCGGTTCCTGAAGCATCATTAAGAGAGGAACCCTGAATTGGTTCGGTAGAAATCCAAACAGTGGCGTCAGCCCCTGCTCTAAGCATGTGCAAGGGGTGCTATAGCACAGGGTCTATCCAAATTTTTGTTTTTTTTCTTCACAAAAAGGGGTCCACAAATTTTTTACTTCAGGAAAAACATAGGGAAAAATGGTCATTTTCTATTTTCCAGCTCAGGGACCTCAATTTTATTGAGCCGGGCCTGAGTGGCGTTGTAGCGGTGAATCTCGTAGCCATTACCGGCGTAGACCAACTCGTAACTAGGACACTCTACTCGGATGCACGACGGCGGGATCGTCCCAACTTGTCCGGGTTGTGAACGCCAGTCGATAAAGTCTGAACCGCCGGAGAGAAGGCTTAAGAGGAACGAGAGCTTGAAGATGCTCAAAGCTGCTTCCATGGCGAATCCTTTCTTTGTTACGGCCATGCAACGTTACAGAATAAAGGTTTTATATACATTTATCAAAAAACAATATGTAACAGATAACTGGATAAGTTTTGTGTTTGTGGTTCATCTTAGGATAGGATTAAGTTGCATTATAAACACATATGATTTAATATAACAAGTTTGCCGACAAAAAAACAAATTGCATTTTAGACCATGATATTTTTTTCATGGTTTCGATCACGCTTTTTTAGAAACCGAAACTAATTAAAGTATAAAACCATTACAATTTAATTAGTTTTAAAAAAATTTCATTTCAGTTTCCATTATAAGCTTTTTGGTTACAGTTTTTTTTTCCCACCTTTAATTACTAATATTCTTTGGTAGGGAGAAAATGAAAACCAAAAGAACAATATTAATAAATAACCAGAAATATTTATGAAACCGGTTAAACCAGAGGCTGCTATTACAGTCTCGGTTCTAAACCACCCTCTTCTAATCCGATTGTGAGGATGTAACATGATTTATTCATTTACATGGTAAACGGAACCAAGATCTCATTAACCCTAGCTGTGTTTTGGGACGGCGGGTTATAATCAGCCACCAAATACGCCGGTGACTTTCCTTTGCTTTTCTCGATAGGCAAAACCCATTGAGTGCCCTTGAGACTATCCATTAGAGCCGCAGCTTCTATCTTGGCTACTTTGTCAGACACGTACCCGCCCAACTGCCTTACGGCTACGTAGGTTGGTTTCCATGTCTGCACATGGAGGTCATCGACCTGAGGTGGGTTCTGTTGGTTCTTTTTAGGGATGTAGAAGGAGACTGTGTAGACTGATTTTCCTGGTGTTGCTTGTGTGATCACCGGAGATGTCATGTTCATCTTCACCTTGTCCTTGTTTTGACCTTGTATGTAACTAAATAATCTGCAACACCAAAACAAAATCAGATTCGATTCACTAGTTTACATAAATTACTAACATTCGGTTTATGATATATTGAAACCCGAAAAATAAAATCTTATTCGGTTAATTATTAGTCAGATTAGGTTAGATATACACCTATATATAACAAAAGATTATAATAGATTGACAAGTTACCGTTGGAAACCGGTTTTGGTGGCTTGAGTCATGGATTTTGCAGAGATAGGACTAGTGGACATCCATACCGCAGCGTCATACATGCGGATCTCATAGGCGTATCCGGCCTCCACCAATTTATAGGTGGGGCACTCGTAGTGGTCACATGTTCCCGGACGCATCCCATTAGATGGATTCCATGGTGCGGGAGCCTGCTGGGCACATGATACAACCACGACTAGGCTGAGGCAAAGCGATAGCTTTAAAACGTTGAAACCGGTTTCCATGATTGAATAGAATAGTTAAAATGAATATTCTGGTTTTGTTTATTTAGATTACTAATTTGATTGTCTTGTGTAATGGGAGAGTAATTATATATATAGATGGATATTTGGGCAATGAGATGATAAGAATAGATTACAAGTTATAAATACATTTGACTAGTTAAACTTAGAACAAAGTTTGACCTCTAATTTGGATTCAGATATGGCAAAGACTATTATGAAATGCTTTGAGGGATTGAAAGTGGATTTCGATAAATGTTTTTGCCAAGTTTAGCAGAGATTTGCGTCAGCAAAATTTATATACCAGAAACAAATTTGGACTTCTATTTCTTTTTGTTTAAAGGCACAACAAAATAGGATTTCCATTTTCTTTTTTGAAGGCGCAATTATCAATTGAATGAGTAAAATTGAAAAGATGAATGTAATGGTCAATTTTGCTACATATAGAAACATTAAGGATTTTCACCACATTACAATCTCTGTATATGGCAGCCAAATCATATTTTCTGTGTGCTTTTACTGTACCACTATAAGTCTATAATAAGCATGTCTTCAATCTTTCTAACTTCTTTTTGGAAAAGCTAATCAATTCTTTCGAGATTATACATCACCATTTGTTCTAGAGCTGACCTGAAGCCACTAAGAGGCAGGCACTGCAGATTCTTTATGGCGTCATCAGCTTTCTCCCTAGCTAACTCTTGTGCTCTCCTGATTCCCCCGCCTTCTTTCACCATTTCAATAGCTTCTTCCAGTGAACCCACCTCACAAAACTCAGACTCAATGATCTCTCTCAGCCTTGGCTCCTTCTCCAGAGCAAAAATCACAGGAGCGGTTAAGTTACCTTTAGCCAAATCACTCCCTGATGGCTTCCCAAGCTGCTCTGTAGACTGAGTGAAGTCCAATATGTCATCAACTACCTGGAAAGAGAGGCCGAGATTCTTCCCAAATTCATACATTTGCTCTGTCACATTGTTCTCGACTCTGCTGAAGATGGCAGCTCCTTTGGTGCTTGCAGCCACTAAAGATGCTGTTTTGTAAAAACTCTTGAGTAAGTAGTCGTCGAGCTTAGTGTCACAGTCAAATAAACTCGACGCCTGTTTTATCTCTCCGCTTGCGAAGTCTTTGATCACCTTAAAAACGTAACATAAGTTAGGGGCACGCACGCATCACTCAGTGAAATGCGATTCAGAGCATAACCTCATAAAAGAGTAATTAAGTACCTGACTTATGAGCTTAATAACTTCAAGATTCTCAAGATTTGCCAAGTACCATGACGCTTGAGCAAACATGAAATCACCAGCTAACACTGCTACTCTTGTGCCGAAAAGCTCGTGAACGGTTTCCTTTCCTGCAGTTATACTGAGAGTTTAAAAACCAAACTAAACATTTTCACAAGAATATATAGATAGAATCATCAATAAACCAAAGAATGAAACTCACCTCTTCGCATATCACTCTCATCTAACACGTCGTCGTGTATCAAGCTTGCCGTGTGAATCATCTCAATGATCTCACCCAAACGCCGGTGTTCAGTTGTAAGTTCCCTGCATCAAAGACACAATCTGAATATGATCATTCCATGCAAAGGATGGGATATATACCCAACTGAATCAAATGAATACAAGCAAAAAAGGTCTGGAGATTACTTACTTGAGGCCAGCCAACTCTGCTGTGGCGCGTGATACAAGGAATACTAAACCTGGTCTCATTCTTTTACCACCAGCTCCAAAAATCTGCTCGGCCGCAGATATCAAAACCGGGTTTTCTGCACCAACAATCTAATAAAGAAGGATACTGTTTAGTGCAATAGAAGAGACAACGCCAAAAAAAAAGAGTTTCTTGTGATGGATACTAACCGATAAAAGATTGTCATTCAAAGTCTGCAGATCATCAGCTACTACCTCAAACAAATTTGTCAACGAAATCGGCTGTTTTGGTTCTTCTGGCTTCAAATCAAAAGTCACTGTTTGAGCTTGACCAATACAATCTACAGGAGATCTCATGAGGCATAAGCATAATAAACTCCACAGATTCTTAACAAAAAAAAACACTCCTACGAGACAATCAATTCATAGCAATAAACCCAATTCAAGATTTGAAATTGAGACCAGAATAAGGGACAAGAACACAACTACAAACTAATCCAACCCAAAGCAACCAATCACATCACATGGAACCAAAAAAAGAGTTTTAAGACAAAGAGAAATCATATACCATTGAGCAAAGAGATCTCCTTAGGTTTTGTCGGCACGGCTTTGCAACTCCCAACAAGATTCCCACCGCCATAGTAGCTGCTTCTATTGCTACTGCTACCAAACTTACAAACAGTCTTGCCAAAAGGAAGAAACTGACGACGGCCGCAACCACATGCCATCATCATCGTACCTAAATCTATGTTTCGAGATGACGTCATCATTCTCACAAAAAAAACCCAATAAAGCTTGAGAACTAATACGGAGAGATTATGAAACTAGAGAAGGGTCTGTAAAAAGATTCAACCTTTAAAAGCAAATTAAAAAAAGCTAACTCTTTTTTTCTCCAACACGGGAGATTGGGTGTATGATAAAATTACAACAAATTAAAAAAAAAAAATATACAAAATCAAGTGGTTGATTTAGTAGTAGCCGATCGAGTTTATTTTTTTATTCTATATTATTTGCTTGGGTGGACGAGACTAGCCCACATGAGATTGAGATTGAGATCATCGATCACTCCGAGGACGAAAGTGACGAGTGTGTTGTTGTTCTGTTTCCGTTCAATACTAAAGGCAAGGGAGAGAAGAGGGAAACGATTGGATTAGTCTCCGCTTATCTAATCTGAGGCTGTGATCTCACCACGTGTCACTCATCCAATGGTTTAACATTCGAGGATATCGAATATTACGTTACTTTCTGACGCCAATGAACCCAAAAAAAAAAAAAAAAAGAGAATATCGTACGTTACTTTCTTGGGTATATTTCCAATTGTCTGCTGTAAAGTGTGATGAAGGATTCATTTTTTGAAGCTTAAATTATTAATCTATATGTTTACTTCTGTAATTAGGTTTGGTTACTTATAATATATTGCATACATAAGTAATGGATACTTTGTTTTTGTTTTTATGATATCAAATATGATTGTAACAGAAGCAAATGATCCAGGATTTAAATATTCGATTTAACATAATGATTAATCAAAATCTCATGCTCCTCTGTTTTTTTTCTTTCTAACAAAGCCTTTTTTCTCATGTGTATTGATAGTAGCAGTTTCCATAGCCTACAAGTAAAAACAGTGAAACTTTTAATTGATATTCTTTTTATATGTGTTTCATATATAATAAGAAGAGAAAAAGAAAAAGAGTAAACTTACTTGGATTAGTTATGACAATGAGTCCAGAGTTCTTGAAATTGCAGTTCCAGTAGTTTCTTCCATTAGCTTGGTAATAAAGATTCATGGCGATTGAAGCATGGTTGATGAGGTTACCAGGGGAGTAACATGGACATCCACTCGAGAGAACGCGACAGTCGACATGAGAGCACGCAAAGTTTATGTTATCAAGAAGTGTTGCTTGATCTGAAGAAGGTTTAGCCACACACCAAGTCTTCATCTATAACACCAACTTAGAACATATTAAACTCACTAAGTAAAAAGAAATCAGATTTGCATTAATTTGATAGTTGGTCTACGCATTTTACCTCTGCGTTGACTTTGATGAAGTTTCTTTCTGTGAGAAAGAAAAAAAAAACATTAAGATGATACTGTTAAGTAAAATTATTATACCTCAACTTAATGAATCTTACTGTCAAAGTTAAAACTTTGTGTGGTCTTTAATGTAAGTTTCTATAAGTAATTAAACTAGGATATGGTTTTAGTGAACTGTAATTTGATTACCTGAGGAGAGGTAGAGGAAGATGAGGAAAGAAATGCACATCCATGCTTTAGCCATTGTTGAATTTTTGTTTTGAGTACTTAGAACTCTTGTACACTCTTTGGTGATATATATAAAAGATGAGCAAGTGAATGAGTGATACAAATTTATAAAAGAATAAACTATTAAAAGAAAAAGAAGAAACAAACTATTGTTTTTGACATGTAATACAAATTTATTAATGTTTTCAGGCTTTTAAGGTGAATAATCCAGCAACATGCTTAAATGAAAAGCAAGCGTTTTAGCCAAAGTGTCGTTTTATAAACGTACACTTTGGTTTGAAATTTAATCTTAAGAATTTGATGTCAGTTGTTGTTGAGAGCTTCTCTTTTGGTTTTAGTGTTTTACCTTGTAATTTCCGCATGCTTAAAACTTTTGAAAATATCATATTTTCCGTCGGTTTTAGGATTTCAAAAACGTATTTTACCATGGTATTCACTTTTTGTATTATATAATGAAAACGTTTAAAAAAAAAAAACTGACGTCATTTAGGGTTTGTATTGTATTCCACTTTTGTATTATTTTTTTTTCGATTTGCTAAGTCACGAAAGAAAAAAAAAAGAGTCGCTAATTGTTTCATAAGGTTTAGTGTAGTGAGAAGTGAGAACATTTGGGATCTCACCGTCAAATAACGAGACATCAAAACGTGACCTGAGCTGTAAATTAGGGAAATTGTTTAGATCCAATGCCCACTTTGTACGAGAATCTTATGAAAAGAATAGTTGATATTAAGCCTTTTTGTGTATCATCCTTTATTCCATGAACAAAAAGATGAGAAATAAACTACAGTTTTAGCTTTCCAGTTCAGTTATCAAAGAAGCGAATCTCGAAGTCTTTTTTTTCGTCAATGAAACTTTATATTGGAACTGAATTATTTGATAATTTCAAGAAACTAAGTTTTCTTACAGAACATTACTCACGTGCTTTGATGCGAGCAAGCAATATTGACAGAAGAGACATCAAAAGGAAGAACGTTTGGAAAGTTTGATGTATTCGAGCAATTTGACAACCTCTGCCATAGTCGGTCTAACGATCGGTTCCGGTTCAAGACACATCATCGCTATACCAAAAACATCGTTCAACTCTTGAACAGGTGATCCTCTTAACCGGTTATCTATCACCACCTCTTCTCTTTGGTCTCTTACCACTCCTTTTACCTGAATACAGACGACGTTTTAAAACCAAAGCAGAGTAATAATAAATAAGTTGAACAAGGAAAAGAGATAGATAAACTGATACCCAAGTAACAAGCTTTGTTCCTTCTTCAAAAAACTCATCATCTGTTGGTCTTCTTCCAGTTAGAAGCTCCAAAAGAACAACCCCAAAACTGTAAACATCTCCTTTCATTGTCGCTTTACCCGTATCGAAATACTCTGTTTTGTTTTAAAACACACATTGAACAAAATAAAAAAAATCAATCTACCTTGTATTGTAGTGGAATGTGAATTTGATGAATATGTATCTAAAGCGAACTACGTGTTCGTTGTACAAACCAGGAGCTAAGTATCCAAATGTTCCAGCTACAAACGTCGAAACATGAGTCTTGTCCGGTTCCATCAAAGTGGCTAGACCAAAATCAGAAACCCTAGCTTCCATGTTCTGATCAAGAAGTATGTTACTAGATTTGATGTCTCTATGGATTATGTGAGGGATGCAATCATGATGAAGGTAAGACACCCCTCTAGCCGCTCCAACCGCGATTTTGTATCTCGATTCCCAATCCAAAACTTTTCTATCTCCTGATTTTTTTCCTGCGAATAAAAAAAAAAGCTTGCGGTTACATAAAAACACCGTTTTTGTGCTAAATGAATGCTCTGTTAATTTTTTTTTGGCGTACCGTGTAGAAAAGAATCCAAGCTTCCATTAGGCATGAGCTCATAGATGAGAAGATTATAATGTGGAGAAGTGAAGTAGCCATGAAGAGTTACAATGTTCCTGTGTTTTATATCAGCCATTGCTTCTAACTCTCTATGAAACCCTCTGTCTCTCTCAGAGGTTCCTCTGTTTAGTCTCTTGACAGCAAAAGTTGTTGAATCATCAATGACTAATCTGTAAACAGTTCCGAATCCTCCAGAACCGAGAATGTCTTTGTTGCTTAGCTTATGTGTCTTCTTCATAAACATGTCGGAGGAAACAGAGTTAAGTAATGGAGATTTGAACATCACCATTTTTCCTCCTCCTTTTACTGCAAGATCATATAAGAACATGAATCAAAACATAAAGAGACGACATGATAAAAAAAAAAAAAAAGCTTTGATTATTATACTTACCTGGGAATCCGTTTTCATAAACTGTGTTTTTTCTTTGCCATCTCTTGTAGAGAAGAAGAGCGATTACGATTTTACCAATGACAAAAGCAACCACAGAGATTGTTATGTAAAAAGTTGTTTCCTTTGCATTAGCCATCGTTTTTCTCTGAACATAAAAGTTGTCCAAGCTCTTTTCTTTATCTCATCATCTACATTTGAATTAAAAGAAGAGTAAGACAACAAAGTTGGTTACGTGAAAACGGAGATAGACAGAAAAAAGGAAGTAGGTGTTAGGACCTTTTTTGGTTATCCTCACCAACAATTTGGACACGACTCATAATAAAAACAATTTCATATTTGTATTTACTATTACGTATGAAAACGAAACTGAGTTTGTACGTAAAACTCATCCGCTTTTGTTGAAAATATTAAATGAGATGTGTACCACTTTATGAAAAAAATGTACAAGTACTCGTGAGAGTAGGGTACCTTACCAGCTATATTACCTTGTTTTTGTCGTTGACTACATGTGAACGAACTCAAGAAGATAGATGATCAGTAATAATAATACAAAAAAAAAACCCTTGCGAATTGCAATTTTAATTGAACCGAATTTGCCCTCTAAGATTTTTTACAATATTTTTGTGCTCACCAATCTTAAAGCACATCACTAATATATTAATTTAAAAAAAAACCATGCAAATTGGTACTCTTTTAACATTAAGTCTGATTCAGTTCCCGGCCTCAAATATACTAACTATATGAGATATTTAGCATCTGTATCTGTATGCTGGAACTAGAAAAGGTAGAAAGAAACCTTCACATATCATACAATGGGCTTCTTATGAATACCCACTTGATCCTCCCGTAGTACACCAAAAAGAGGATCATCTTCCTTGAGCACCAAAGGTGGTGGAGTTTTTTTTCCCTTGCCTTACCAAGACACTTTTTCTGTAGCTAGATCTTGGTATTAGTTGATCTTAAGTAGGAAAGGACAGGCTTCCATCTCCATGGTAACATCTCTTGTGCACTTTTTCATAATGGTACCAGACTGTAGTGGACTGACCATAAGGGGAGGTTGATGACTTTCGATTTCCGGAGGGGCTTGGACACATCAAATCTGATTTTTTAACCCGGACTAATGGGGTTGGTCAAGGTCGAAGACAGACAACCTCAGCTCAGTGACCTGTCCTACTAGCTCCCCTAGTAGAATGATTGCCTCTTTCGTATAATAGTAATTTGATGGACATTCAAGAGTCAAAGAGACTCATTTCCTTCACACTTTTTATTTTTTATTTTTATTTTTTTTTATTTTTTCACTTTTTTTTGTTTCTTTTAAAAATTGGGAGGGAAGGGGGAGGGGGAAAGAAGGAAGAGGAGGAGGAGACGGGAGCGAGCGTAGCTTTTTCAGCGATTCTGAAATGGCCAACGACAATAATCTCTCCAGCTTGGTTCGCGAACTCCGTGAACGCGTCGACGCATCAACCTCCACTCCGGCTAATAATATCCGTCGCTCTTCCGGAGAAGAAGATGATGCTCTAGAGATTCGATTTCGGGCTGTCATGCCCAATCTTTTGAATACCTACTTTGTTCCTTCTCGCGGTAATTAATTACTCTCTCTCTCTCTCTCTCTCTTTGAGCCTCTTGTTTCTGTTCCCTTGCATAATTCTTAGCTTGGATTGGATTTTGCTGGAATTGGTTTATTAGGTTAACCCTAGGATGTTTACGGTTTCATGTGGCTCCTACATCTGTTTCTTCACCACTGATTTTGGACTCCAGTTTTATCGATTGAGTTCCAATTTCTCTCGAATTAGCTACTTTTGAGAAACGCAATTTCATAGAGTTCCTTTGTCGTGCGTGTGCGTGGACAGGTAACGGGAGGGAAGTTACAGCTGTTCTGAAGCTTGTTGGTAATATAGCAAGGAACTTTCCAGGAGTTTTCTATCACGGAAGCCCTGCGGCTATTCTCCCTGTCATTTCTCGTATTATCCCCTTCTTTGCTGAACCAGATTTTGTGTAAGTTGGTTTTACTAGAAAATTGGATTTGCCTAGTTCCTATATCTCCTCCTGAACTGTGTATTTGACTTTATGCACCAATCCATGATTCCCTTTTCAGTTTCTAAAATTTTACTTTACTTTCCTCACTGTTACCTCGCTGTTGTAGATTGAACGCAGGGGCACATAACTATTCTGTGTTAAAAACTTTTCAGACAGTACCTCATTGTTTGTACCAATTATCCAAACCACAATGGTTAATGGGTGTCACTCCTCTAATGCTTTCTTTGGTAAATCAATTGCAGTCCTGGGCATGGACTACTACTTGAAACTGTTGGGTCTCTCTTAATGTTGCTGCGTTCAAACTCAAGGAAGGCGTACAGGATGTTCTTCCATGACTGTTTGCAGGCCATTGAAGGTGATATTAAGATTTAGGACTTTCTTCCTTGCTTATCATAATGATGTGGCGTTATTCAACTGATAAGCACGTTATTTACCACAAGTATCATTTTGCTCGATGCAAATAATGTTAGAAGGACCAGCTATATCTAATTGGAGATTGTTGCTTGTAAAACTGACTCCTTGAATGTTAATAATACGTACTATGGTTCCAAAATTCTTCAACTTATACTGAACTAACGTGCCTTTTCTGTGTCCAGATATGCAACCAATTGCATCACGTCACTCAAATGAACCAGAAATCTGTGAATCTCACATTCCATTTAGGTGTTTCTGTATGTCCTTTTCTGGAATTTGGGGTGATACCTGTCGTCTCTGTGATCTGCCAGATGCTAATAAGCCCAGAGATGGGGATGGCCTTGTGTTGAACTTATTGGGAGCCAAACGATGGCAACCTTTTGCTACTTCTATCCTTAAGCTCATCTGTAAATGCCTAACTGAGGGTACACTCTACGTCCACGGTCTCATCCATACATCATTTGTCAAAGCTGCTTGTTCTCTAGTATGCGGTGGTGGTGCAGATGTGCAGATGGTGAGTAACTATTTGTTCATAAGCTTGGTGATTTGGTTTATCAGATCGATTGATAGTGTCACTGGTGCATTTAATTTTCTTTGGAGATGTGATGATTTTTGGGACATTAATCTGATATCTGATTTTATATGGAAGGCATGCTTTGAATTTGCTTCTCTTGTCGGATCAATCCTTACTTTCAACATCCTCCCTCATGTGGGCTTGATACAGTCAATCATCCTCCTTTTAAGTGCAGATGAAGAAGGACTTCCTGTGTACAGGTGTGTTCCCACATATCAAAACACATCTCTTTTGTTTTATTTTGAAATGATTGTGAATTTTAATCAAGTTTCTGTTTACCTTCCTCACATTTGAGTGTGGAAAATAAATATTTGTTAAATTGCTCTTTTTCCCACTGGTTCAGTTAATCTTCTGCGATGAAGTTTCAGAATATAGATCTACCTTCACTTTGAGCTTAAATTCTGGGTTTGTGTAACAGAGATGCGATTTACGATGCTACGATTGGGCGTTTCCTTACGGCATTATATTCCAGCTGTTCTGATGTCGCTATCAAACTAACTGCAGAAAGTTTAGTGTTGGTCTTCCCTCATGCTTTACAGAGAACAAAGAGTGAGGAGCTTAAGGTATATTTGGATCTGTTTCTTCCCATACACATGTTCCACTCCAGTGAACTTCTGATCAATTTTTTAATTTATTTTCACTGGTACTCTTTCAACAACTCTATGGGAAATCACATGGGATATTTATGTGTGTAGGCTTCCCTGTGCAGAGCATATGCACGGATTGTGAAATCTTGTCCTCCTCGTATATGGAAGCTACATTGCCTTCCAGAGTTGCTTCATCTTTCAAAACCTTGTTATCAATTGATAGAATGTTTTGAAGCAGTTCTTGTAGTTCTTGGACCTGGTTGTGTTCGAGGTAAGACAACCAAATTTGGTAGGCATACATCAACAGAAAGTGATACACCTGTCCTAGAAGTTAACGTTGGAAGAAAAAGGCATATTAAGGATGGACGTGCTTCCAAAGGGAAGCGCCAGAAGGTTGGTGATGATATTCAACGAGGGGTTTACTTGGCTCCTGAATTTTCCAGTGAGACTGATGGAAAAGATGCTGTTTGTCTGCGTGAGATGCTTATCTCAACTGTAGAATCTTTAAAGCCTCCACCTGCTGGACATAGTCTGTTACAGACTGAAATTTCAATTGTGGCACTTACCATGCTCAGCAATGCATTTTGTTTCTCTCCCTGGACTGACATGACTCATCGCTTGTTTCACCAGATATATGCCTGGATTCCCTGGATAGCTGAGCAGGTAACCAGAAACACCCCAGTCCCGATTCTTTTACTGGCATTTTCGATTCCTGTTTTTATTTTAAACGGTATGTATGTAGGTTGAGAAAGAAAATCCTATACTGTTCGATATTTCTATTTACTTGGAAGGAATTCACAATGTGCTGCTCGTGCCTGGTAAGTCTCCTTTTCCATGAAGTCTTAACATGTTTTTCCATGCTAAATAATGTGTTGATTTTTTGCTATATACCAGTTTGGGATTTATCATCTGTTAATGTGTTCCCCTTTAATCAGATTTGGATTCACGGTATGAATATACAAGTAAAGGGAATGATCTGGTTGCCATACAATTCCTGCTGAAGCTTCCTTGGACGCACTGCATGCTGTTTAAGAAGCCTAGCTCTCTAGTAAAGTCTAAGTGTTTATCTGTGGGGATATGGACAAAGCTTGGTTTACAAGATGGTAGTGGTTTTGATATTTTCAATCGGGCTCTTTCTGATGATTTTGAACAAGTGCGAGCTGCTGCTGTTATCTCCATGCCCCTCAAAGTTCTTTTCTCTGGTCTTGATGCCCTTCTTCATATATTCCCAAGACTGGAGTAAGTAGATGAGATATAAACGACATAATAAATGAAGTTCATATGGCTGTTTTTGCTTACTAGTCCTTTTCAAGATACTCTTTAAGACATAGCTTAACTGTTCCTTTGTCTTTTATTCATAGGCATTTGTTGAAAGAAAAGCAATTGATGGTTAAGAAGGCCATTCCTCAGTCCCTTGGCTTTTTATCTTGTCTTTATGGGTCAAGTACAACCCGCTCAGAGAAAACTGCATGCCATTTATTCCTACATGAAGATTTGAAGAAAGATGAGACTCTGAATTGTCTACTTCAAGGGTTCCAATGTTCAAAGTGTGATAAATTTATCGAAAGCAAAGATGAGAAGCATTTCATAATCATAGAGCCTCCAGAGATGGTGCAATTGGAAATGGACCATCATCGTGATTACTTTAACCTTCAAACCATATATTTTGATCTTCTCGATGACGAATCTTCTGAAGAGACTCAGCTAGCCTGCGTAGAAGTAATAAGGAGAATTCTTGGCCACACAGCCCCAGATATTCTGGTCAAAACAAGGTCTCAATGGATAGCATGCCTTAAATATCTGTTACTTCATGTTAATACAGATGTAAGGGAAGCATTCTGTGCTCAGATTGGTATCTTTGTACAGCATCCTATTTTGGGCTGTTTGTTTCAGGGTGAAGATGCTATGGAAAAAAGTTGCGAACAAAAGTTTTTTAGTTTGATTGAGGATTCTCTAGCAACAACGAAGGATCTTCTTGTCATCCAGACTCTACTGGAAACGACAGCTGAAGTTATGGTAGCTGTTGATGTTACTAGTGAGCTTTTCTTGTTTTGTCTTTTCCTGCTGATTGATCAGCTTGATCATCCAAACTTGATCATCCGAATAAATGCTTCAAGGTTAATAAATCGGTCATCCTACATCCATGTGAAAGGGGGATTTGCAACCCTACTTTCCAGAGTTGCTCATATTCAAAATGAGTTGTTTGACAATCTATCTGCCAGGCTGACCAGCCGTCCAAAGTTGGTAAAAGAATTCGCAGAGGCTGTTTTAGGTGTTGAAACTGAAGAACTTGTGAGGAAAATGATACCTGTTGTTCTTCCTAAGCTCTTGGTATACTGGCAGGAAAATGCTGAAGCAGCCAATACCTTGAACGAAGTGGCAAGGTTATTAGACACAGATGTGGTACCGCTAATAGTTATTTGGTTACCCAGAGTTCTTGCATTTGCTCTGAATCAAAAGGAGGACAAGAATCTGCTCTCAGTTTTGCAATTGTATCACTCACGGATTGGTTCTGACAACCAAGAAATTTTTGCTGCTGCGTTGCCTGCACTCTTAGATGAGCTTGTATGCTTTGTGGACATTGCTGATATACCTGAGACAGATAGACGGTATATACTCGCATAGCTTCGTACTTTTGAGCAGAAATTGCTAGTTGGTAGTAGCATGAAAGTTTCTTAAATTTACATGTCAACAGAAATGGCTAGAGGTTGTTTTTTTAGTCGCCAGAGGAAAATGCATTCATCATTTTAAACAAATAACTGAACGTCCTGATGCTTGTTTGTTTTTTACTTTTTATGACGTTTTATTTTAGTACTTTGTTTTGCAGGCTACAGAGACTGCCTGAGGCAATAAAGAAGATCTCAAAAGTTTTAACAAATACCGAAGATCTTCCTGGATTCTTACAAAATCATTTTGTTGGACTCCTTAACAGTATTGACAGAAAAATGCTCCATGCAGATGATATTTTTCTTCAGAAACAAGCGCTGAAGCGTATTAAGCTGCTCATTGAGATGATGGGCCATTATCTCAGCACATATGTGCCTAAGATTATGGTTCTCCTTATGCATGCCATTGACAAAGATGGACTTCAGAGCGAGGGTCTCTTGGTCTTGCATTTTTTTACTAGAAAGTTGGCTGCTGTATCGCCATCTAGCATAAAGTATGTGATTTCTCAGGTATTTGCGGCACTCATCCCCTTCTTGGAGAAAGAGAAGGAAGGTCCTCATGTTTATATGGAGGAAGTGGTAAAAATTCTTGAAGAACTTGTTTTGAAGAATAAAGATATACTAAAGCAGCACATTCGTGAGTTTCCCCTCTTACCTAGCATACCGTCTTTAGGAGAATTGAACAATGCTATTCAAGAAGCACGTGGATTAATGAGCCTGAAGGATCAGTTGCGGGATATTGTAAATGGTATGAAACATGAGAACCTGAATGTTAGATACATGGTGGCATGTGAGCTAAGCAAATTGCTGTATCACAGAAATGAAGATGTTGCTGCACTAATTGCTGGTGAACTTGTCTCAGACATGGAAATCGTGAACTCTTTAATCACATCTTTACTACAGGGATGTGCAGAAGAATCTCGAACTACAGTGGGTCAGAGGTTTAAGTTAGTCTGTGCAGATTGTCTTGGAGCAATAGGTGCTATTGACCCTGCCAAAGTGAGAGTTGATTCATGCAGTCGTTTTAAAATCCAATGCTCAGATGATGATCTTATCTTTGAGCTCATTCATAAACACTTGGCAAGAGCTTTTAGAGCTGCACAGGATACAATCATACAAGACTCAGCTGCTCTTGCCATACAGGAATTACTAAAGATTGCTGGTTGTGAGCCATCATTAGCTGGGAATGTTGTTCTGTTTACCCCCCAGGAGTGTCTACAAGTCAATGTATCTGGTTCTAGAAGATGTGGAAGTAACAGTGAAGTGAAGGATAGGGGGAAAAAACTATGGGATCGCTTCTCAAACTATGTTAAAGAATTAATAGCTCCCTGCTTGACTTCAAGGTTTCAGCTTCCAAATGTGTCTGACCCTGGATCAGCTGGACCAATTTATCAGCCTTCTATGTCATTCAGAAGGTGGCTGTCCTACTGGATAAGGAAATTGACAGCACATGCAACTGGATCCCGTGTAAGCATATTTGCTGCTTGCCGTGGCATAGTGCGTCACGATATGCAGACAGCTACGTATCTCTTACCATACTTAGTTCTGAATGTTGTTTGCCATGGGACTGAGGCAGCACGGCTTAGCATTTCAGAAGAGATCCTTTCTGTTCTTGATGCTGCTGCATCAGAAAATAGTGGAGTGACAATAAACAGCTTTGGTGTTGGTCAGAGTGAAGTTTGTGTTCAAGCTCTTTTCACGCTTCTTGATAACCTTGGGCAATGGGTTGACGACGTGAAGCAGGGAGTAGCACTCTCATCGTCTATGCAGTTATCAGGTGGTAGGCAAGTAGCACCCAAACTGAAAGACCAGGTTTCAACCTTAACAACAGAGCAGGATCATCTTCTTGTACAATGTAAATATGTGTTGGAGCTTTTGCTTGCTATTCCCAAGGTGACCCTTGCTAGGGCTTCTTTCAGGTGCCAAGCTTATGCCAGGTCATTGATGTACCTCGAATCCCATGTACGTGGAAAGTCAGGCTCCTTAAATCCCGCAGCAGAGAAGACAGGCATCTTTGAAAATGCTGATGTCTCTTCTCTGATGGGAATATACAGCTGCCTTGACGAGCCTGATGGTCTTTCGGGCTTTGCAAGTTTAAGCAAATCGTTAAGTTTGCAAGACCAATTGTTGATAAATAAGAAATCTGGTAATTGGGCAGAAGTTTTCACTGCATGTGAACAAGCCCTTCAGATGGAACCAACATCAGTTCAAAGACATTCTGATGTTCTTAATTGCTTGCTTAACATGTGCCACCATCAGACAATGGTCACTCATGTTGACGGACTAATTTCCAGAGTACCTGAGTACAAGAAAACGTGGTGCACACAAGGTGTACAAGCTGCATGGAGACTTGGAAAGTGGGAATTGATGGATGAGTATCTTGGTGGAGCTGATGCAGAAGGTTTACTATTCAGTAGCTCAGACAGTAACGCCTCCTTCGACAGAGATGTAGCAAAGATTCTCCAAGCAATGATGAAGAATGATCAATACTCTGTAGCTGAGAGAATAGCAATTTCCAAACAAGCTCTCATTGCTCCTCTAGCTGCTGCAGGCATGGACTCCTATACACGAGCATATCCTTTTGTTGTCAAACTTCACTTGCTAAGGGAGCTAGAGGACTTCCAGGCGGTTCTTAATGGGGATTCATATCTGGAAAAATCATTTAGTACAAGTGATCCGGTGTTTTCGAAAGTAGTAGATAACTGGGAGAACCGGCTCAGATTTACTCAATCATCGTTGTGGACAAGGGAACCTCTCTTAGCTTTCCGAAGACTCGTCTTTGGTGCCTCTGGGCTTGGTGCTCAAGTTGGGAACTGTTGGCTTCAATATGCAAAGCTTTGCCGTTTAGCTGGACACTATGAGACAGCTCACAGGGCAATTTTGGAAGCTCAGGCTTCTGGTGCACCTAATGTTCACATGGAAAAGGCGAAACTTCTTTGGATCACTAGGCGTTCTGACAGTGCCATTATAGAGCTACAACAGTCTCTCCTGAATATGCATGAGGGAGTTGTTGACTCCACTGTAATTTCTTCTATCAAAAGCTTACTGATGGCTCCCCCGAATCAAGAGCCTACAGTTCGTAACACACAATCTTTCAAAGAAAAAAAAGATGTTGCGAAGACTCTTCTTTTGTATTCCAAATGGATCCATCACAGTGGGCAGAAGCAAAAGAAAGATGTTTTAAATCTTTACACCCAAGTCAAGGACTTGCTGCCCTGGGAGAAGGGATTTTTCCATTTGGCTAAGTATTATGATGAACTATATGTTGATGCAAGAAAGTGTCAACAAGAGGGCTCTTTATTGAGCTCTGCAGGCAGTAAAAAAGGATCTGTCTCGTCGAACTTAAGCACTGAGAAAGCAGGGTGGGATTACCTATTTAAGGGAATGTACTTCTATGCCAAGGCACTTCACAGTGGGCACAAGAATCTCTTTCAAGCACTTCCGAGGTTGTTAACACTATGGTTTGACTTTGGTACTATCTATAAAACAAGTGGCTCAGCGGGAAATAAAGAATTGAAAAGTACTCATATGAAGGTGGTGATTGTGGACTGTTTCTCATGGCTGTTCACTATTTAATACTTCTTATTGCATATATAATATGTTTTATTACTTTCGCAGATAATGAGTTTAATGAGAGGCTGCTTAAAGGATCTGCCAACCTATCAGTGGTTAACTGTGTTGCCTCAGTTGGTTTCTAGAATTTGTCACCAGAATGGGGATACAGTACTAATGGTTAAAAATATCATCACCTCTGTTCTACATCAATTTCCTCAGCAAGGGCTCTGGATTATGGCAGCTGTTTCAAAATCTACTGTTTCTGCTAGGAGGGAAGCAGCTGCAGAAATCATACAAGGTGCACGAAAAGGTTTTAACCATGGTGACAGAGGCCACAATTTGTTCATTCAGTTTGCTAGTTTGACTGATCATTTCATTAAACTGTGCTTCCATGGAGGACAACCAAGATCCAAGGTTATCAATATAGCGACTGAATTCAGTGCCTTGAAAAGAATGATGCCGCTGGATATCATCATGCCAATTCAACAATCTCTTACCATTAGCTTACCAGCATTCGATATGAACAACAATGAACGACACTCTGCCAGTGTATTTTCTGATTCAGATCTACCAACTATTTCTGGTATAGCTGATGAAGCCGAGATACTTTCATCCCTTCAGCGCCCAAAGAAGGTATGCTTGTCCTTTTTTTCACGGATTGAAAACGTCATCCATAGTATATGATTCTCTGCACTGCGTTCTGCTTATAGCTTCTTTTATATATCTCCCAGTATGGGCATTATACCATAGCATAAAATCTTTTTATCTTCGAGAATCAGTCCTACAAAATATGCCTTACCAATAGATTATATTTTGTATTCAGATCATTTGCTAGGAAATGATGGTATTGAGTATCCATTCCTCTGCAAGCCCAAGGATGATCTCAGGAAAGATGCTCGGATGATGGAATTTACTGCGATGATAAACCGCTTACTATCCAAATATCCCGAAAGCAGGCGAAGGAAGCTATATATCCGCACCTTTGCAGTAGCTCCTCTGACTGAAGACTGTGGTCTGGTGGAGTGGGTTCCACATACACGTGGACTCCGCCATATTTTACAAGATATATACATTTCTTGTGGAAAGTTTGATCGGCAAAAACAAATCCGCAAATTAAAAGAATATATGATCAATGCGCTGTTAAAAAGGAGTATGAAATGCTGAAGACCAAGATCCTCCCTATGTTCCCTCCGGTTTTCCATAAATGGTTCTTGACGACGTTTTCTGAACCAGCTGCTTGGTTTAGGTCACGTGTAGCTTATGCTCACACCACAGCAGTTTGGTCCATGGTTGGGCACATTGTTGGACTTGGTGACCGTCATGGAGAAAATATCCTCTTTGACTCTACTTCAGGTGATTGTGTTCATGTAGACTTCAGTTGCTTATTTGACAAAGGCTTACAACTGGAGAAGCCTGAGTTGGTGCCATTCAGATTGACCCAGGCAAGAAACTGCAAAATTGTTTTGTGTGTATTCTGTTGGTATTTTGTTTTTGTTTGTCATAATAATGAACTGTTATTTTCCAAACCACAGAACATGATCGATGGTTTGGGCATCACTGGATATGAGGGCATCTTCATGAGGGTATGTGAAATCACTCTCACAGTGTTGAGGACACATAGGGAGACATTGATGAGCATACTGGAGACATTCATCCATGATCCTCTTGTGGAGTGGACAAAAACACACAAATCAAGCGGAGTAGAAGTTCAGAACCCACATGCTCAGGTATGCATAATCATCTAATGATTCTCTTTCGTGTCAGTTCTTTTGCCCTTTTTTTTCTTTCTAATTGCTTGAGACAACCACATGATTTGGCAATTATAGCGGGCCATAAGCAGCATTGAAGCCCGGTTGCAGGGCGTGGTTGTTGGTGTTCCACTACCGGTAGAAGGTCAGGCTCACCGGTTGATTGCTGATGCAGTCTCACTTGAGAATCTTGGGAAGATGTACATCTGGTGGATGCCCTGGTTCTGATGAAAATCTCGGAACCCCGCTGTTGGTTGCACGCTACACCAGTTTGCATAATACCACTTATGTTAATACGGTAAGTTGATATGCAGATATAACTATCCTATGAGACTCTTAATTATTTCAACAGTATTCTGAAAGTGAAATATGTGCCTCCTAATCGTAGATCACAATAGACTTCAGTTATACATGGGTGGCTACAAATCTTTTTGAGTGTAACTTATCTTACTTAAATTGCAATTGCAGTGACCCAAGGAAATCAGGAGTAGATGATCCTAGGAGTATTTGGGTAGAAGCACCTCTCCAGTAAACTACGAAAGGTAAGCACTCTCTTCTCTGGTGATTTAACATGAGCAGAGAATATAACAACCCATGATGTATGTCCAAAAACCATTTCCAAAACTACCATCCTTCACGTATCGTAGTTTTTCTCATCAATAGATCACTATCATCTTCTTCATCTATACTAGTACCGTGGAGCCACTTCGAGACACCCGCATTGCCCCTGCAGCAAGCCTCTTTGAATTTACCAAGACCTTGATCCACCTTTGTCCTCGGTGGCCTCCCTGACGTAGGCTGCAGGTAAGCCGAAGCCGCTTGCTTCACCAGTGGGTTCCTTATCGGTATCTCTGAGCAGCTCCCACGACGGTACATTGCTGGTGATTTCACAGGTGAGGCTGGAGGCGGAGGTATTTCCCAGAGAGATGTGTACTTAAACATCACTGATTTTCCCAGACTTTCACCCGGGCTCGCCATAGTTTTGGACAAGCCAGAACGGGATGAAGACTAGCTGTGGCGTATTGGCTTCATGGCCGTTATTAGATCGGAGAGAATTCGGCCCTATTGTGTAAAGAAAAAATAGATCTTAAATCCGAGTTTATCCACTTATTTCGGATATTATTAAGACATTATTGACTGCTTATATAGACAGACATGCGCTGGAGCACGATCATGATAGCTGTTCTTTCTCTAAAAACTAAAATTAGAAAGTATTGCACTAACATATAATAATAACCTGAAGAAGAGGAAGTTGACACAAACCCAAGTTTTCTAATGAGAAAATTGTCAGCAATATTTTCCCATCAAGCTGATAAAGTTGTGAATAAGATCATTTTGATATTTTCACTTAGGATCATTTTGTTATAATATTTGTTTATTAGTAATATAAATATTAATAAATGTTATGATACTTGTTACTCTTTACTATAATTTTTCTTAAAACATTTTATACTTATAATACATACAAAACAATTACAAGGTTGGCTCTATTCATTGTGATTTTTATTTAATAATTTTTCACATTTTTTTTGTCATCTGAAATATATATTAAAGGAAATAAATGTGGAATACATGATACGCCGGCAGGACTTTAACCTCTGAAACTAAGCCGACGAAACTTTACCCTCGGGAAAACAAACCGACAAGGCTTAAAGCTCTCGGAAACTAAGCCCCACACACGGGAACCAAACAAGGAAATAAAGAGATCTAAAAACTGGATAGTAGATTTTACACATAGAAATCAATCTTCTTTTTGCCCGAACAAACCAAAATCGCAAGAACTAGAAGGCAAAGGACACACCAGAGTTAACCAAACCTTAAAAGACTACGAATATCTTGCCTCACGTTGTTGATTTAGAGTCTTCAGAAGAGAAACCTTGGGGATCTTGAGCGGCGAGACGGAAGAACCTCAATTCAGAGACCGTCGGAAACGCCATGGTCGGAAATGTCAACTAAGTGAGTTGAACCATTAAGAAGAACCCAAACCTGGGCGGATCATGCCCTAGATCCGATCTGTTGAAGCTGTGTGAGGAAACCTAAAACAATAGGTCGCCGAAACCAAATCACCACCACACCGACTGTGAGTGGCTTAGAGCCAACGCGTTTTAGGCCATAGGAAGCTCAGGCAAAGAAGAAAAATGAATCCTGCAACAAAATCAAAACAAACCAAATCCTAGATCTATAAAGAAAAAAACAGGAAAAATCAGAGATCTCTCCACAAAAGAAAGAAGAACTAGAAAAGAAAGCATAAGACTAAAGCCGAACCGACGCCATGGCCGCGGTGGCCCACACGTGCCGGTCGGAGACAAAGACCTAATACGGCGGCGAGTTCTTTAGAAGAGAGAAGGAAGAGCAAATATTAAGAGAGAGAAAGAAGGGTCGGATCATAATTTTTCACTTATAGTTGAGTCTTTTTGCGATAATGTTTTTTATAATATAAGTTTTCATTTTGATGGTTGTATTTTTTACTCGCAGTTATGTAGTTTTAAAACTACATCAAAATTTAAAATTATGTAATTTTTAGCCCTTAAAAAAATATTAAATTTTATTTTAGCATATATTTTCAAACTATTTTATTACTTTCAAATAATTTTATAATATTTAACTATATAATTGTAAATTTAAAATTTAATTTATTTTTCTGAAATATTTTCCCAGCGACATCACGGGGGTATGAGTTCTAGTTGTTTTAAATAATATTTTTTCCAAATAAATTTTATATTTAGTCTTAACCTATGAAATTTAAATTGTTTACAAAATAAGTTTTAAAATACATATTTTCCAATTTTTAATTAATTATTATATTGTCTTTTGTTTAAATTGTAAGACTATTATATATTAGTTTTCATATATAGGAGTTAATTGAATTTATATCTGAAAGTATATATTTATTTTCTCTCTAATAAAATTAATATTTGTAATTAGTTTTATTCTTACATATAAATATATGTAAATAACTAAAATATTTATTCTATCTAGGCGCTATGCCTTCTTATTTTCTAGTGGGCCACATGAATACATCAATAAATATTTGTTTGCTTTAGGGGTGAACCGGTGAACTATATGAATACATGTTTTTCAGCTCATGTGAATGCGGAGATGATCAAAAGAAACGAAATAGTGTCGCCATGCTTGCTGCAAGTTTATTAAGAATTAATGAAGTGAAATGATTTTCATTATCGAATATAAATGTCGCCAAGATTCGTGCTTACTCTGTAGATGACAACAATATCAACAACAACAAAGACAGGGAGGTACGTATATATTATAGTATAATACAATAGTTTAATAATACAATAGTATCATTTCTTTATTTATTATTATTATTATTTATTAATAGTATCATTTCTTAAACAATAGTTCTTTCAAACTGAGTAAAAAAAAACCACTATTGTATAGAAGAGGAAGGACCACAATGCACAATTGTGGCGACACTATGAACTTGAAAAAAGGGTTTAGATGATAACTATGCTATTGTTTTGATGATAGAGATTAAAAAATCATAACACAGTCGCAAAACTGACTATAAAAAGATCACCAAAACCATGGAATTGTATCATCAAATTAAGTTAAGTTACTTGAAGAAAGTAAAAGAACAAGTTTCAGAAAAAGCAAAGTAAAAAGAAAAGAAATGGCAAAGAATCTCGATTCCGTCAGCTTCACCATTCTCTTGCTTGTCCTCTTGATGGCTTCAAACGGTATTTATTCACAAAAGTTTTCTATTATACTTTGTCGTTGTCTTTTAACTTACCTGATGATCTTGATAAAAATGTCTGAACATCAAGGAATCCTCAAGAGCTACGCTATTGACTGTCCTGGTGGATGCTCTCTGGCCAGTCAACGTCAGTTCTTAGGCGACTGCGGGACTAACCCATACACAGGTACAGATGCTGATTGTTGTACCTGTTGCAAGGCCATATACACGGTTTCACCTAATGTACCTTGTTGGGCGGCAGTTCAGGGAACGTCCCCCAAACACTGCCACTGCTACAGAAAGATATAAGGTTTTAATTAACCTCATCATTAAAATTAAAAGTGTAACCTGTTTTTTTCATTTGGTGTGATGAGGACATGACATGTTTGTATGTTTATGTTTATGTTTATGTTTATGTTTAACAGCTTAAGTTTCTTTTGCTTCCAAAATAAACGTCAAGTGCAAGTTTTACTATTGACCAAATCTAAGACTGTAAAATGAGAGTAGATATTGCTGACTGTTAATCCTCCAAATTTTTATAAATTGAAGCGATCGTCTTCTACAAAACGTTGGTGAAAAACATCTCCAGCCGTGAGAGACTCTTTTAAGTCACTCATTATAGCATAATACAACCATAACAAGAAAACACACAAACTAAGACACTAACAATCACATACAATGACTTATAATGACATTCCATATAACATACATGACATACCATATAGAATGTAATGTGTTGACTTTATTAGATGAGAATGTAATATATATAATGTCTACTGAGATACAGAAGGAGGATTAGGGAAAACTAATTACATCTTAGTCCCCAACCACATGTTTACATATATATTTTAGGGGCTTTTGCAAACATTTTTTCTATACCTTTTGTAAAAATACCCTCTCTTGTTGTCCATTTTTTATAAAACCATTTTTTTAATATACAAAATTACTAAATTTTAAACCTAAACTCCAAATACTAAACTATATCCCCTTAAAAATATACCCTAAGGTGAAATAGAGAATTCAAACCTATAAATTTTTTTTTTTAATCAATTTAACAAATTGTAATTGTGCAAGAGGGCAAAAAGGAAAATGACAAAAAGGACATTTTTGAAAAAGAATATTTATAAATAGGTATAACTAACAATTTCTCTATATCTTACTGTGTTTGGGTGTTTGGAGACTAATATATTTTACATAAAATAAAACCTCTATAAATTAATAATATTGGGACCATGAAAATATATTCATTATAGTGGTTTTAATTTATCCATAAATTAATATTAATTTATAGAGATATTTTCCTAATTTCGTAATTATCTCAAAAAAATAGTTTTATAAAATCATTTATAAGAAAAAACAACAATTATCATGTTTTAAAGAGAACACTTAAAGTTTTTGATATAGTGAAAAAATTAGGAATAAACTTTAGCAAAAAATAATGTGTATATATATACATATATTTATAAAATTTTATATTATTATATATATATATTATTTTATTATATTATCGAATGTCCAAAATTACACCGGTCCAACTTGGGAACGAAAAATATATTAATTTAAAAAGATTATTAATTTACTGAGTATAATTGATAGAGATTTTATTTTATATATATTATAATTACAAAGCATTAATTATAAGATAAGAACATGTTTACACACTAATAAGTAGTTATTGTGTTTCTTTAATTTGATTGACTTTGGCGCTGAGCATGGTTTCACCTTGTTAATTAATGCTTTTTTTTTTTTTTTCCAAATGTGTTTGATTGTTGGGTGTTTTTCTTAGTGGTAAATCATTTATTTGTTATGTAAATTATATATTGTAATGTAGTCATACTTCGTTTTTGAAAATCTTTTAGAGTTCAAAGTATTTGGCATATCTTTTTCAAAATGTTCCCCCTGGATTTAAACATCTTTTGGTAATGGATAATTTAATTTTAGAAATACAAAAAACCTTCAAACTAGGCAAGCTGCTTTTGAGTTTTTACTACTTGATTCTCTCGAATACTTATCTCTCTCAGATAATGAGTTTGAGGGCTTCTTCTCTTTCAAAAAGTCAGTTGAAACAGGTAATTTAATTCATCATCATAGGGAGCATCCATAAAGGCACATGAATGAGACCGAGGGTCTTCTCTTAAACAACAGCTCAAGTCTCCAACGTTTTTTATTTTATTTTTATTTTGAAAATATGATAAATAAATGATACAAGTAATGTTCAAAAAAGAATGGCCGGCGATTGGGTCAGTCACCTTTTATTGGGAGAGGACAGCGAGGTGCAAACCAAAGCGCAAAGGAGCAAAACAAAAAGAGATGCAACTTGGAGAAGAGCATGGGATAATCAGTTAGTGGTGTCTCGGCTGTAGAACTGGTCGAGAGTTTTTGCCGGTATGCGGTGAAGCAACTCACGGGGGAAGATCCTGAGGAGTGTCCAGGCCAGGTCCAGCGACTGGAAGATGTTACGTGTATCATAAGCTCCTTGTGCTACAAACTTCCTTTCAAATTTGTCCAAGAACTCCAGATAAAGCTGTTGCATGCACACCAAATTAATTTTTATTTTTTAGTGCGAGTGACAAGGAAACGCTGAGTTCATTAGTAAGAGATATATATATATATATAGAGAGAGAGTGAGAGAGAAACCAGATCCTCGGACGAGAGTGCTTCTTCTCCAACCACGGCTTTCATTGCCTGTACGTCCTTTCCAATTGCATAGTTTGCATACAACTGATTAGAAACATCAGAGTGGTCCCTGCGAGTCATCCCCTCACCAATGGCACTCTGCACAACACACCAGATTGATCAACCAAACCGATATATCTGTTTCCAATCCCATCTACAAGTACTTTCCATTACCTTCATGAGCCGAGATAGAGAAGGAAGGACATTGATCGGTGGGTATATCTGTGGAACACAAACACCAGCTGTATTTTAGCCCACAACTCTCTCTTAAAGAAAATTTTATCGTCGCAAACATTTTACCTGTCTATTGTGAAGTTGCCTGTCAATGTAAATTTGTCCTTCTGTGATGTATCCTGTAAGATCTGGTGTGGGATGTGTGATATCTGATCGACGAAGAAGTA
The DNA here is from genome assembly GCA_024034495.1 of Camelina laxa. NCBI lineage: Eukaryota > Viridiplantae > Streptophyta > Magnoliopsida > Brassicales > Brassicaceae > Camelina > Camelina laxa. The sequence goes on from CM043883.1 coordinate 5,029,066, forward strand.
AGAATATTTGTAATCAAAAGACATGTATACAAAATACCCCTAAATGATCGTTTGGCATGGTTAGAACTACTAGGAAGAAATTACCATCGTTTGGCATGGTTAGAATTGGAATCTGAGTGATGGAACCTTTTCTACCCTCAATTCGTCCAGCTCTCTCGTATATGGTGGCCAAGTCAGTATACATGTAACCTGGGTACCCACGCCTACCGGGTACTTCTTCACGAGCAGCAGAAACCTAGTGCAGTTATCAACGTTAACCACTACATTAGGCCTTGTATTGTATCACTAAGACTGACTCTAAGAGGATATCTATATCGGTTGTCACCTCACGAAGGGCATCAGCATACGAACTCATGTCTGTGAGAATAACAAGGACATGCTTCCCACATTCATATGCCAAATACTCAGCTGTAGTGAGAGCAATACGAGGAGTGATGATACGTTCAATAGTGGGGTCGTTTGCCTGTAGATAAACATCAAGTCAAAGAAACGTTAGAGATGTATATTTTCAAGGCATATAATATAAACCTTGATTGAGATACTTGCCAAGTTAAGGAAAAGTGTCACTCTTTCCATGGAACCATTCTCCTCAAAATCACGTTTAAAAAATTGTGCAGTCTCCATGTTCACACCCATGGCCGCAAACACAATAGCAAAGTTATCATCTTCTTGGTCCTTGGAAATTCACAAACAAAGTTAGATACGTTAACGTCAATAGCGTTACACACAACTACAGCTTCAAAAATTACAGTAGTGTTTTGGTTGGATTAGATAACCGTCAGCATAGTCATATTGCATCTGCGGGTAAAGCAATACCTCGAGGAGGTTATCAGACTTCTCTAAACGCTTAACCAAACCAGCCTGACGACAGATCTGAGCAGCGATTTCATTGTGAGGGAGACCTGCGGCAGAAAAGAGGGGAATTTTCTGTCCTCTAGCAATGGAGTTCATGACATCAATGGTTGATATCCCTGTCTGAATCATCTCTTCAGGATAGGTTCTCTCGCTAGGATTAATAGAACTTCCTGGAAAAAAAAAAAATTATTGAAAATTTTTTAATATGCATGTATTTTTTAATTTTGGTATACGTCAGTGAAGAAGCTAGAGTGAGTCTCTCACCAGAAATATCCAAGTAAGCCTCAGGCAAGATAGGTGGACCATTGTCAATGGGCTTCCCTGAACCATTAAAGATGCGTCCAAGCATATCCAAAGAGACGGGTGTTTTTAAAACCTATGGAAAAAGAAGAGATCGACAAAAGTGACACACTCGGAACATTATATGTAGCAACAAGAGAGTTAACATACATACCTCTCCTGTAAATTGCACGGTGGTGTACTTGTTGTCAATTCCAGATGTTCCCTCAAAGACCTGGACAAAAGCAAAGGGCCAAGACATAAACTTAATTTTCTCCCCCAATCAACTTCAAAAAACTAAAAAGTTGCATTTTTTTGATTCATTCAGGGAGGAAAAATTGTAGGAAACCTGAACGACAGCTTTCTCTCCATCAACTTCAAGAACTTGACCACGTCGAGTAGTTCCATCCCCAAGACGAATGTTAACAATTTCTTGGTATTTAGGTCCCTGGCAGCATCCAACAAACAAAAAAAAACGTAACGTATTTGGAAAAAAAAAAAAAAAAATGCATCTATCATCATCTCTCAAAATAGAGAAAAAAAAAAATACCTTCACTTTCTCAAGGATAACAAGAGGTCCAGCAACACCAGACACAGTTCTATACTCTGCAATAGTTTAATTAATTGCAAATGTAATTCAATTCAAAAAAAAAAAAATCATTATTAGTTTACTTACCCATTCCGATCTCCAGGGCACCTTCTTCTTCCTCCATTTCAGCGGCACCCATTTTTCTCGATCTTCACCAATCAAAAATAAATCGATCATGAGAATATATGTACTTATTAGTTTCCCGCATCCAAGAATTGCAGACACAGATAGAATCGATTCATTTGGAAGACTTTACCTGTGGTGTATCAGTGTATGTATGATCCAATGGCAAGTGAGCCGTTTCTAAGATCTATCGTCGACTTAATAATAATATCTATCTATCCACTTCACTTCACTTCTCCGATCCAATAAAATTTATTATTCTGTTTATTTATTTGGACAACAAAAAAAAAAGAATTACCTCAACTCAAAATCGAAATTAAATATTTAGATGGGTGACAACTTTTTCAAATAATTTACAGCAATAATTTGGGAAAAAAATACTTTTTATTGGGAGAAAAATATATCATTACACCGGCTTTGTGGTTCGGTGGTTCCCATTAGGTCCTTGGCGTTGTACTGTTTTTCGCGGCGCAACTGCGCAAGGGACTGCCTCACAATCTTTACTGCCTCACAATCTTGCTTCTTTTGTTTCACTATGGTTTTTGAACTTGTGGGTGTATGTAAAAGAGATGTGTGGGTAATGCCATGGCCACAAACATAGACATCATACACCAAATTCTGTATTATTGTTTTTTTTTTACCCTAAAATATGTTAGCATTCATTTTTCTTAACTGTATGCAGATTTTTCTTATATAGAGTCTCTATATAATAGAGAGTTAGAGACCATATTTTGGTTCACCCCTTCATTCACCTCTCTTATTTAAATCAATCAAATAATATCATATCATATTAACTAAAATAAATATTAATAGATATTTTAAAAATAGTGAACAAAAAAATTAATTGAAAAATATTAATTTAAGTACATCCAAACCCACACATAATCTTGTTTAATTATAAAATTTAAACCTTAATTCTCTTCTGTAAATCGAAGCCAATATATAACTCTGTTTAATTGTAAAATCTAAACACTAATTTTCATTTGTCAACCCAAACCAATATATAATCTTTTTTAATTGTAAATATAAACTTTAATTTTCATTTGTTAATCCAAACCGATATAAAATTTTGTTTAGTTGTCAAATTTAAATTCTAATCCTCTTTTATGTTTGACAAAAAAAAAATCTTCATTTCTAAACTTAAACTGACATATCATATCGTTTAAATGTAAAATATAAATCATATTTATAAACGCAAACAGACATATAACCTTGTAAATCAAAAATCAAAACCGACATTTATTATTAGTTTTTTTAAAATATATAAATAATATAAAAAATGTTTTTTCCTTTTATTAAATACTCTCTCCGTTTCATAATATAGGATATTTTAAAAGTTTTTTTTTATTTCATAATATAAGATGTTTTCAACTTTCCAGACAACTTTTAGATTTATTTTCTATTTTCTTATTATTTATTTTATGCAGTTTTATTTATAATTGATTAAACATTTTAAAAATATATATTTATTATAATGTGTACTTTTAACTAACAGAGCTTATATTTTGAAACAGAGGGAGTAACATAATATTAATTTTTCTTTTTTTCTTTTTATTAATTAAAAAAAAAAAAAGTGAACCAAAGTATTTTCAATTTTCTATATTACTCATATATATAGTATGAATTAACATTATTTTCTCTCACAAGCAATAATAGAAACAGAAAGACATGGACCACAAATAAATTACATGCCAAAATAAAATTGTTATACAGACATAATTTATCAAAGATTCAAAACCAAGAATGAAATAATTGAGGTAAGTACAAAAAAATTGATGAGTTCTTTTGCTTCCACGCTTCTAATTGTGTAAAAGAACCAAATTAATATGTATGTGTTTGACGCAAAGATAAATCGTTAGTAAATAGGTCTATCCATCTACCGTCCGCCGTTCCAATCTGACGGCTATCGTACGAGCCGTACAAACTTAAGACTCAATCTAACGGTGTAAACAGAAAGATCATAATAAATCCCTCAAATCGGATAGTACTTGTGTTGTTTTTTTTTTTTGTTCTTCGGTGGAGAGAAGAGAAGAGAAGAAAGAAATGGCTACCGCAGCTCTCTCCGCCGCCCGACCCAACCGCCTTAACTCAGTCTCCTCCGATGTTCCTCTCCATCCGTTATATCTCCCTACCAAACTCCAATTTCCTTCCGGTAAGACTCAGCTATGGCGCTCCACCGCGATTCTCCTACCTGCTCCACGGCAGCGGCGATGCGCTGCGCTTAGAGCTAGTTCTCGCGCCGACGATTCTCCTCCGCCGTTCGATATGTCTGTAGAGACGGCGCTTAAGGTTCTCGGTGTCTCTGAAGGAGCTTCCTTCGATGAAATACTTCGCGCCAAGAAATCGATCATTGCTTCTCGTAAGGATGACCCCAGCGCCATCTCTCAGGTGAGAGAGACTGTTTTCTAATCGAAGAATTTTCTCAATTTCAGCTTTTAGTTTCAACCAATTTCGCTAATTTTTTTGTTTCTTAGGCTGAGGCTGCATATGACATGCTGCTGATGCAGAGCCTTAACCAACGCCGAGCAGGAAAAGTTGTGAGCAACAACATACGCTACGCTGATGTTAAATCTACTAGTAACCCTCTGGGAACAGGTACCGTGTCTCAGTGGATTAAGAATCCCCCTGTCTCTGTTGATTTGCCATCCACTAGCGATTTGGGTATACAAGCTGGAGTCTATGGAGCCATGATGGTTTTGACTTACGTTAACGGTAGTTCCTTGGAGTCTTCTGGGATGCCTTATGCCGGTCCTGATGTTCCTGGACTGATACTAGCCAGTAGCTTTGGAGCTTCCCTATACTTCATGACCAAAAAGAAGGTCAAGCTAGGTAATATGATAACAACTTCCATCTTCTTCTGAGCCGAGAGAGCACCTTCCAACTTCCATCTGTGTTGTGTTGGTACAGGAAAAGCAGCTGCGTTAACAGCAGGAGGATTAGTGGCTGGTGCAGTGGTGGGATCAGCCGTAGAGACCTGGCTTCACGTTGATGTGGTCCCTTTCCTTGGTCTCCATTCCCCAGCTGCAGTGGTGAGTGAATTCATAGTCTTCTCTCAGTTCTTGGTGTCTCTATGCTTAAGGTAGAACTTTGTACATTTGGCTTCTGCAAAATTTGGCTCAACCTGTCACGCTGGTATATGTACTCTGTTTATATTCATTTTGTACAGAACACTCAAAAGTAAACAACTCCTAGACATCACTCTTCATGCTCATATTTCGATTCCTTGGGATTTTTGAAGTTTCTGTTGCGTAAACCAAATCAAAGGGCGTCGCACAAAAACAAGAATAATTACGCTTGTCATCATTATTTTTCCAGTTGAGGCCTACTAACACAGTTAACAAACAAAACTAGCATATAGACTAGTTACGGATTTTAGAATGAATATGGACTCGGGATAATTGACTCAGGAGCCAAGGATGGTTTCTGTTGGCATGATGCAAAGCCCTCTGACACAGCTCTTGGAAGTGGCAGCAGACCAATCTACTTCAGATCAGAGCATCTCATCTCTCGCTTCTTTGCTGCTTCTTGTAGCACAGGTTTCTTTCACCAGCCGCTTTGCAATTCCCTGAATTCCATTTAACATCCAAGTTGTGTATATAATACATTCTCTTCTTACTCTCTCTCTCTCACTCTACAAATGGTAGCAACTGTAAACCAACTGCGGAGAAATCGAACCGAGTAAAGCGATTGGGCTACACAATTGTCATCTGCCTTGTGCGTTTTAAATAGAGAGATACGAAAATTAAGTTTGTTTTCGAACAAATAAATAAAAAACAGTAGCACTGTATGTATCCGGACATTTGAGCATCATCAAGTTGTTGAATTTTTACACCATATGTATGGTTTATGATAAGAAAACGTGGTGAGCTGATTGGCGTTGGAAACTACATAATTATTCGGCAAGTACATCAGCTCAGCAAGGTAACATACTTAACATGTGAACCAACAAGGCATCTTACAGCAATTTCAGTGTTGATATTAACAACATATGATGGATGATAAAAGAAATGAGATTTCCTGAATGTTCCATAAAAGACAAGTTTGAGGTACAAAAAAAGCAACTAATTAAGAGAGTCAGTTCAATCCGTACGATCCAACGATGTTGCTTACAGTTTGTGCAAAGGTTCTTGAGGTTATCTTTTTGCCAGGGACATGGAAGGGGTTCGAGACTGCATCCACGTAGGCAGCATGAAACTTCCTGAAGAACTGAGAGAAAAGAAAAAAACCACAGAATGAAACACTTGTTCATAGATTGGTTGCTAAGAAGAACTAACAAACAAAAGTAGAAGAACAAACTGTTAGTGTTACTATCGGAGTTTGGGCTTAGCTAAGGAACTAGTAAGTGATAGAGAAAAGACATGCAATGCAAAATCATGAGCAGGTGAGGGATACTTACACTTCTCACATCGGTGTCTCTAACATCCAAATCAGTAGTGACCAAAATAAACTTAACTTTGGTATTAGTCAAGTAACCATAGCTGCAGGAGAAGAAGAACCCCGTTAAAAAGGAGTTATATTCTAAACAAGACAAATTCATCAGAGAGAGAGAGTGGAATGTGCATACACTTTGTAGTTCACAGTAGGATAGAGCAGTCCAAGAAAAGCCTCATTCAGAGTCGTACCAGACTTTTTCGGATTATTCACTGAAGAAACAACAGAGAAAAATCACATTACACTCTTTATCTATATATATACCCAAGTTGTGTGATCTGTAAGATGAACAAATGCAGAGCAAAAAAAAAAACAAAAGGGGCAAAAACTCCGAATTTGGAAAAAAATCAAGAAAGAGATAGGATTGGAGAAAAGGACCTCGCTCTTCGATGACATCGAGGGAGCAATGAACGATGTGGTGGAGCTTGAGGGCATCGTCAGCATCCGTAAAGCTCTGTATGTAAAGCGGATTGTTCTGTTGTTGTTTGGATCCACAAGTCAGACACAGGAAGATCCACATGAAAAAAAAAATCAGAAATCAGAATGTAAAGAAAGTCACCTGGTGGCCGACGACGGCGACGCAAACAATCATCTTCTCTCCTCCTTTGCAGATCGATCTCCTCCGAATCTCGAAACTGAGAAAGAAAAAAAAAAGTTCCGACGATCGATCGATCACTTGAGATTCCGAAAACAGTCAATCAAAGAGAGTCATGTTTTATGGGCCGGGCTTTATTATCCATAACTATTGGGCTTTCTAATGGAAAATTTTTCCAACTGATCCCCGAATTTCTTATTTTTTATAAGTACACCCACTAAATTTCCCAATTTATCAGAAAAGTATAACATTTTTTTTTTATCATCGTCATGTCAAGAAGTTCAATCTTTCCATGAGAAGTTGCTTTCATTTGACAAAAAAAAAGTTTTTGGCAATCTTCTTAACATCATCATTTCTATAATCTTGGAGAATAGTATGATCTAAAAAGCCAATTCTGGATTCAAACCTTATTAATAATAAGCAAAGAGATGATCAACAATACTATAACCTCTTACCACAATTTTCTCATTCTCTTCCTATCAGGAGAAGCATCATTACATTCGAAATTTTTCAACAACAAAAAAAAAAAAAAATGGAACCGATACAGATGGTGAAAAGACAGATTAGACCCCAAAATGTAATAGAGAGAGAGAGAGAGGGAGAGTCATTGGCCGGATTTGAGGATCTTTCTCTGCCTGAGGAATCTAGCGATAGGAGGAGTCAACGCCATAGTGATCGGGACTCTGATCGGAAACAGAGCCTTATTGCACAAAACCGCCAGCGCTAAGGCTCCACCAGCAGATTTGGCAAGCTGTTTCGTCTTGTTGTCGGGAGTGACCACCAAGCCTTGCTCTTCCGGCTTCAAATCGAGGCTAGGGTGGTTAGGGTTTTCCTTGTTGTTGGAGGAGGAGAACCAAGGGATTTGGTACTTGTCCAAGAGCGATTCGACATCGACGTTGTTCTTGATCGCTATGTAAAACCCACTAATTGAGACTCCCGACACCGAGAAATGGACTCCTAGCGCCACTTTTCCGTACTTTTTCACAATCTCCTTGAGCCGCGTCGCCATCGTTAATCGGAGATTTTTCCTTCCAGAAACGAAGCCGACACCAGACCACATTTCACAGAGAAACTTAGGGTTTATCTCTTTTACCAAATTAAAAACCCATCTTGGGCCTATTTTGGCCCATTTGTTTTTTTTAAGGCCTTCATATTAGAGAGAGAGAGAGGTTTGCCGAAATTGACCAAGTCGGTCTCCATTTTATCTGAGTCTTAACGTTTTTGTATGTGGAAAACTACAGCACATCCTTCATCATCACGGTGACATTGCGTCCACTTCCAAACTGAACTTACTTGCCACACTGACACCATCCTACTACCTCGACCTCGGTAGTTTTTTGAACTCTAATTAAGCATCTCAGCCCTGGTGGAAATGGTAGCCATTACTGTTAAAAATCTCGCCTCCCTCCCTCTCATGTATCTCAATCGTACTTAGTTAATGTTTCTACCCTTGCAGTTTTTTTTCTTTTGATTTGCTAACTAGATTCTCCTTGGATAACCCTTGTTTTGGTTCTTGTTTGTTTTGTTCATTGCTCTAAACTTCCTCCAATTACTTTAAATTTAGTTATAAACCATAGGTAGTTTGATATAGCTAGGCATGTATCTCAATTCTCAATTAAATAAATCTTACCAAACAAGTGTCTGCAATTTTAAAAATGGGAGAGTTTTTTTTGGTAAGGTCCACTTTAGGTATGCCTGCAAGGAATGCAGTTCCAACAACACTACTATTCAGATGATTAGAGGATAAAACAGTTGCAGTTCCAGCCATTTTCTGAGACATAGTTCCAACAACAATGCCAATATTGAGTTATAGGTCCTCAACGATGCCAATAAACATATATGCGGTACTGCTTGATCAGATAAACAAATGTGAAAATCTATATAATTTGGTTAAATGGAAAATTTCTGCATGACTGGCATTTGTTTTGCCGGTTCCAAGACTAATTTTGAGAACCACAAATATCTATCTCAACATCGAATAAACAAGGCGCTCTACATTCGGCTAAAACCACAACATTGGGATATTACTCGGTTCAAGGTCAAAGTCTATGGTTTCATATGACGGCAGAGTTTGGCCCATAGTTGAAGGCCTGAGTACCTGTTTGACAATGTATGTCTGTTGTTGAGGAGTCATTCTTCGTCAGAGCTGCAGAAATCTAGGACCATCATTTTTCCGGTGGAAATCTCAGGCTTTTCCCTCCTGTGCTCTATTTTCTTTCTCTTAGGCTCACCCTTTACTTGTGTTTCTTTTGTCGATCCTTTCCTGAAGAGGAAATTCCAGAACATCTCCTTTTGAGATAACATTTTTACATTAACACAAGTCAAAAATAAAATAACAACTCAGGAAGATGGTACCTCTTCTCTGTAGAAGTGTTCACTTCAAATTTCTTGTTTACGTTCTTTGAAGCTGCTTGTCCTGTAAGTCCAAGATCAGTCACATTTTACCTTATAAGCTTTAATTTGTATTGTGTCAAAATGAGAAGGAAGAAGTAGCAGCATACTGGCCATCTCATTCAGGAAACGTACTCCTTGTGAGTGTACGTTAGGGGTCACTTTATCCGCGCCACTGCGTAATCATTGTTGGTTTTTTAGAATCAGAAAATCGAATTCTGTTCGTTATGTCAAAAGTAAAACACACTTGTTGAGAGTTTCCAACCTTAGAGCCTTTCGGAGAGCTTCCACTGATAATACTCGGACAGGGTGAGTGGCCTTTTTGTTTCCGCTTCTATCTGCTGGTGGCTCAACTGTGTAAATCCCTTGCGATTTTGGATCTCTGAAAGCTGTTCTCATGTTCCTGAAATAGACAACCTCCCAAGAATTTGTGAAATATTCCAACTCGTGGTATGACCAATCTATGAATTAACAACTAGGTACAAGTAACATACCCTCCTTTGAGCTCAGTTCTCATTGTAGCAAATTTGTCCGATGCATTCTGGGCAAAAATTGGTAGTTAGTGAAAAACATGGTTCATTACATTGACGCATCAGAAAACAAGACCAAGGTATTACCAAAAATGTACCAGTTTATGAATCTTGCAGAATGCTCCTTGGCGTCTGAAACCAAATTCAAAGTTGTAACTCAACATTCAGAAACAATACACCAAGGAGATGATATGCATGGCTAAAGTAACTTACTTGTTTACAACAGATGTACAAGTTGTTCCATCTTTCCGCTTGGCTGTGCAGACTCCATAATCAGCCGAAACTCCCAGTTTTACCATTTGTTTAGCTGAGTTGACACTCAATGAGAACTCACATCCCTGCCCACAAACACAAATTCTTTTTTTTATCAAGGAGATCTAGTTAAAGGCTCACGTGCATAAGCTGATTGTTATATGCTTACCACTTTGTCCTTGCGAACAGAGCAATTAAAGAGACCGAAAACAGTTCCTGCTTTTTCTGTCTGATTGTTTTTGAAAGCATCACCGAACAAGAACAAGGAGACAGTGTTATCATTTAAGCAACCGATCTTCCATATGCCATAAGGCTGACCAATGGAGCTTTTTTTGGGTTGTCCTTTCTCTGTTAGCACTCCAATTGTCGCCCAGCAGCCAGAGAGTTTGTCACCCATAAGTAAGTTCCTGTAGAGAAACATTGTATTCAGTTAAAAACTCCTCTGCTGCTACCCAAAAAGTTAGTTAGTAGTGCTCATCTTATGTAGAAAGTTAGAAAGTGAACTTACTTAATTGTTGGTAACCTGACGAAACGAATATCTGAAAAGTGATCACTGATCTCAGCAGGGCTAAGTAATTGATTCCTAATACGCAAGCCAGAAAACTTGTCAATGTCGTTGGCAGTGGAGTTGATAGAAGAAGAGCCTTTGGGTTTAGTGTTTTTTGGGAGTGCTGGTTTAGGATCGTAGTCAATGCAATCTTGAACAACACTTTTAAAGTCAGACAAGTCAGAGTGACCCCTACGTTTTGGGGATTCATCATCCGTGAGATAACCTGCACAAACATCATTCAAGGACAACAATTAGAAGAAAAAAAAAACAAGCATCAAACTTTACGCATGGTTAGAGCGAATGTGGTGGAAACCCAGATAATTAAATATTCCAATCTAACTATGCAATTAAATTTGATCGAATCAGATATGATTTTAAGAAACAAAACCCTAATACGGGAATCTAGAAAATTGTGAAGAGAGAGAGAGAAGAAGAAGGTCACCGGGTGGTGCAGCGGCAGCAGCAGAAGAAGGAGAACCCGGAGGAGTTTCGAGAACCCTATCGTCAAGAGATAGAAGCAGATCAAGATCCTCTTGATGGCTGCTTCCCATTATTTTTATTTTTTTCCTCGGATCGGATTCCAATCGCGAAGCAGACACACAAAAAAAACTACAATACATCTCTTTTCCTCTGAGCGGGAGAACTGGTTCCGTTGCCCGCCGAAACGCTAAACCGGCGTCGTTTTTAGGTTTGGCCGGTTCGCAAAAAGAAAATTTAAAATCACGTTGGGTAAACCGAATAATTTAATTTAGCGTGACGATTGTGTCGGCACGGCATTTTTGTCTCGTAACGAAGTCAGATCAGAGACTCTGCGTGGTCCAAACACAATTTGCTAATAACATCCAATAAGAGTCAGCCACGTGTCATAATAAATTGGGCTCTACTTATCGGACATGTGACGGGCCCAACCGCCCAATATAAGATGCTTAGTGAGTGCTCATTAAATTTCATATTGTTAACCAAAAATATTATTGACGTATAATTATTATTATTGATTGATTGATTGATACAAGCATTTGTATGTATGAGTGATTGCGATAGAATCAAAAAACAATAAAACATGCTTAATGTAGAAATAGGTATGGGATTTTCTTTAAATCATTATAGTATAGTATCACATACAATACTTAAGAAACGTAAATCATGAAAAAGATTGGTTTCCCAAAGCGATGTTATTATTATTAGTTACTAATAATAATAATTAGATGATAATAGTAATTAATTAAAAAAGAAAAAAGGAATAATAATAAATAAATAAATAAATAAAAATAAAATGTCTTTTAGCAGAGGAAGCAGCGCACACACTTTGCTTGCCTGCTGGGGGAGTCACGATTCTCTCACGACATCTGTTTATCTTCTCCGATTACCACGTCCATGGATCTCAGTCAATGCTCTTTCATCTCTATTGATTAGTCAAATTCTCCCCCCCCCTCTCCTGATCGGTTCCGACGGCGGAGAACTGTCTTCGTATCCTTGTCCTTACTCCCTCCTCCTCCGTCTCTTTCGTCCTCTTTCTCAAAACCGACCCGAAAAGGGGGGGTTTTGGTCTTGATCTGTGCTTACGATAAGATCTTAGGGTGTTGTTCTGAGTCCGCTGTTGTTGGTTGGATCTGAAACGCCCACGATGGGTTTTTTTAGTACGATACTAGGGTTCTGTGGATTTGGAGTTGGGATTTCGTTGGGACTTGTTATTGGTTACGTTCTATTCGTCTACTTGCTCCCCAACGACGTCAAGGTTCGTCGTTTCAGCGATTTGATTTTTGAGTATATTTGTTGATTCCACATTTTTAGAAGCTTACAATTGCAAATGGAATCAAACTTGTTTGCCCTCTACGAATTGACATGTTTACTTGTTGAACGCCGCCTTTACTGTTTGCCCTCTACAAATGGATTAGTTAGGGTACACTCGTTGTATGCGTTGGTTTTTTTACCGGAGAATAGCTCTTTTTTTATCTGGTGGTGGTGATTCAAGTCAAGTCAGTTTGTGATGGCTTCAATTTGCTTTTGCACTTGTAGGATCCTGAAATCCGTTCCGTAGCTGACCAAGACCCCAAAGATATGCAACGGATGCTTCCTGAGATACCTCTTTGGGTCAAAAATCCCGATTTCGATCGTGTATTGTCATCTTCTCCCTTACTCTTCTTCTTCACATCACGACTTCTTTCTTATTCTTTTTAGTCTTCAGTCTCTGATGTTTGTTTTTTGCGTCTATCTTCTTATGAATTAGGTTGACTGGATAAACAGATTTATCGAGTACATGTGGCCTTATCTCGACAAGGTTTCGTTTTGATCTTCTTCTGATACTACAGTTTTCTTACCCTTTCATTTTTTCTCATATTTTGGATTTTGTTTTTCTCCAATCGTTCTATCTAGGCCATATGTAAGACTGCAAAGAATATAGCAAAGCCGATCATCGAGGAGCAGATACCTAAGTACAAGATTGACTCTGTTGAATTTGAAACTCTTACACTAGGTTCTTTACCCCCTACATTTCAAGGTCGGTTACTTAATCCTTTCTTCTTCTCCTACTCAATCTCGGAACTTAGAGCTGGTGACAAAAAACTAAGACCACTTGCTAAACAATGATTAGGAATCGTTCCAAGACTTACAAGTTTTGTTTTTATTTTTTTTTCTCAGGTATGAAAGTTTATCTCACAGATGAGAAAGAATTGATTATGGAACCATGTTTGAAATGGGCCGCAAATCCAAATATCTTGGTTGCCATCAAAGCATTTGGGTTGAAGGCAACAGTTCAGGTAATAAGATATCCTTCTAAGTGCTAACCAAACCTTAAAACAAGAAGCAGCCTACTTATGATTAGCAATCATGATTGTCCCTCATAACCAAGAATTTTTTTTCAGGTGGTCGATCTGCAAGTGTTTGCTCAGCCTCGTATCACTCTCAAGCCCCTAGTCCCAAGTTTTCCGTGTTTTGCCAACATCTATGTCTCTCTTATGGACAAGGTCTGTGATACAATCTTTTTCTTTATAAGGACATTTTTTTGTGTGTACCAGTCAGCCTCTTTATCAGACCGTTGGTAGAGTTTTTGTGTTGTTGACTGTTTCTTGCTACTATGGCAGCCACACGTTGATTTTGGGCTAAAGCTTGGTGGAGCCGATCTTATGTCAATCCCTGGCCTCTACAGATTTGTTCAGGTTGATATCTTTCTTTTAGATCATCTAGATCCCTGACTTGTATGACTTAGAAATTGATTTTTTAGGGAGCGGTGCGAAATTGATCAATTTAGGGAGCTACTTACTCTATATAGTCTTCTAGCTTTATGAAAAGGATTCGTTTCAATCCTATCAGACAGAATGTGCTGATGAAACTGTGACATCCTGTATGATCAGTATATATATGTGTGTATTCAGTCTCTTTTTTGGTGGAATTGGTTTGGTCTTATAGCAATTACGTTTCTGCTGGATCAAATATTTCATTTGTAGTTACACTGCTGCGTTGATTTTTCAGGAGCAAATCAAGGATCAAGTTGCGAACATGTATCTCTGGCCTAAGACCCTTGTAGTTCCAATCCTTGACCCTGCGAAGTATGCCATTCCACCTTTTTCTTTTGAGCAATCAGTCCATACCTTAAACCTTCATTTTTGCTGACCGAATCTTAATTTTCATTCTGCAGAGCGTTCAGAAGGCCTGTTGGAATCGTCCATGTGAAAGTTGTGAAGGCTGTTGGACTGAGGAAAAAAGATCTGATGGGTGGGGCAGATCCATACGTGAAAATCAAGCTATCTGAAGATAAGATTCCGTCTAAGAAGACCACTGTTAAGCACAAGAATTTGAACCCTGAATGGAATGAGGAGTTTAAATTCTCTGTCAGAGATCCCCAGACTCAGGTCCTAGAGTTCAATGTGTACGACTGGGAACAGGTAACAAGCTATCCAATGGGTGACATGTGGCTTGGAGCAGGATATGTGTATAATTTTTGTTTATGCAATGCAGGTTGGGAAGCACGATAAGATGGGTATGAATGTGTTAGCTCTGAAAGAAATGGTGCCTGACGAACATAAAGGCTTCACCTTGGAACTGCGTAAGACTCTGGATGGCGGTGAAGAAGGGCAGCCAGAGAAGTATAGGGGGAAGCTGGAGGTTGAACTCTTGTATAAGCCATTCACGGAGGAAGAAATGCCCAAAGGCTTTGAAGAAACGCAATCTGTGCAGAAAGCTCCAGAAGGCACACCGGCTGCTGGAGGAATGCTTGTGGTGATTGTGCATTCCGCTGAAGATGTTGAAGGAAAGCACCATACCAATCCTTATGTACGCATCTATTTCAAAGGGGAGGAGAGGAAAACAAAGCACGTGAAGAAGAACAGAGACCCAAGGTGGAATGAGGAGTTCTCCTTCATGCTCGAGGAGCCTCCCATCCGTGAGAAGCTGCATGTGGAAGTCCTGAGCACCTCATCCAGGATAGGTCTATTGCATCCCAAGGTAACACACTCGTTTTACTTACACAGTAACATTAACAATTGTTGTGTGTGATCAATCTAAAAATGGTTGTTGATTGGCAGGAAACATTGGGGTACGTGGATATTCCGGTGGTGGACGTGGTGAACAACAAAAGGATGAATCAGAAGTTTCACCTTATCGATTCTAAGAACGGAAAGATCCAAATCGAGCTGGAGTGGCGAACTGCCTCTTGATTCTGAATTTGATTCAAGAACAAAGAAAAGAGATAATTTGTTTGATGTTGTTGTTAAAAACTCTGTGTTGTTGTACAAAATGGGCTTTAACTTTTTTAGACCAACATGAGATTTGTAGAGCCTTCTTTTATTTGGATTTGTGTGTCTCTTCCACTTCTCTCCTCTATGACATTCGGTAGTGTGTGACTCTGTTTCCACTCTCATCTTTTCAGAGAGAAGATATGTCTCAAGAGTTATTTGCACTGGACAAGTACCATAAATGATCGAAAACCGAGTGTACCTTGCTTCCATTGTTCTACTATTGAAGGGAAACGAAAATATGTTCTTGGATTCTTATGCTTAAATATTGACTTTTAAAATGCATATATATATATAAATCGTGAGATGTGCTTCTTGACATTAACAGTTTTGGTGTTGTGGTCAACTAATACTATGTAATGAACTTATGATTAACAATTTTGTATGAGTCTAAATATATTTAAATATTTGAGTATTTTTTAAAAAACTACTGTCTTTAGCTTCAAGTTGCACGATCAATACGTGATAAAATATTAGTTGGTCAACTTACATGTTACGACGCTTTATAAATTGTCAACTTGATTAAGTTAATACATATGATAAAGTTGAACAGTTGTATGTATGCTGTTTGAATAGTATACATATTCTCTCTTGAACCTTTATCATAGCAGAAGACGAAAGAGGAAACAAGATCAAAACGAAGGCTTTCTCATGGAGGAAACAAAAACAAAGACGTGAGTGATAAAATACAAAAACAAATTTATATCTTGAGTATATTGAATTTTTGTGAACAATTCTGTTTGTATGTTGCATTAGGTTTCTATTGTCTGATTTGTTTTTACAGAGTTGAAAATGTTGAGACCGTTGATGTTTACACAGCAAAAGGTTTGCTTAGTACTGGTCATCGATATCTCGATGTAAGGTAAACATAAAAAAATTTATCATTTCGTTTAAATTCTTCTTGTTCATATATAGGTATATAATCTTATTGATTATTTTGTTGGTAATTGTAGGACAAATGAAGAATTCGCAAAGAGTCACGCTGAGGAGGCCTTGAACATTCCTTATATGTTCAAAACAGATGAAGGTGATCTCAAAAGTTTTGCAAGAGTTTCATTTTTGTTTTAAAGTTGATCACAAATAATAAAACTGT